>OZ023265.1:57023390-57223390 GCA_964006375.1 Tillus elongatus
ACACACACACACACACACACACACACACACACACACACACACACACACACACACACACACACACACACACACACACACACACACACACACACACACACACACACACACACACACACACACACACACACACACACACACACACACACACACACACACACACACACACACACACACACACAATTTTGGGCTTAATTGAAAATAACGCCAAATTGTCAACTTGAAATTTGCATGCCGAAACTGGTATCCCAAAGAAAACTGGAAGTACAAAATTTCGGAACGCAGCAGGTGCGTTATAGTGGAGAACTTTCATAAGAATTGTACACTAATATTATAGGCATATTACTAAAATTAATGCTTTAAACTTACACAGACCTTGAAGATCAGTTTTAGAGGTCCTAGTGCGTGCACACTTGAAGAATTCTTTCGAAAGTGTTACCATCGATATTTCTATATTATCACAAAAATCTTGTGTTCTAACTACTTTTGAGAAAAAGTCCCAAAATTCAATTTTCTATGAAGCTAGAAAATTACATTTTGCTATATCTGCAGATAGCGCGTCTCTTTAAAAGAAATTTGTATTACACATTTCATTAAAGTTAAGTTATGAATTAAGTTCATTCAGAAAAGTAAAGGATCTGCCAAATTATAAACGTAGCAGTTATTTTTTCTGATTAGTCCCCTGAATAATTTTGTTTTGGTCAACCTAATCAAACCGCTTTTTACGATATCAACAGAAACAAAATATCTGCTGAAAATTATAATTTCAGACTCAAAGGTGACAAAGTTAGTTCAGGCGTTTTAAATAAAAGTGAGATCTTTTTCGCAACGTATGAAATCTGTACACTATTGTTTCTCCAAATGTAAAAGTGAAAAAAAAACATACATTTATCGAGCGGGAATCGATCTCGGAACCTTCTGCGTAGAAGACAAGTACGCTACCACTGAGCTATCTATCTATCATACATATCATGCCTCGGGATATTTTACATTTAGTTAAAAGTAAACGTAACAATTAATTAGACAATTAATAGAATTGTCACTTGAAATACCTTCAAGGACTGTTACGATCTTAGATGACACCTTATGTTTAAGTTTAAAGATAAAGGAACAAACTGTTTTAAAATCATTTTTGTACAGACCTGACATGATTTTGCTTACATTTCCACTATATTATGCTCCACTGTTAGTCTAGAACTGCATTTAAGGTCGTTTATCAAGCTACAAATATACTGCAGTTTAAAGATCTATTGAATCCCCCACTTAAAAGACAATCACTTGGCAAATTTTAAATTTCATGTCGTCTGTCATCTGCGATATTTTTGACAGAGACTCCACGATTTTTGGTTCGGGTAGTATGTTTGATGCCGGTTATTTATTTTGTTTGGTTACCGTTGATGTTTGGTTTATCTATGTTGTATGAACCATTCTACGGCAGTTAACAACGCTGTCTGTCAGGCATTGGACTTTAACCACAAGTCGTTTCAACGCACGTCTTTCAGATTTTATTTTTAATTTGGAAAAAAGTCTAAATATTGTGAACCAAATTACTTAAAATTCACAACATAGGTTTACTTACATCATTTCTAGCTGCATCTAAAGTCTCATTCCAGTTACTCTAATACTTACAAAAATATAGCGTTTTCCAAAATATTGTTGTATATTTTTGGGGGGAAAATGTCCGTTATAGCTGATTTACGAACTCGTTCGCGGTCTTAATAATAACCAGATATGTGCTCAGTTTCGTTCAAATCAGTTAAGTATTCTTTTAATTATCGCTCGGATATATATGTATATATGTTTCAATATATATATATATATATATATATATATATATATATATATATATATATATATATATATATATATATATATATATATATAAACATATAAAAAACGTGGGATTTGGGTTCTAGGGGTCCCAATTTGCGCTCATTTGAAAAAAAAATCGAAAATCTTACCATCGTTACCTGTCTAAAAAACATAGGAGTCTAATTTATTTTAAAGCCTTATATGTCACAGTGTGCTATATTTAGATGTACAGTGTTATACATTTTTTTAAAGAGGACTTAAAGAGCTACAAGAAAGTGTGCAAATACACAGGGTACACCGTAAGCAATTTTTTTTTGCTATAGCAAATGTTTCGATCACCCTGGATTAAAACAAGCCACACCAGCTTATTCTACATCAAAAACTGCTGTGGGAAAATTTTCTCAAAAATGAATTAAATGTTAAAATAAAATTTCGCGGCGCAGAAAGTGCGTTATGGTAGCAAATTTGCATTAAATGATTGAAATTTGCATAACTCAATTTTTTATCAACCTAGAAAGTTGATTTGGTATGTAGTAAGGGCAACATACCAGCCAAATTTAGTCGAAATAATTTTGTTATTTTGTGAGATACAAAATTTTTTTTCGGATAATTTTTTTTAAAGAAAAAACTGGCTCTCGAAAGACTCCGAATGCCATGTGTGTGGCACCAAACATCAAGAACAATTGAATCCTGCATCGTGACAACGCGCCTTGCAACGCGTTTTTGGCTAGTAGAAACATTACTGTGCGTCCTCAACCTCCTTACTCACATGACTTGTATCCTTGTGACTTTTTTCCCGAGATTGAAGATTCATCTCAAGGGACATCATTGTGGGACACTCGAAAACATTCAAATAACTGTAACCGACCAGCTGGAGGCTGTTCCAGTTTCAGCGTTCCAGCACTGTTATGGAGAGTGAATGAACCGTCTCCAACGCTGTGTAGTTTCCCAAAGTAAATATTTTGAGGGAGACAAAGTTCAATAGTAATTATGTACATTTAAATATTATTTAGCAAATCAGTCACATTACTTAATTTACAGACCTCGTATGAGGAAGTTATGATTCAATGTGCAGCACTATTTTAAGTAGATTAAGATTATATTATTAATATTTTGTATCCGATTGTTGTACTTTGTATCTAATGTTTACCTATTTTCTTGACTGTGCCTTATGACAAGTCATAATGTATGGACGGTATGTTCACAATAAAGAACTTTCTAATATATATTAGTTAAGGATATGCAAAAATGCATATATAGCTAACTGGCCAACAACTTGAACAAGCAAAAATGTTCACGTAACTTATTAAGGATGATGATAACCTTAAATGTATGTGTGTGTTTTTGTTTTTTTAACATCGGTCTATTTCCGCGACTATGGCCAATCACCGACACCAGGGCGCACTATCCTGGAAATTTTGCCCAACCCCTGCCTTTCTGTAAGGAGGGTATGGGTCTTTAATGTGACCAACATCGCATAGACACGGGACCGACGGCTTAACGCCCCTCCGAAGGGCGGAACGTGCAGACATTCAAGTTGCTTAAATATGATGCCACAACCTCGGTTGATGTTAATGTTACACTATGTACTGAAAAAGTGAAAGGAGAACCCTGGGATCGAACTCAGTACCCTTCGGTTCAGAGGCACACGTTCTTACCACTGATCCACCGAGGCTCTAACCGTAAATGTAGAAGAGGCAAGATCAGGAAGGCAAAGCAATGATTCAATAAACAAAATTGCTTTTCTCGCTAATAAATATTTGACTTCAACCTAAGAAGGAGTTTCATCAAGTGAAACCTATGGAATGCTTTAGTGTATGAGACGGAAAGCTGGATTTTGATTAGGCAGGGCATAAAGAGAATAGAAGGTATTTGGATGTGGACACAAAAAAAAACGCCGCTTATCACCGTTATTATTGCCTATAGTAAAAAAAAGTTAAAAAAGAAAGTTGTGTGGTTATGACTGAATTTTTTTATATACTCTCAAAAGAACAGTGGCGTGCATATTTCAGGGAATACAAAAAATATTATTTTTTTAAATGGGATAGCTGTGTACTATTAAATGTTTGGAAAGATCTTTTTTCCGGATTTCAAAAATATACCATACTACCCCTAAATCATACTATTTTTGAGTTATTAAACGTCGAATATGTTAGTAAAACCAGTTACTATAAACATGGAAACGTTAGCTTTATGAAAGTAAGCTATTATGCTTGATAAGTGAGATTTCGTTAATGAAATAATCAAGATGGGTTACAGTCAGGAAGAAAAAGTCCAAAGATTTACTCGTTATATAAAAAATAACCAAAATAGACGTGCGACAAAAAGGGCATATAGGGTGTTGTATCCAAATCGTCCAACATCAGAAAATATGTGCAAAAATATTTACCGAAAGGTGAATAATACCTCCACGCATAGGAGAAGAAAGCGTGTAGTTCAAGTAAACTAGAAGAAACAGCTAGATATACTGCTTCATTTCGAAGGTAAGCCCATCCATATTTATTCACGAATAGACTTTTGTGAAATATTGTATTATATTTTTTTAAATTCTGAATACAGTATAAATAATGCAGTCGATGAATTAGGTAAAAGTTATTTCAAAATCCAACGTACGTTAAAAAATAATGTCTACAGACCATATAAAATTTGACCCATACAAGTTTAAACAGGGGCACCCAAAAGGAAAAGGCTGGACTTTTGCCGCCAGATGATTGCAAAGTTGAATGAAGATGCCGATGATGTTCTTAAAATATTGACTCTTGATCATCCTTTCCTTCGGCAGGAGTTTTGAGTAGGAAAAATCGAAGGTCATGGGAAAACAGGCACAAGAGAAAAAGATTGGTAAAACAAATACAAAAAATCAGGAAGAAAAACTGTTAGCGATTGGTGTGTAATTCTCAGGAACTAAATTGTCGGGCCTATATTTTATGATTATACTTTAACTGGAGTTACATATTTGGAAACACGTATTTCAGAAGTAGAAAATATTATTTTACCGAATTTTCCGGAGACCAAACTTCATGATATGATTTCGATGCAGGATGAGGCAACTCCACATAGTCTCCTGCCCGTTTGGGATCATTTGAATAATGTATCTCAAATATAGATAAAGAATAATGGAACTATTAAATGGCCACCTAACAGTCCGAAATAAATTTTTGTTATCTATTTTGTATAAATATTTGGACTTTCTCATCTTCACTATGTACCGTTTTGATTATTTCATTAAAGAAATGTAATTTAACACAATAGCTGACATTTTTGAAGCTTACTTTAACAATGTTCACTTTTCCATATAACTGAATGAGTTCACCTCGAGACCAAAACATACACACAAAAAACGTTGCCAGATTTACAGTAACTAGTTTTACTAACATATTCGACGTTTAATAATTAAAAAGAAAGTCTGGACGCAGCAAGTGCGTTATGGTAGTGAATTTTGATTAAAATGTTTTTAACAGAAAATATGTGTGTTTTTTTTTAAGAAAGCAGGTATCAAATTTGATTACCAGTATAACCTATATATTAGAAACAATGTGCCATGTTACATCAAATTAACTCTATTGTTTGAAAATGTACAACAATTTCCGAAAGAACGTATTCCCAAAAAACTGGTTTCTTGGTCAACCTTATAGGTTAATAGCAAACTGAGCATTCAAATTTGAGCATTTAATGAACATTCGCTACCATTCGCTTGCTGCGTCCCGATTTTCTTTTTAACATGCTTTATATTTCGATGAAAAATGCAATAACATAAGGCGTGTTTGACTACAAAAAAAGAAAATTTCTATCACTGACGACTCAGGGGCCACCCTGTGATTGTAGAAATAATTTTTTACGATGTAGCGCAAGAGACCCCATAATTAATGTATACAATTTTTTTTTCGTATCTTGTATAATAACGGATATATTCAACTTTATTGATTTTTTACGAAAATTCGACAAAAATTATATGCCGTTACACGATAAACTCTATAGCTAAGGCTACTGTCAAAGCATCAGAGAAAGGGTCCATTTGAAAATTTCTGGAAATAGGATACTAAAATGAAGGAGAATGACGGTTGAAGCTAAGACTTCAGGGTTTGTAAAACATTCTTCTTGGGACATTTTTTATCCATAGGCTATATTAGTTTCAGGTTCTTTGGCTAAATCTTGCCAATTTTGACGTTTTAAAACGGCACTTGGACGTTTTGAGGAAAACCCAAATATTTTTTTTAAATGCCTATAACTTTTTGTCTTTTAACCTACAGAGCTAAATTTTGGTACGTAATTTACCTATAACGGTATAAACCCGCGTACCAAATTTGGTTGCCCTTACTTTATTTCCTGAGATATACATTTTTTCGAAAGAAAACACAATATTTTACGGGAAAACCGGAGCCGATTTTCCTGGCTAACAAACTTATATATATATATATATATATATATATATATATATATATATATATATATATATATATATATATATATATATATATATATATATATAAACATTGAAACTGACCCTAGATATGTGTTCTAGGGGGCCTAATTAGCGCTCACTTAAAGAAATTTTTTCAAAGTTCAAAAGTCGGGAACTCCTCATTAGTGCCTTTTTTAAGAAAATTCACTAAAAAGGGTACGAGTTAGGGGTAACATATAGTATATTATTGAAATCAGAAGAAAAGGGAATACCACAAATTTAACAATAAACAGGGTATCCCATTTAAAAAAAAAAAGATTGTTTTTTTTTATCCCCTGAAATCTGCACGTCCCTGTACTTTTGATACCATTTTAATAAAATTCGCTCATAACCACACAACTTTTTTTTTAACTTTTTTTTTGATAGGCAATAAAAAGAATAAGAGGTGGGCAGTTTATAATTGATGACCCTGTACATCGATATAAAGACGATTAAAAGTGTCCTAGAACAGAGAGATGATCTTTGCTGAAGAAATTGAGAGGAAGATGGAACATTTTGTTCGACATATTTTGAAACATTTTCTAATAACATTGTTGCAGGAATACGTATTCAAGAAGAAGAGAAGAAAGGGAAAACTTCTGGAAAATCTGGCTCAATAGACAAAGTTTGGCAGCTACAATAACATAAAAAGAACTGTAGAGGACAGAGAGTTATGATTGCGAGAGCAGGGCCTTTAAACTGTGATAATGATATTGGCATATATACATATATGAATCATAGAGGTAAAAAATAACAAAACAGCTTTGTAAAACTTCTAACTTTGCAACAAAGTATAGTTATTAGAATCATAGAGGCTCTACTTTAGGCCTATGTGAAAAACTTTTTAAAAGTCCTAGAATTGTTACCTCTCTATAATCAATGTTCATTCTCTTACCTACCAAATATGTATATTTTTATAGCGCACGAAATGTAGGTCAAAATTTACTACTTCAATTTTAAATCATGACGCAAGTATAGTCTTAAAATAATCTAAAGAAGCTGCCACGTCAATGTAAAAAAAGTTTGTATTGAAACGCTCTAAACGGATTTGCGAGTAGCGTACTTTTTTTTCTGACGAATAAAGTCAAGTCTAGACCTTCGCCGCCCATATATTTCCAACAAAAGAACTACACTTATAAACGGATAAGTTCTTCCAAGTGCGCGGTGACATGAGAACAAATGTCCTTGGGGGGCATTCGGAGACTGCCAGGTATTTAATTAGCGCCCTCAACAGTGAAGTGATTGATGTTAGAGCTACTGTTGTTTCCTACCCTTCGTAGTTTATCGTTGGAGAGACCGTCGCCGTCGACACAATGGACCCTGAATGGGGCATCTTCTGGCTGCTGTGGAAGAGAAACGTCGAGACCCCAGCCATCCTTGTGATGTATGACCTCTTTTACATCTCCACCGAAGATAACTGCTGTTGAGCTCAGTGAAATTACTTAATGGAGATGTTTATATGTTTGTCCCCTTGCTATGAGTTTTCGTTCGCAGAAAGTAAATGTGTAAAAGAAAACTTTCTATTAAAGGAATATGTTATATAAACACTTTTGTGTAGAAGAACTGACTGCGCCAATTATGAGTCAAATACCAAACTAGATCAGTAAAAAGTGAATACTGTTATGCTAATCCTGCCTTTCCTGTATAATAATATTAATATTACAAATAGTGATAATATTAATATGAGAATATCATCAAGTGCAAAGCCTCGAGGTGCAAGCGAAGACACAGTTGATGGTGGATAGTCTCCTTGTGATCCCCATAGTCATGACGTTAACTTGTGTGTTTTGTAAATTTTCGCTAGAAAACATTGAGTGACTGTGCATTGGAGAACTCATCTGTCGGGCTATGCAGAAAGCGGGAGTTATCGCAATTGTCCTGATTGTACATTCGGATGTCTTTTTAGTGAATTTTCGTAGAAAAAATTCACTAATGGGGAGATCCCGACTTTTGAAGTTTGAAAAATTTTTTGCAAATGAGCGCGAACTAGGACCCCTAGAACCCATATTCGGGGTCAGTTTCAATTTTTATATGTTTATTTAAAATTTAGACTTCTATGTTACAAGAAAAAAATTATAATAAAATATTTTGTGCCAGATCATTTCTATGAAAATTCACTACCATAACGCACTTGCTGCATCCAGGCTTTTTTAAATGAGTAGTGATGAAAGTTGTGATATTAGCAAGCTAATATGGATGAGATGCCTTCGTCTGCATTAATTTCAACTTCAACAGTATAATAATATAGTATTTCACATTTTTGTTAATCTTATCCTTCTTTTATCTCTGTTTTTTCTTATAAACCTTATATTTTATGTAAGGCTAGATGCATTCTCGCAACAATTAGAACCGTAGACCGTTTTCGCTCTCATTAGAGCTCTTCAGTACGGCATACTAATTGTATCAAAAATGCATCTAAAGTAATACGGCTATAGTATAGCCAGCCTTTCAACATTAAGTGAGTGGTGGACATGCCGCCACCTAGTTGCGGAACCAAGCAGTCTTATATTTTATGTTTTACTTTTGTTACACTTTTGCTATTGTTTCCTTGTGATGCTATAAATAAACTATTTAAGTTAAGAAGGCTACATTATTAGCAAAAAATTCGCTAATGAGGAGAATATATATATATATATATATATATATATATATATATATATATATATATATATATATATATATATATATATATATATATATATAAATTTGGTGAGTATCTTCATTTTGCAAGTGGCTTGGATAAGTTCTTTAGTCAGGAAAATCGGACCGGGCTTTCCCGGAAAATTTTGTGTTTTCTTTCCAAAAAAAAAAAAAAATATCTCCGAAAATAACAAAGTAAGGGTAACCAAATTTGGTACGCGTGTTTGTATTGTAAAGAGAGAGAACTCTGTACCAAAATGTAGGTCTCTATCTTTAAAGACAAAGAAGTTCTGGGCACTTAAGGAAACAAATTTTGGAGTTTTCCTCAAAACGTCAAACACGCAATTTTAAACGTCAAAATTGGCAATGTATAAGCAAAGAACGTAAAACAAATACGGAGTGTAAAAAGAAAATGTTGCAAGAAGAGTGTTCTGCAAATCCATAAGTTTAAGATTCAACCGTCATTGCCCTTCATTTTACTAAAATGTTTGCAGAAAATTCATTTCAAATAGGGTCTATTTGAAATGAATTATCTGATGCTTTGGCTGTCGGTTTAGTTAAGTTGATGCTTTCGCTGTCGGTTTAGTGAAGTTTATGGTTTAACGGTCTATATTTTTTTAAACTAATTTTCGTAGAACAAATTCGTTAATGCATTTTTTATCGAAATATGATGAGTTTGTAAGAAAAAATCCGGACGCAGTAAGTGCGTTTTGGTAGCGAATTTTCGGTAAATTTGCAGTTTAGCTCCCGAACGCCTTTCAAAAAACTGTTTTCAGAAACCTGCCTAGCCTGACCCCCCCCTCGATCCACAAACCCCAGGAAAAATCTCTTGTTGACACCCCCCAAGGAAGTTACGGGACCAGGAGTGAGTAGGGGTGCTGGGCGGGGTAGGTAGTAAAAAGGAAATATGAGCAGAAAATGCGAATAAAACGGGCTTGAAAGCTGTCTTTTTCACATCTTGAAGCCATATCCCCATTAAACCCTTAGGGGTGCTGTACGGGGTAGGTAGGGTTTAATGGGGATATGGCTTCAAATAGACAGATTTCAAGCAGTTTTCTTCGCATTTTCTGCTCATATTTCCTTTTTACTACCTACCCCGCACAGCACCCCTATTCACTCCCAGTCCCGTAACTTCCTTGGGGGGTGATAACAAGAACTTTTTCTTGTGGTTTGTGCATCCAGATGGGGTCCTAGTAATGTTTCTAAAAACAATTTTTTGAAAAGCGTTCAAGAGCTAATCTGCAGATTTACCGAATTCTCATTAAATCCTTCAAATTTCAATAACTCAATTTGCTATTAACGTAAGCTTTGTTGGTTAGGAAACCAACATTTAAGTTTAATTTCGGAAAATTTTTGTATAGTTTCAAACCATAAGTAATTTTGATAAAATATAGTACCTTGTTTCTACTACATAGGCTATACCGGTAATCAGATTAATGCCTGCTCGCATTTGCTATTAAAAACATTTTTATGGAAATTCACTTCCATAACACAATTGCTGCATCCAGACTTTTGAAAAATGTTTATATATTTTCAAACAATAAATTTATTTCCATGAAATATGGTACATTGTTTCTACTATATAGGCAACCAAGTTTGATGCATGCTTTCATCAAAGAAAGAAATTTGCTATTAAAAATATTTAAAAAAAAATTCGCTACCATAACGCACTTGCGACTTTTTATCATTGTCACAGTGTATACCCTTTATTATGTACCCATACCATTTTTTACAAATTCTTTTTATAGGGTGCTTTGTATGGGTATGGGTAATATTACCTGTAAGTTACCGGTAATATTACTGCTAGTATTACCCATTTTAGCGAATTTTTATTTTAAGAAATTCACTATAAGAGCGGTATCGATGGTGAGACTTTGCAAAAAAAAATTTCAAAAATTAGGACCCCTAGAACCCATATCCGGGGTCAGTTTCAATTTTTATATGTTTATATATATATATATATATATATATATATATATATATATATATATATATATATATATATATATATATATATATATATATATATATATATATGTATGTATGTATCCGTCTGATAACTCAAAAAATAATTAACCGATTTCAATGAAACTCGGCAAGTGTCTTTCTTTTATTAATGGATGAGTTCGTTAGCCAGGAAAAGCTGACGGGGTTTTCCGGGCAAATTTTGACTTTTCTTTCCAAAAAAAAAATTCTCCAAAAATAACATAGCTGTTTTAATAAAATTTACTATATATGTTGAACCACGGTGGTTCAGGGGTAAGAACGTGTGCCTCTGAACCGAAGGGTACTGGGTTCGATCACAGGTTACTCCTTTCACTTTTTCAGTACAAACTGTAACATTAACATCAACCGAGGTTCTGGCATTGTATTTGAGCAAGTTGAATGCCTGCACGTTCTGCCCTTCGGAGGAAGCGTAAAGCCGTCGATCCCGTGTCCATGCGATGTTGGGCACGTTAAAGATACATACCCTCCTTACAGAAAGACAGGGGTTCGGCAAAATTTCCAGGATAGTGAGGTGAAACTGCTCCCTGGCGTCGGTGATTGGCCATAGTCGCGGAAATAGGCCGACGTTAAAGAAACAAAGAAACAAACACACACACTATATATGTTGCCTTGGGAGAGACGTTACCACGTACCAAAATTCAACTTTCTATGTTTATAGAAAATTGAGTTATTCAAATTTTAAATTTTCTTTCGAAAAAAAAGTTATTTTAATAAAATTTGGTGGATATATTGCCCTAGGAAAGACCTTACTACGTACTAAAAATCAACTTTCTAAGTTCATAGAAAATTGAGTTATTCAAATTTGAAGCATTTAATAAAAATTTACTATCAGAACGCACTTGCTGCGTCCCGAGCTTTTTTTACATATCCGGTCATTTTACATCACTATAAATGACGACGTGTAGCTCAGTGGTTTAGGGTCCTACAAGTTGTAAAATGCTCAATCTGAACTGTGTTCCACTTTGGTACTAGAGCACAGCATAGTGAACAGTCTTCTTATGCTGTGACTAGAGTTTCCTAGGGTAAGTGAATGTTTCCCTTTGAGCGACGCTAAATCGATCATAATAATAACAATAATTTTAGAATTATAGAAAAAGGCACTAATACATTGATGCAAGGAAAAACCTAATAATTAGTAACAAACGCCATTCTCCTAAGAAGCTCTAAATACACATAAAATGCCACCACAGTAATTACCAAACTGGTTAAAATGATACTTTGTCAATAATACACAAGCAAGATGACCATGATTATACAATATAGGCATTACGTCTTAACGTCTCGTTTTTTTTTGTATCTTCAGTAAATTAACCCACAATATCCTTTCTTTTATCAATGAAATTGAATAAAAATTTTTTTCATACAAAATGTGTTAGATTGTGCTTTCTCATCATCATTATTCGGTTTATTTGGCTGTGGTTTAGGTTAAATCATTTGCACTTTTTTTTTATTAAGGTGCTTTCTGTTTCTTATATCGTCGTTAATTAATTTTTACCGTCCTTGAGTGTAGCAAAATTAGTCTCCACCATTATACTTTAGACATTACCTAACACCTACCCCAACAAACTTATAACCTACTACATATCACTATGTTTTTTGTGGGATATCAGGGAGCACACATCTTCATGCTCTGGGGCCTGTTATCTTGTGCTTTCCTTTGGAGAAAAAAAAATATGCCTGTCTCAGTTTTCCATGAAGAAAACTAAAATTTGGCATATTTATGTACTAAAGTCTGTTTAAGGGAAGCTTTTTTTTACAAATTTGATTTAAATTACAAAAATTTTCCTTTCAATTTTTTATCATAAAATCTGATCTAATCGGGCGGTCTAATGAACCTAGCGACTTATAAACGTAAGCATTTCACCTTAATCGCTTGGATGATTTTCTAATCGAACCGGTATAAAAGGAAAGTTAAAAAGCTCAGGACGCAGCAAGTGCGTTATGGTAGTGAATTTTTATTAAATGCTTCAAATTTGAATAACTCAATTTTCTATAAACTTAGAAAGTTTAATTTTGGTATGTCGTAAGGTCTTTCCTAGGGTAAGATATCCACAAAATTTTATTAAAAAAGCTTTGTAATTTTCGGAGAAAAAAAATCGTTCGAAAGAAAATTTAAAATTTGAATAACTCAATGTTCTATAAACTTAGAAAGTTGAATTTTGGTACTTAGTAAGGTCTCTCCCAAGGCAACATGTATAGTAAATTTCATTAAAGCAGCTTTGTTATTTTCTGAAAAACATTTTTTTTAAAGAAAACTCAAAATTTTCCCGGAAAACCTGGTCCGATTTTCCTCGCTAACGAACTCATCCAATTTCATTGAAATCGGTTAATTATTTTTTGGGTTATCAGACGGATACATACATACATATATATATATATACATATATATATATATATATATATATATATATATATATATATATATATATATATATATATATATATATATACATATAAAAATTGAAACTGACCCCAGATATGTGTTCTAGGGGTCTTAGTTCGCGCTCATTTGAAAAAATTTGCAAAGTTTCACCATCGATACCCCTCTATTAGTGAATTTATTTTAATAAACATTCACTAAAACAACAGTTTATATCTCCGAAGCGCAAAACGTTATTTTTATAAAATATGGTACACACGCAGCTTTTATAGAGGCCGTACTACGTATCAAAATTGAAGATTCTAGCTTAACGAGTTATTAAAATTTGGAATATTTTTATGAATCTTCTTCTGCGTCCATGATTTTTGTCAACATGCCCATGTGCACATTGGTCTGAGATTCCGCAGCCATTAGTAATAATACAAAAGAAAACACTTTTTTGATGAAAAAATTATTTATAATAAAAATTAGCTACCATAGTGCACTTTCTGCATCCAGACTTTTTGAAAGTGATGTTACAGATTTCTATGTGACACTGTCAAAAAGGCGTCTACTTTAAATTCAATTTTTGCAAGCATTTCAGGCAACTGAAGTAAGGTAACAGTTTAGACATAGATGTAAGAACTTATCAAACATATATCGCGCAATATTTGCTTATTTAAGCCATATTTGTCTAAGAATTTTCATTCGGAAATCATTAAATGTGACATTTACCTCCGTTACAACTGGTCACCCGTCCAGGACTAAATGAATAACGTCGCTACTTATCCAAACTGACAAAAATGGTCTGTTGCAAATAAATTTTCTGCAAAATGTTTAATTAAATGAAGAAAAGTAACTACTTATCCAGACATTTAAGACTTTATGAAACATATATCATGCAACACTTTTGAGATTTAATGGTGACAAACAAAACAATTGCTTCCTGCCTTTCTGATTCGTCAAGACCTACCGACTAGTCGGTTATTTTAGAGAATTTAATTCTTTATCGTTTTAATCTTGTAAAATATTGTTTACGGAAAGTCCAAGCGCAGCAAGTGCGTTATGGTAGCGAATTTATTTCAAACTCTAATAACTTATTTCTTCATATCGTAGAAACTGCAATTTGAGTATGTGCACATATTTCTAATAAGGCCATTGTACACCAAGTTTCGTCACAATAGCTTTACTATTTCTGGAGATATAAACTTTTTTCGAAGACAAGCTGGGTTTTTTTTTGCGAAAAACTTGTCCAATTGGACTGGTTAACGAACTCGTCTACAAGAATTACAAAATAAACCCACGTGCTAACTTTAATCAAAATAGGTTATGTTTTAAGTTATTGCTCGCAGACATACATATCTACATCTTACCATAGTCGCCTCTCTATTAGTGAATGTTCTTACTTGTATAAATAGGAAATCAGTAGGTAATGCGGCACTTTGAGCAGACAGTGACGTCACAGGAAGTGACGTCACGGCGCCGGCGCCACGCCCTGGCGCCGGCGCCACGCCCTGGCGCCTGCCCTGGCGCCACGCCCTGGCGCCTGCCCTGGCGCCGGCGCCTGCCCTGGCGCCTGCCCCAGCGCCTGCCCCGGCGCCTGCCCCGGCGCCTGCCCCGGCCCCGGCGCCTAGCCACACCCCGGCGCCAAGCCCCGGCGCCGGCGCCCAGCCACGCCCTGGGCCAGACAGTCACATCCGTGTTATTCCTAAGGTCATTGACCTGTCTAGGAAACTGTGACGTCACACGACTTGGGCCAGACAGTCACATGCAAACATTTCAAAAGTGTCTAACCTATTACTTCAAATTATTATATTTTGAAAAAAACCATTTGGAGCAGGTGAGTTTCGAACCCGGGGCATTCAGATGGGAGGCAACGATGCTACCCGTTGAGCTAAGCAGACGCTTATTAATTTATTGTTTTAGGTTGGTATATATATACGACTACAAACAAACCATACATGTAACATAATTAAAGTTTATTATTAGACAAATGGATGATTTACAAAATAATGTTTAATATTAGAGGCTGCTGAACCAAAACGGAGGAAAATGGCGGAATGAAAGATGGAAGCCTGTGATACCTTAAGCTGACATTATAAAAATGGCGGGCTTTCGTTGATAAAGATGGTGCAAGGATGGATGAAGACTTATTTAAAGATACGTCACTCCAACCTAGCCGACAAATGAGAGTGTAGACATAAGACATAATAATTAATATGTTTAATATTAGACAGACTAGAACGTCACAATTGTTATATGGGTAGGTTCTAAAAATAACACACAGAGGTCGCTGGCAAAACAAAAGAAGGAAGTTCAGAAACAAAATAGACAACAGGTTCAACCGTGAGATGTACGATGGAACCAATACATGCACGGTGTTAAGGAGGCCAAATCAAATTGGAATATACAATAAAATGGCCACTTCCGGTCTAAACTTTAAATCCTTGTATCTTTTCAACGACAAGTGATAGAAATGAACCGACTTTAAAAATATATCGTTTCGTAACAAGGTCTACAAGAAACCGAGATAAAAAACTTTAAACCCTTATCGCGGAAGATCCGTGAGATGTACGAGAGAACCAACACATGCACGGTGTTAAGGAGGCCAAATCAAATTGGAATATACAATAAAATGACCACTTCCGGTCTAAACTTTAAATCCTTGTATCTTTTCAACGACAAGTGATAGAAATGAACTAACTTCAAAAATGTATGTTTCATAACAAGGTCTACAAGAAAATGAGATAAAAAACTTTAAACCCTTATCGCGGAAGATCCGTGAGATGTACGAGAGAACCAACACATGCACGGTGTTAAGGAGGCCAAATCAAATTGGAATATACAATAAAATGGCCACTTCCGGTCTAAACTTTAAATCCTTGTATCTTTTCAACGACAAGTGATAGAAATGAACTGACTTTAAAAATATATCGTTTCGTAACAAGGTCTACAAGAAAATGAGATAAAAAACTTTAAACCCTTATCGCGGAAGATCCGTGAGATGTACGCTGGAACCAACACATGCACGGTGTTAAGGAGGCCAAATCAAATTGGAATATACAATAAAATGACCACTTCCGGTCTAAACTTTAAATCGTTATATCTTTTCAACGACAAGTGATAGAAATGAACCGACTTCAAAAATGTATCGTTTCGTAACAAGCTCTACAAGAAAATGAGATAAAAAAACTTTAAACCCTTATCGCGGAAGATCCGTGAGATGTACGCTGGAACCAACACATGCACGCTGTTCAGCAAAGCAAACTCTATAAAACATATTCAATAAAAAATGTTACTTCCGGGTAGACACTTCCGGTATAGCTATTCTTAGAGCTACATACATGTGTGACACATCAAAATAATCGTCTTGTTGAACAGAAGAAATATAATATTTAAGTAAGTCAGAACAAGCTGTGTTAACACCTAAAACCAACACACTCTCTCTTGTGTAGTAGGTATAGATGGTATGGTATGGTATGGTTTATTTGGAGACTTTCACCTAATTATCGATAAGAACACTGGTTATTTTAATGCGACTAAGCTGTGTAAAAATGGTGAGAAAAGATTCAGACATTGGCTGGAAAATAAGAAAACTAAAAGAGTTGATTATCTATTACAACGGTCAGCTAAAGAAACAGTCTATGTACCAATCAATACCGATACCCTTAATATTTCAACCGAAGGTGTCCACTTAGAGTCACATCTAGGGGGCCGGAATTCCGGCCCCCTAGATGTGCTGGAAGCAACATCTCAACTAACACCTACAACCGCTACATACTTACACCTAAAACCAACACACACTCTCTTGTGTAGTAGGTATAGATGGTATGGTATGGTATGGTTTATTTGGAGACTTTCACCTAATTATCGAATGGAAACATCCTATAGAGTTTCCGGAGGATGTAGATAGCGGTTAATTAATCGTTGGAAACATCTGGTCCTAATGTGTTTTCCGAAGGATGTAGATAGTGTTCTCAGATTTTTAACAGTCAACCAACCAGAAGAATACAACCAATTAAAGTAGAGGGGGGAAAACCTATTTAACATCAGAGTTTACGATAGCAAGTTTAGTTTAAAAGTTCTAGCTATGAAAGCTGCTTGGAATTGTTGTGCTGAAACAATGTGTGACGAAAACGATGGTCCTGATTTCCGTGAACATCATAGGAAAAAGTTATTGTTTAACAAATATCAAGATGATACTAGGATGCTAATGGAAACAACTTTCAACATCAGAAGATCTGTAAAATTAGTAACTGGTGTTAGTACAAGAAATGAGTTCACAATACTTGTGAAATTTGTTAACCCTTTGGCTCTAGATGAAGAAAATCAATATCTAGCATTGGAAGAGTGGCAGTTTTACGATTTTATGGATAACATACATGCATTATCTGCAAAGTGGTTTAAAGATAATGAACAAACTCATGCTGTAACTCAGACGAGCTACTGTCGAATCTCTTCTGCAACGATACTAGGTGAAAAAGTTTTATGTGTTAATAATTGTTTTACACATATGGTTATGTATCTAAATGAAGACACTGTAGAAAAGCTGGTGGAGCATGAGGAAATCATTAAGGAAAGATTTGAGTATGTAAGAGAAACACAGTTTGCTTGGATATATGACTGTTTTCTTCGCGACATCGTTCAAACATTAACAGAGCTGGGTAATTCAGATGTGAGTGCCGCGCAAACCATCCGAGTGATAAAAACCCTACTCAACAACATGTCTCCAACATTCAAGTATTACATGTCAGAGTGTTTGCATTACGCTCAAGAACAAGTGCTAACCGACATCAATAACCTCATCAATGGCACCACCTCTTAAAGCAAGCTTCGTCATCCTGACAGCATTGTGTCAAAATGTGTTTTACGTCTACAAACCACCAAATGTGAAAGAAGTGCGAATCTGTTTCGATGACTGCACCAAATGGTCTGGACTAACAAGAACATATCTGCACAACGATGAAGCGATTGAAGTTTCAACATACAACATGTCCAATATTAAAACTGATATAGTACATTATAAACTTATGTTTTTGTTTGATCATGGCACCCGAGGTGAGACAGCTGACTGGAGAACTCTTGTGTTAAATGATTCTTACCTGTTCACTTCAAATTATATTTCTATGTTTATATCAACTGGTTTTCTTATGTGTCTTGCCATATTTATGCTCATGTATTTTGGTTTTAAATATTACACTGTACTTAAAGATATTTATCGTAAACATATTTGTTAATAAAAATATATAACTGAAGATGTCTGTGTTTTATTCATTAGTTAAGCACCTATAGTTAAGATGAGATACAGTGAATCGTGCTCGTTACAAGTGAAAAAAGAGTGCTTTACGTAGTGAAATTCACAAATCTAAAGTGTGTGAACCGTGGGAAGTTGAACAAGTTTATATGTTAACTCAAGCTTTTAAAAACAGAATGGCTACCTATCGTATTAGTATGGATGGTAGTGATATACGACTTGCCATGGAAAGTGTGAAGCAGAAATTGTTTCATTTGATGGAGGCTGCTTTAGCCAAACACGATACAGTTAAAATGAATCTAGAATTGTTTGGTTTGTATGTGCTCCAAAGTCGAAATAAAAAAAAAAAAGAAATGAAGTCATTTAATACTAAAAATAAAAATATCACAGTGGCAACTAACTTTGAAAATATATATCAAGAATTTTACTGAGGAGGTTTACACAAAAGCTTTAGAGTTTGCTGAAAGGTGATAGCGGATGGATGTTGGAAAGACTAATGTGGTTGGAAATTAATATTAATAAATGTATTTAAAAGTAGATTAAAATAAAAAAACAGATATATTTTACAACGTTTGTTTTATTATGGCATTAAGCTTACAATATAAGTAAATAATGATATACAGTTATTTATGCTACAGATACATTTTCTATTATATCCTAAAGTATGATCCATACACAAAGGAGTATCAGGCACTAACTTTGGACAGCGTTCACTGGTTTCCAGGTTGATAACATCCACTTGATAACCACAGGTTGATAGTAAATGTAACAAAAACCTTTGCTTGTTTTCACCTTTAACATAAATTCTGTCAACACGTTGGGCTATAATATGTTTTGCTATTATGTTTGGTAATTCTTCTAAATTGATATCACCACAATTATAGTCAAGGCAATGGTGTTGTGTTTGTAGAAACTTCACTTGCTTGATTATGTCTGCAGACAGTAAACGTAATGGTGTATGCGGTTTAAAAACACAATGCACTGTTTGGAAACCATTATAAATCACAAACTCTTTAGGTGTAAATTCAGGCAGACAAAAACCCTGAGTATCAACGACCACGAACCTCATCGTGAAAGTGATTGCAACATCCTTGCAGCTACATTATATAGCGTACGATGTTGGAGAGTGGGGCATACTCGATGACGCAATCATGTATAATTACACAAAAACATTTTGTGTGATTGGGAAAGTTGGTAGTACTTTCCATTTCCAATTTGATATCCACAGTAGAAGGTTTTATAGAGTCGCTATACTTGGAGCAATCAAATACAAACATGGGATATTTTAGGAAAGACTTGTAATCCAAGGTAGGCTGTGGTTCTCTGCCAACATACGAACGTTGAAATTCAATCATGTTTTTATATGCCTCGACGTAATTTGCTTGGTTAAAGTTCAGGTTCATACCCTCTGTGGGGATTTGTTTCGAATTTAAGTGAAGTCTTATATCTCGAATACCCACATGATCAAACTCGTTGATGTCTTTTCTAACGTTACTGTATCGATCTGTTTGGAATATCACAATAACAAATCTGGGTCGTTCAGTGTTTGAGGATGTCTTAATAGACCACAAGTCTTTCGTTGAATTATTTAGATTTGGTAATTCATACATCTCCCATTTTCTATATGGTATAAGGATTTTCTTATCTAGAGCAATCGACTTTAATAATTGCTGCTGTATAACTTCACTAGGGTGGATATGTTTCACCTGCAGAGCCATATACTCAATGTTAAACTTTAATGCTTTATCTGCATCTGCGGCACCAACCAAAATAAAGCAATTTCTATCATTCTGAGCTCTAGTGAGACGTAGAAGCAATTTACTGAAAAGCACTCTTTTATAGTCTTTGAAAATATTACACAAGTAGCTAAGAGGTATGCAGTAGCAAAAACGTTCATTTTTTAACATCACATTGTTTTCGGTTGGATGCCATCCCGCTGGAATCAGAGCTCTTGCTTCATCACTGTTTGCTTCCAAAAGTGTTCTAATTGATGTAACTATACCAGGATTTCTAACATGTTCAATAATCTGATTACACATTTCAACCGCAATAGAGGAAAACAAATGAGCTGCTGCATTAGACGTTACTTCTACAGTTCCAATCGTACCACTCGTCTCGATACTACCATTTATCAGTAGAACAGATGAAGACCAATCGTAAAAAATATCTTGTTGATTGATTGCAAACTCACAGGTATCATTATGGTCAAACGATCTGGTTTGAGGAGCGTATGTGTGTATTTCTTCCCCTCTGATTGACTCGTCGTGCACAGGGTCTGCGAATATATGTAGTTTGCTTAACATCGTAACCCAATGATTGTAGAAACTGTATGTTCTCCCAAGATAGAACCGCTTTCGACTCAGGTAGCGAAGATACTGAAGCTGGAGCGGTTTGATTACTACTATTTATAATCAGCATAATATGTTGGTGTCTCTTTCAACTCCAATATCACAATGATCTCCTCACCTTGAAAGTTCACAGGTACTGAATTCTGATCGATAATGTTTACATTTATATGCGAAATGATACGTGTGGTAAGAGGCATAAAAACCTTACTATATGGTTTTATATCAATCGCATAACCAGGGTCTACCATAGGAGCAAACTCATATACTGTATGTGTAGGTTTTCCATCGTGGTAAGAACCATCTACTATGTTGCATTCCAAACGAATCGTCTTTACTCGTACAATTTCTACGGGTAAATTGGAAACGTAAAGTTTACCTGTAGCAAGACGTTGTTTAGAAAATCCCAATATTGGTGCTATCGAAGCGTCGGTAGAAAAGTCTATATCATACTGACATGTAATCTCACATTTCAAAGTGTTGTTGTTGGCTTTTAGCGAAAACAGTTTTACCACATCGATGTTGTGTTCTACTGCAGGATCCAGATGTTTATCTTTAATATAACGTCGTAACAACTCATTCTGAATGTATTTCTCGATATCACTGATTTCATATGAACCATCTGGAATACTTATTTCTTGTCGAATCTTTCTACCACTCACAGCAGAAAAATAATGAAACTTATTACACCCACGTTCTATGTTTGGTATAGTGTTATATGTATGAAAGTTTGCAAGCGCGAGCGAATACTCAAAGTGTGGTTTTAATACTAACGGTGGAAATATTTCCATCGATAAAGAGGACGAAGAACCCTTCAAAGCAAACGTACGCGCCATGACTGAAACACAGATACTACTGTTTAAGTCTTTTATTTAAAAATTTTAAACATAAGTGACCACAATTATAAGTATTATACTTTTGATATACATCATGATTATACAATATAGTACAGTTTTTCAGATAATACAACAGTTCAGTTGGCGGCTTCAAGTTTCCATATGAGTCAAAGTACACGGCCGTGTCACCACGTTTCTTAACTGCAACCCAATGACTACCTGGCTCTTTGTTTGTTTGCAAATTCATGATAAATGATTCATTCTTGCGTGATCCATTCGATGGTAAAGTATCTCGCATGTATACACCTCTAAAATATGGAATTTTCATTTTACCAGCAAATTTCACAAGATCTATATTTGTTAGAGGTCTTGCTGGTAAACACTTTACACGTTTTTTGGTTTATGTAAATATAAACCGAAACCGCTTCGCTGTTTCTTCATATACAAGCCACTACCTCGGTGACCAACAGCAATAGCCTCCATCGTTTGGTTATGACGTTTTGCTTCTTCCAATTTTTGTTTGGCTGATTTAGCATCGTTCACGGCTTTAGCAATACCCGCAGCACCACCACCTAGAGCTCCCAGCGCTGATAGACCACCAAAAATTAAAGGTAGTAGTGGAAGGAAACCGCCACTTTTCGGTACTGGAATAACTCTGGGTGTCTTGACTTTCTTACGACCGCCAGCATTTTTAATTACTTTTCTCGCTACATGTAGTAAATTTTTTACAGATGGAACTTCCGCACCCACAGCTATGGCACCTTTCATTAAATTTATTATGTTTTTAAATGGTATTTTACCGCCACATTTTACTTTTTTACTGCTACGTTTACGTTTGGTTGCCGTCTTTGGGGTTAAACCCATACCAAGCTTTCTTTTAACTTTCATAGTGTTTGTAACACCCCAAGCAGCTAACTTTTCACCAAAACTTGCGTCCTTCGACTTTACTCTCTCCCAAGCTCGGTTCTCCAGCACCTCGTCAGCTCGATGTCTATCACTCAACTGTTTTGATTGAGAGTATGCGATATCGTGATCTCGACAAGCACGATCTAAAGGATTGATACCTTGATCACCTCTTGCTAAACGTTCTTTAAGTTTAGTACCCGGGCCACAAAATTGATAACCAGGAACATGCAGCTCAACAGGTAATTTGTTGATGGTAGTGTTAACAAGACCTTCACCTTGGCACACCAACATTTATACTGCTAATGAGGTATGATAAATCTAAGTATTTATATAGATGATTGCACTCGTAAAAGTTTTAGTTTAGTTAACGATGCGTATTGTTAAACACGCAAAAGCTACCCTACCAGTCACAAACATAGATGATGTTGTTACCATTCCATCACCTAAACAGCAAAGACATGGACTTCTTTTACCAAACACAGTTAGATGTTTGATATGTGGTCCAAGTGGATGTGGTAAAACAAATGTTATGCTAAGTTTGTTGTTTGAACCCAACGGTTTAAAATTTCAAAACGTATACGTATACTCAAAGTCTTTATATCAACCTAAATACAGTATGTTGAAGGAGGTGTTGGATGCTACGAAAGGTGTTGGATACTATCCATATAGTGAAAACGAGGAGATATTAGATCCTGCAGATGCAAAGAGTAATTCAATTTTTATATTTGATGATGTAGCTTGTGATAAGCAAGATAAAATAAAATCGTATTTTTGTATGGGTAGACATAAAAATATTGATAGTTTCTACTTATGTCAGACATATAGCAAAGTTCCGAAGCAATTGGTGCGTGATAATGCTAACATTATAGTTTTATTTAAACAAGATGAAACTAATCTTAAACATGTGTATGATGATCATGTAACTACCGATATGAGTTTTGAAAAGTTCAAGCTCCTTTGTGGTGAATGCTGGCAAAACAAACATGATATGGTGGTTGTCGTTAAAGATTCTGATTTAACACAAGGAAGATACCGCAAAGGGTTTGATCACTTTATATATCTCAGTTGACTGGAAAACGCTAGTATTAAGTTGTTCGACATAGAGTAAACATGTCGAAAAAATCTAAAGCTGCTCGTCACCGTAAAATAGTAGCACCACCAAATATACAACGTAAAATAGCTGATCTATCAAAGATAATTCGAAAGAAATATTTAGCTTTGAAGCTTGGCAAAACAGAGACAGATGAAACATTACATCGTTTATATAAACCCATCTTAAAACCTTTGAGTGATATATCGAAAAACACAGCATTGGCTACTGTTCAACACCAGCCGACTAAAACTACCACATCATTAGCTACTACTCAACAGAAACCTGCTACATTATTGGCTACTACTCAAACAACTGAACAGAAACCGACTAAAACTGAAGTTGATGTCAAACCAACAGCAGCAAAAGAGGAAATTCCATTCCTTAGTGATGATGAAACGTTTGAATTGGAGGCGGAGGCACCAGAACCTGAATTATGGGCTACTAAAGCTTATAGAAAATTAGATGCTGCTGCAAATACACCAAAAGCAGTGTACGAACGAATGTTAAGTTCCTATCCAATAGTTGTTAGATATTATGTTGATAAATATTTTACAGATAATCATTCCTGTGATCAAACATATGGTGTTACTTATGATAAAGCTACCAACACTTGGATGCTTGGAAACAAACCTATTAAATTTGTTGTTACTAACGTAGATTTTAAAAATAGAGAAACCTTTCAAATTGTGGTTGGTGACAGAAGATATTACGGTACTAATCATCTGTTGGAATTGATATTTTTGAGAAAACCTGGTATGAGTGCTTTGAACAATCGGGAAGCTTTACGTGACTACGCAGACATAATGGCAACTACTAGTCTTCACAGAAAAGAGAACAATCCTAAAGAAGACGTTCTACGAAACACCTCTACCAAATATCAACATGTAATAAAACCAATTTTAGAAAAACAAGAAGGTGCTAGAGCGCGATCTTCCTCGGTAACTTTAGGCCGTGGTATGCCATACATGCTACATACCAAAAAACAGAAAGAGTATGTATACTGGGATGATATAAACGAGTTGGTTGATAGACTTAGACTGTTAGTAGCTTCTCAAGCAGCTGGTAATAACGCACACAACAACGAAATTCAGTCTATTATTGAAGAACTGAAGGAAGTGGGTGTTATATAAACAGACTTGTGTGTTTTTCACCATTTTCAAAATGCCGATCGATAAATTCGGACGTTCTGCAAAGAATTTAAAACATCTAAACAGAATTATTCACAGAGAAACATTTCCGAAAACTACAAGTGGTGATTTTGATGTGCAAAACCATAAGCTGTGTAACGTGGGTGACCCTGTTGAACCTACAGATGGTGTAAGTAAAAAATTTGTCGATGTATGGATAGACGACTATCAGAAAACTAAAGTTGACTATCAGAAAACTAAAACTGATTATAAGGTGAGCAAAGATGCTGTAGCACTTCAAATTGCTATACTGCTTGACGCTGTACATAAGCCGGAGTTGGAAGCTTTAAAAAAAGACTTTGAACATAAATTTAAAAACTATGATGATTTTAAACGTGAAGTCTATAACTCATTTCCACTTAAGACTGGTGTTGATCAATCACTACAAAAGCTGCAAGAGCAATTAATGAAAAATTATATGGATCTTAAACATGAAGCCTACAGCTCGTTTCCGCTTAAAACTAACATTGATGAAACATTAATTAGTCTTAAAGAGGATATCAAGGAGTACATACATCAAACAGTGTCTCCTCTCCATAAAACGTTTACTGCTATGGCTGATACCGCTATATCTAAACTTCAAAAAGATTATATAGATCTAGCAGTTTCAAAACTTGAAGCTGACTTGAAAAATACGTTTGCTACTAAAGACGATTTAAATCAAGCAGTGATTACGATTGAAAATAAACTTAAAAAAACGTTTGTGACTAAGGAGTATATCGATGGTGCTATCGAAGGGATAAATAGAAATTTAGTTCAGGAAGCAGTGGCAGCAGTTTGGGTTATGGTGGATAAACGGATATCAAAAATGGAGTTTAGTTGGAATCAAATAAAATAAGTTCAGTGTAAAAATGTCTATCGATAAGTTCGGACGTTCTGCAAAGACTCCCAGCTTCTTAAACAAAATTGTGCACAGAGAAACATTTCCGAAAACTACAAGTGGTGATTTTGATATGCAAAACCATAAATTATGTAACGTAGGTGATCCTATCGAGCCTGCTGATGGTGTGAATAGAAAATTTGTCGATGTGTGGGCAGATGAGTATAAGAAGAATAAAAATGAAGTATCACAGAGTCTTGTCGCTATAACCCTTGAAGCTGTACATAAATCAGAACTAGCTGCTCTTAAAAGCGAGTTTGAAAACAAATTGAAAAATTTAGACAAGACGATAGCTGCTCAAGTTTTAAAAGATATTGATGTGTTAAAGAATAACAAGTTGAAAAAGAAGCTAGGTGAGATAGACAGCAAACTAAAAGATTTACATGATAAGTGGATACTTTTAAATCCAACATCGCCATGAGACGCAAAACAGTTGAACCATCTGATACCAAAAAACAAATTATTGATGAGTTATATAAACCGGCAAGAATCAATTTTAAACGTAGACGTACAATAATCAAAGGTTTAAATGATTTGTGGCAGATTGATTTAGCAGAATTTACAGACTACTACAAAGACAACTCTGGTTACAAGTATATTTTAGTGGTTATTAATTGTTTTTCAAAGTACGTGTGGACTCGCCCTCTTAAATCTAAAACTGCTGGAGAGGTGACTAAAGCTATGGCTGATATTTTATCTACTAGTACAGCGCCCTCTAACATCCAGTCTGATCTTGGTCGCGAGTTCTATAACGCTAAATTTAACGCCTTAATGAAAAAATACAACATTAATCACTACAGCACTTATAGCGTGAAGAAGGCTGCAATAGTGGAAAGAGTCATACGTACCTTAAAAGAGAAGATATATAAAAATTTCAACTTGATTGGCTCCTACAAGTGGGTTAATACACTACCTGATGTCACTGCTACTTACAACGCTACTGTTCATCGAACAACTGGTGTAAAACCTCAAGATGTTAACAAGAAAAATGAAGAAGCTATCCTGAAACAAGTTTACTCGAATCTGAAAGTGTTTAACAAAAATAAATTTAAAGTGGGTGATGTTGTACGTCTAAGTAAAGCTAAAACATTATTTGAGAAAGGTTATACACCGCGTTGGTCAACGGAGCTGTTTAAAATCACTAAAGTTCACTGCACTAATCCAACCACCTATTTAATAGAAGACATGCAAGGCAAACCAATCAGTGGTGGATTTTATGAAGAGGAGCTACAAAAGACTGCAACCCCTGATTATTATTTAGTTGAAAGAGTAATCAGAAAGAAAGGCGCCAAGTCGTATGTGAAATGGCTTGGTTTTGATAAATCTCATAACTCATGGATAACTAGCAAAGATATAAAATAATTTGTATTACAATACTTTATAATAAAACAAACGTTGTAAAATATATGCTTTTATTAAAATAAACATTGTAAAATATGTGTTTTTTTTTTTATTTCAACAACCTACTCAACACAAAGCTAAACGTAAAGTTTTCGTTATTAGCAAATTTATGACAAGTCGCTTAAATATAAGCAGTATTACAATTGATTTTCAATTTCTACAATCACTTTAGACGTTATAACACGTCTTTAAACTAAATATTTTCACAAGGAAATCTTGAAAGAGTATAGAAACTAATATTAGGAACGTTTGACTAGATAAGTACATAAAGAAGTAAATAAATAACTATATAGATAAGTACATAAAGAAGTAAATAAATAAGCCTAACCTAAATGAGCTGCCTTATGAAGACGAATTGGATTTTTTACAGGTATTGGCGAGCTGGATAAATATTTTAGATCGTAAAAAAAAAAAGTAGTCCTCGTTACTTTTTCACGATCTGTGTATGAAACCTCATAGCTGACGCAAGTTTTTGTGAAATTAACCGTTAACCACTATCTACATCCTCCGGAAACTCTGTAGGATGTAGATAGTGGTTAATTAGTTGTTGGAAACATCCTATAGAGTTTCCGGAGGATGTAGATAGCGGTTAATTAGTCGCCGGAAACATCTGGTTCTAATGTGTTTTCCGGAGGATGTAGATAGTGTTCTCAGATTTTTTTATTTTTAAACAGTGTTGACACATATCCTTGTAAAAATTATTCAATAAAACGAATATATTTTTTACAATTTCTTTATTACAATTTATACATTTAAAATTTGCGATAGTTTACAATATCATTAAGTACGTGTTGGTATTTTGTAACAAATTCACATACCATGCTTAAAGTATCACTATATCTTTCTCTAGCTACGAAAAAGGCACATCTAATTAGGGAAATGTCTCTAAATTTAGCTAATTCGGTCCTTAAATCATTAGCAAACATCTTCAAATTAAAGAAACTTTTACAGCTTAGTTCTAACAATAAATCCTTAGCTACACATCCGATATCTTCTAGTATTTTAAGTGATTGAATTGACAAGTTAAAATTAATTACATATTCCTTACCACAGAGTTTCAGCTTAAAACTTACAGTTTTTCTTTGTGATTTAACAAGATAATTGGTTAAAGTATATGTTTCACTAGTTTCTATAGATTTGTTTTCCAAATTGTAAATTATCGTAGGTAATACGTTTAAAAATTCTTCAAATGTCCACACATCAAAAAACACAGGTATATTAGAGTTTTTCTGAGATAATTTAATTAACGGCAAAAAATTTAAAACTGGATTAACGCCAATGCTAAGCAGCTTCTCGCCGTTCGACGTAAGAGAAAAAGTTGTTTGACACATCAGTTCACAGTCTTCTGTTTTCAATTTTTTCTCGATGTTTTTATTATTGATTTCCACCAGCTTCTGATTGAAAATATCTTCTTGCGTAGGCTGATAGGGTGTTTGTAGGTTTGTTGGATATGCTGCATTAATTATATTTTCTATAGCCTGATTCTGCTGCTCATCAACTTCTGCTGTTGGATATAATGTACAAAGTTCACTTATCATGTTTTCCAACGTTTTTGGTTCTTCTTTTGGAATAATACTTTCTATTGCATCACCCAGTAAGACGTCTTGTAGCACTTTAAGTTTTTTACCACCACTATTTTCTGCTTTAGCAGATTTTCGTTTTCTACCATTGTTCACCATATTATACTCGGTCTGCTTCAGTTTTCAACTAAATGCTCCGTTTGAAATTATCAACTTTTATACTTATCTAATTATTATTATTACTCTTACAGCTGAGCTTTGTTGCCGTGTTGAGTTTTATTGCTTTTAACTTACTATGTGAATCAAGACGATTCATTTAATACCAAACACGTAGGACTTTAATAAACAAATTACTTGTACGCATGCTCTAGCCGCCATATTTACACACGTCATTTAAATGGTGATCTTCGTTTAAGAATAGATGCATAGATGTGAAACCGTGATCGATACACAAGGCTTTTTTTTTCACTTAGCACCTTTGAATAGGTTATGTGACAGTAATTAAGATGATGCACTATAAAGCTATTTTGGCTCGTCTTCACCTTTAAGATATTTCCTATACAGCTCACGTATGTTGTCTAGGAAATCGTAAAAATCCCACTCTTCCAATGCCAAATATTGGTTTTCTTCATTCAACGCCAACGGATTGACAAATTTCACAACATTTGCAAAGTCGTTTCTTGCACTGATGCCGGATGTTGTTCCCTCCACCACAAACGTCGGTTGAATGGTTCTGAGTGGTTTCCTGGTAAATTTTACAAATCTATTGCGATCACTAAATACTTTAACATATTTCGTGCTACACTGCATGATCATCCAGATATTTCTGCCAGACTTTAACAAACTTGTCTACAACAACACAATCTTTGTTCTCATATCTATCCCAATCAGCATTGGTTGGAAGACTGTCGAAATATTCGTTACAAATTGTATATAACATGTCGGTGACGTCTGTACGGTGAAGTTTTCGTGTTAGAAAATTAATGGATTTAGTACGTTCAGCATCATCATCATTTAAATTAGAACTGTGCTTTAATATATCGTTTAGGTGGTCTGCAACCTTGTGGATGTCATCACAGCTTGAAAACTCAAATTCTTTATTAAACCCTTCTCTCATCGTTTCGAGTGTTTCTTGTTTGAGTTCTTCCTCGCAGGGCGGTTCAATTTCAATGTTCGTTGTTTCGAGTGTGACCTCATCAGCATCATAATAATATTTGTATTGATTTTTTGCTTCTTCGGGTAAATACTTGAAAAACGGTTCACTTAACGGGGCCCCCGGTTGGTATCGAATGAGTGCCAAAGCAAAAAATTGTGTAGAGCAGAACCCACTTAAATATATGTCACACAACTCGACTATATGTCCGGCTTCATAATTTTCTCCTTCAGAATCACGTTCGTCGATAAAGGCTTCTTCTTGTATCTTTAACACCAACTGTTTTAATTCAAATTCACAGTCTTCTTCAAACAATCTATTTTTGTGTCCATACCATAAGACACTGTTAAACGACATGGTACAACAACTAATAAGATAACCGAACTTGCTCACTTATTTATATAATAAGCTAAAATACATGGATGATGTCATCCTTTCGGTTTGTACTAGACAAGCTCAAACACGAGTAATGGGGGTGATTGAACAGATATAACACAAGATAACATTCACCAAGGTCATCAACTGACACGTTATTTACCCTAAGCGGGCCTCTCTCTTGCGTATATTAAACAGATACACAGACAAGTTCAAACACAAATAATGGGGTGATGTCATTCAACGGAAATTACACTAGATAACGACCGTACAGACAAAGCTCAAACAGGTTTGTGGAACAGGTTTGTGGATGATGTCATACTTCTAACGGCTGTATTCTAGACAAGCTCAAACACGAATACCATTTACCCATCAAGGGGCCCCCTACAGTATGTTTCTGAACTTCATGCGAAATCTAATAGTCTAATATTAAACATATTAATTATTATGTCTTATGTCTAATAACAAAAGCTTTATGAATGGTTTGTTTTAATGGGGGACGTAACTTTAAATCATTTTATCTCATTTTCTTGTAGAGCTTGTTACGAAACGATATATTTTTAAAGTCAGTTCATTTCTATCACTTTCCATTGAAAAGATACAAGGATTTAAAGTTTAGACCGGAAGTGGTCATTTTATTGTATATTCCAATTTGATTTGGCCTCCTTAACACCGTGCATGTGTTGGTTCCAGCGTACATCTCACGGATCTTCCACGATAAGGGTTTAAAGTTTTTTTATCTCATTTTCTTGTAGAGCTTGTTACGAAACGATACATTTTTGAAGTCGGTTCCTTTCTATCACTTGTCGTTGAAAAGATACAAGGATTTAAAGTTTAGACCGGAAGTGGCCATTTTATTGTATATTCCAATTTGATTTGGCCTCCTTAACACCGTGCATGTGTTGATTCTCTCGTACATCTCACGGATCTTCCGCGATAAGGGTTTAAAGTTTTTTATCTCATTTTCTTGTAGACCTTGTTACGAAACGATATATTTTTAAAGTCAGTTCATTTCTATCACTTGTCGTTGAAAAGATACAAGGATTTAAAGTTTAGACCGGAAGTGGCCATTTTATTGTATATTCCAATTTGATTTGGCCTCCTTAACACCGTGCATGTGTTGGTTCTCTCGTACATCTCACGGATCTTCCGCGATAAGGGTTTAAAGTTTTTTATCTCATTTTCTTGTAGAGCTTGTTATGAAACATACATTTTTGAAGTTAGTTCATTTCTATCACTTTCCGCTGAAAAGATACAAGGATTTAAAGTTTAGACCGGAAGTGGCCATTTTATTGTATATTCCAATTTGATTTGGCCTCCTTAACACCGTGCATGTGTTGGTTCTCTCGTACATCTCACGGATCTTCCGCGATAAGGGTTTAAAGTTTTTTATCTCATTTTCTTGTAGACCTTGTTACGAAACGATATATTTTTAAAGTCGGTTCATTTCTATCACTTGTCGTTGAAAAGATACAAGGATTTAAAGTTTAGACCGGAAGTGGCCATTTTATTGTATATTCCAATTTGATTTGGCCTCCTTAACACCGTGCATGTATTGGTTCTCTCGTACATCTCACGGATCTTCCGCGATAAGGGTTTAAAGTTTTTTATCTCATTTTCTTGTAGACCTTGTTACGAAACGATATATTTTTAAAGTCGGTTCATTTCTATCACTTGTCGTTGAAAAGATACAAGGATTTAAAGTTTAGACCGGAAGTGGCCATTTTATTGTATATTCCAATTTGATTTGGCCTCCTTAACACCGTGCATGTGTTGGTTCCAGCGTACATCTCACGGATCTTCCGAGTCTTCGACCAATACCATTATTCTCGCTTATCAACCTTCACTCTCATTTGTCGGCAATACCATTATTCTCGCTTATCAACCTCACTCTCATTTGTCGGCTAGGTTGGGGTGACGTATCTTTAAATAATGGAGTCTTCAACCATCTTCATCAGCGCACCATCTTTAAGAACGAAAGCCGCCATTCTTTATCAGCGAAAGCCGCCATTTTTATAATGTCAGGGATGTCAGCTTAAGGTATCACAGGCTTCCATCTTTCATTCCGCCATTTTCCGCCATTTTGGTTCCTCCGTTTTGGTTCCGCCTCTAATATTAAACATTATTTTGTAAATCATCCATTTGTCTAATAATAAACTTTAATTATGTTACATGTATGGTTTGTAAGGTATCACAGGCTTCCATCTTTCATTCCGCCATTTTCCTCCGTTTTGGTTCAGCAGCCTCTAATATTAAACATTATTTTGTAAATCATCCATTTGTCTAATAATAAACTTTAATTATGTTACATGTATTGTTTGTTTGTAGTCGTATATATATATACCAACCTAAAACAATAAATTAATAAGCGTCTGCTTAGCTCAACGGGTAGCATCGTTGCCTCCCATCTGAATGCCCCGGGTTCGAAACTCACCTGCTCCAAATGGTTTTTTTCAAAATATAATAATTTGAAGTAATAGGTTAGACACTTTGGAATGTTTGCATGTGACTGTCTGGCCCAAGTCGTGTGACGTCACAGTTTCCTAGACAGGTCAATGGCCTTAGGAATAACACGGCTAAATGTAAATGTGACTGTCTGGATGTGATTGTCTGGCACAAGTCATGTGACGTCACAGTTTCCTAGACAGGTCAATGACCTTAGGAATAACACGGATGTGACTGTCTGGCCCAGGGCGTGGCTGGGCGCCGGCGCCGGGGCTTGGCGCCGGGGCGTGGCTAGGCGCCGGGGCCGGGGCAGGCGCCGGGGCAGGCGCCGGGGCAGGCGCTGGGGCAGGCGCCAGGGCAGGCGCCGGCGCCAGGGCAGGCGCCAGGGCAGGCGCCAGGGCGTGGCGCCGGCGCCAGGGCAGGCGCCAGGGCGTGGCGCCGGCGCCGTGACGTCACTTCCTGTGACGTCACTGTCTGCTCAAAGTGCCGCATTACCTACTGAAATCCAAGCATTTTCTCTTTGCTCTCCAACCAGGATTTCAAGTGTCTTTATATTTCATACCGTCTATTAATTGTGAAGCTCAAGACACAATATTACAAGGCGACATTGTCACAGCATTAATTAATTTTGCATGTTTTCTACCACAAGGCTTTAATCAAGTCTGTTCCTCTTTTCTCCACATTCAGTGCATTTTATATGAGATTAACTTCTCGTGACCGTTGCTCTTTACGTACCTAGTCGCTTTCTAAATATTTTTTAATTAAAAGACAAAAATTTGTGTTTCTTAATTAAAAGCACAATGTCAGTAACAGACACAAAGGGCTATTTTATACCTAATTAAAACTATATTCAAGATTACAGCAGGGGATTTATGTAAGTACAGATTATAATCTGTAATGGGCACTGATGAGGAGAACCCAAATCACCACGAGGGGTCTAGATAGTATTTTTAACGTGTTCGACAAAAAAATACTTTAAAAAATTTGCTAGGTAACCCAAAAGACAAGGATAGTACCACTACAATCTCGAGGATCTACAAAATATGGTGTAAAGATTGTGATCTTAAATAAGTCACGCAAACTAATAAATCTGTTGAAATTAGATTTAAAGCACATTTAGCTAAACTAATATACGGTACTATAGATATATCATGCGTGACCAGATACATTTAACATAATAATCACTACGTTGATAAAGAGAACCTTAAACTATTTAACCAGGTCAGCTAAACGCCTTCGAAAGTGCTTATATCACCTAGTGTAGTAATAATAAAAGTTGTATGAATTCAGCACATCCGTCTATGTGTAGTTTATTTATCGGTCACTTTAGAAGAGAGGCCGACAAAAGCATGAGAATAAAGATAACGGCACTCAAATAGAGAGACTGGTAAACAAGCAGTGAAAGGTTGTTTGGACCAGCCTCAAGCGTCTATACTTGCACATAATATAAAGTACTTATATCACTTAGTATAGTAATAATAAAAGTTGTATGAATTCAGCACATCCACCTATGTATAGCTTATTTATCGGCCACTTTACAAGAGAGGCCGACAAAAGCGTGAGAGTAAAAATACCGGCACTCGAATAAAGAGACTTGTAAACAAGCAGTGAAAGGTTGTTCGGACCAGCCTCAAGCGTCTATACCAGCACATATAAACACAGTTGTAGCCGTCAAACGATTAGAATTCTTCATCCCCCGATGACGAAAACTTGGTTAGTGAAACGATCGTTAGGTCTGTTTTTAATGTTTGGTGGTGTTTTGGTTTCTGCGAGGGTACTTATGAGCGATTTAAACTATAGTTTTATAAGTTTTGCCATGCAGAAGATATGGGAGAAGGGTAGACGCATGTTTCAGTGTACCATTAACGAACAAATTCTTTGTAATAAGGTTGGTTGCCACGTTTTTACGCAAAATTTATATCTTGATCACATCCGCCATTCACCATTACGAATAATGAACCTTTTTATGACGCAGACCTAAATTTTGTTTGCTTTCTCTCTTATATACAAAAATTATCCTACAAATGTTACTCTGTAGATCACATAGAATAGTCAAAAAGTATTAATAAAAAAGTCTGGACGCAGCAAGTGCGTTATGGTAGTGAATTTTCATTGATATGATCTGGCACCAAATTATTTACTATAACTTTTTTTCCTAGCAACATAGAATTCTAAATTTTGGTGTATGGTTTACTTTTCATATCTTAAACCGACCTACCAAATTTGGTTACCATAGCTTTTTTATTTTTTGAAAAAATATCTTCTTCTAAAGAAAACATATAAACATTGAAACCGACCGCGGGTATGGGTTCTAGGAGTCCTAGTTCGCGCTCATTTGCAAAAAATTTTTCATAATTCAAAAGTTGGGATCTCCCCGTTAGTGAATTTTTTCTACGAAAGTTCACTGATACACAAAGCAACAAAATATTACGATTAAGCCAAACTTACTTCAGTCCAAAGATCAAAAATAAAGAGACACCCGCGTCTCTTTATTTTTGATTAAAGTAAGAAATTGAATTTTGATTTTCCTTGAGGTCCAGAAAAGTACTTGACCCATTGGGCTTAAAATTGGTACACATGGGTTTTTATGGTGATGAAAAATAATTCGTTCCCAACTTGACTCTGGCGAATAGAGGGAGCTGCTCACGGGATCCTTCAAGCTTTAAAACACTGACACTTTTTTTGTCATCATCACTGGAAAATACATGAGACAGGAGTAGAATTGTATGATCGGAAATCTATATGGTTCTACTTGCATCGGAAGGTCGTTAATGTAAACACATTTTGGTAAAATCTTTCCTTCAAAGTTTATCAATATTGTACTTGAGGTAATATATTGGATTTTTTCACCTATAGTTGTTTTCCTGTTAAATCTTTTAATTTTCTTTATTGTAATGTTTGCTTTCAGATTTTCTAATATTTCCCTTTCCGTGATATTTATGTCTACATATTTTACTACACCTCTACATGCTACCAAATTATTAGGTATATATGTTTTATATTTTTCTTTTCCTAATCTGGGATTGTTTACCAACTTGTTAGCTGATATATAATTATTGAAATCTATAGAGATTCTATTTTTACCCTTTCGGGTTATCGATTTTATACTTTCTATTTTCATATCATGTATCTTTTTTGCAAGACTGACATGATTAAACTTTCCCATATTTTTGTCATCGATTGCTTCCAGGATAACTGTGAAAGGACCTATACTATTTGACTTGGAGAAATTGAGTTCTCGAATTTCTTTCATGTTTTTGCCTAAACCGTGTAAATTTATTAGATTTGCGTTATCTAATTTATTTTTGGGCGGAGGGTCATCATGACCCTCCGGGGATCCGCTCATAGCGGGTTTTTCTTTTACTTTTGATACTGGAGAATTTGTGTTGCTTATATATGTATTATAGTGTATATGTACAAAGGATTAATTGGTGAAATTATAGTGATAATAATTTGTTAGTATTAGTTGCCGCACCTACCTTGTTGATTGATTTATTTGATAGCCAAGTGATAAAGCGTCCGCACGTCACAAAACTGAAACTGTCCTTTTAAAGAAATCTTTTCAAAATTCAAAAGTCACTAAAATTGTATCCAACTCTATGAGTAAAATTGTGATGGCCAAAAATAAATATAATTGTAAGAAGAAGAGCATGTCTACTTTTGTATTACAAATGTCAGAAAACAAAATATCTATTTACATGGCACTTTGAAAGTAGATCTGACATTTATCAAAATAACTTATCATTATGCACTATTGTAATACGCCTTATAAGAATCTTGTTGTTTTTTGTAGTACAAAAACATATTTTACTGCAAAAACATTTTTCCATCTCTTAACCTGAAATGGTTTTCGTTTCATTTGATGTTGTTTCATTATAGCGTCACAGTAGGTTTTAGAATCTAGAAATTATTCTATTTTGTGTGAATTTTTTCGTTCCATACCTAGAACAAATTGTATTTTCCTTCAATTATAAATGATAATTCCTATATTTTCTGTGCCCAATGTGTTGAACGGGAGAAGGAAATTTCATTTAAAGTTAAAATGAGGAAGGGAACTTTATTCCAGTTACGAGCGTTGTTTCCATTTTTTTTTTTACTTTAATATTAATAACATTTATAGGTAAATTAGCAGATTAGGGTATTGTTCGTTTTTTTTTTTTGAAAAAAAAAATATTCAGAAACATGCTTAGAGAAACTCCTTTATGCATTAACCATCGGACAAATGCTGTGATCTCAACTCCACAATACAGTTAAGAGACATAAAGCAAATTTCAGGTTCTATGCACGGTAAACATACTACAACTGAGCTAGAAATGCAAACTGTAAAAAACTCATCTTACAGAAGCCTATAGATAGGAGAAACGCCTTACCAACACCGTTTCTCCATAAAAAAACTTCCACATTGCACAATTGAAAAAAAAAACGCTACATAATAAGCGTAATCTGATGCCTTAAAATTAAATAAATAACTGAAACTGCTACCAAAGCATCACATAAAGGGTCTATTTTAAATTAATTTTCTGCAAATAATTTAATAAAATAAAGAACAACGAAGATGGTAGCTGAAACTTGAGGCTTTTTAACTTCTTTTGCGACATTTACGCTGCATAGCCAAGTTCTCTATCTAGAACATGTCAATTTTAACGTTTAGAATCGCGAGTTTTTTGACGTTTTAAGAATAAAAACTTAAAAGCTTATAACTTTGTTTTGTTTTAACGCAGAGATTCAAATTTTGATGCATGGTGTTCTTTTTATGATATAAACCCTCGCACCCAATATGGTTGCCCTAACTTTGTTATTTCCGAAGATATAAAAATTTTCCGAAAGAAAACGCAGAATTTTCCGGGAAAAAACAGTCCGATTTTTCTGGCTAACGAACTTATCCAAGCCACTAGCGAAAGGAAGGTACTCACCAAATTTTATCAAAATCGGCGCATTACTTCTTGAGTTAGCGGTGTGACACATAAATAAATAAACACACACACACACATATATATATATATATATATATATATATATATATATATATATATATATATATATATATATATATATATATACACATAAACATATGAAGTCTGAAACCGACCTAGGATTTGGCTTCCAGGGGTCCCAAATAGCGCTCATTTGCAAAAAATTTTGAAAATTCAAAAGTCGGGGTCTCCTCATTAGTGAATTTTTTTTAGAAAATTCACTAAAATGTAAGTATTTTTAAAACTTAAAGGGTACCGATAGAGCCCATACTCTTTTAGATATCAAGAAAAGTCTCAAAATAAAGTTTGTCACTCACTCTGTATCACTTTAAATTTTGACTTTTGGACAAAGGCAACTTTGGCTAGATCGTAATATTTTAATCCTCAGACTGCTTTCATCTACTGCTGCTGTGCACAATTACTTCTGGACCATTATATATACAGGCTGGCGCATTGAAAATGAAACACAGTTTGACACAGTTGGAGTTGCAAGAACGTATTTCATTCATTGTGATAAGAAATGTTGTATAGTCAAGTTTTCGTTAAAAAATACTAAAAAACAAAACGAAACGTTCAAAAATGTTTATTCAGTTGACTATGTGTTCAAATTGTTGACCACCAGCTTCCATACAAAAGTACAAATTTTGTTCAAAACGAGCTCTGACATTCTGGAGGATTTGTGGAGTTATTAGACGGCATTCTTCAACAATTCGTCGTCGCAATTCTTCCAGAGACTCCGGTTCTGTTGCGTAAATTCTATTCTTTAAATGGCCCCATAGAAATAAGTCTACAAGAGTTAAATCCGGTGATCTAGGGGGCCACTCAATAGCACCTCTCCGCTCAATCCATTGCTCAGGAAACTCTCTGTTCAAAAACTCCCTAACACGTTGTGAAAAATGCGGAGGAGCTCCATCTTGTTGAAACACTCATTGATTTTCTTAATAGCGATCATCATTTTCAACAATGTCAATTAGTAGAGGGTAAACGATATCTTCTAGTAACTCCAAATAAGTTTCCCCACTCAAATTGCCATCAAGAAAAATTGGTCTGTGGCTAATGACAATTCCGTCGAGGCCATACCATCTTTTTTACCACCACCACCACCACCAAAAATTGGTCTGATTAAACGGTCTCCAAAAATGCCAGTCCAGACATTCAATTTCTGTGGAGTTTGAGTGTGGACTTCGTGAAAATTTCTTGGATTGTTATCTGCCCAATAACGACAATTATGACTATTGACTGTAGACTAATAATAAAAAACGTACACTCGTCTGAAAAACAGATATTGAACAGAAAGTTCTCGTTATCAGCTATTCGTGCAGTCATAACTCCACAAAACTCCAGCCGCTGATCAAAATCATCTTCATTCAGTTGTTGTTCAAGATGAATTTTATACGCGTGAAATTTATGATGTCTTAATATTCACTGAATAGTTCTTCTTTTGATGTTTGAAACAGTGGCCAATTTTCTCGTGCTCAAAGTTGGGTCTGCAGCAATTTGTCCTAAAACTTCAATCTCAGTACTCTCATTTCTAACCGGAAATTCACGTTCAGGATCCCGTTTTTTGTTGGCTACTTAACCACTTTGTCGAAACTTTTCAACTAACTCCAAAATATATTTTCTGTTGACATGTCTGTTCGGAGGTCGTTCATCAAACAAATTTACGGTACAGTCATCGTTTTTGAAAAAAAGAATAATTATTTCAACTCTTTCTTCTACAGAATACACCGTTGTGAAATTAATTTTCGGTAGTACTATCAAGTATCAAACCGACCGATAAACTGAAGTATAAACCGCATTTCTCTCATTCCGATAAGAAATGTTCTCATAGTCAATTTTTTGTTTACAAACCAACAAAAAAATTGACTATCAGCACACTTCTTATCGGAATGAGTGAAATGCGTTTTTGCATCTTCAACTGTGAATAATTTTTAAGCGAGCTGATAAAACTTCCAAAAAAATGAGTGTGCTGAATTCAGAAAAGAAAGAGCTTTCAAGTGATGTAACACTCGACCCATGTTCCCTATTTAAAATATAAGGGTTGTTATTACCACCCTTAAGGGGTTGATGTGACAAAGTTGAGTTTTATGTCAAAACATGCCCCCCTCAATATTAAAAGTGATGTGTTTCAGCGTTTCTTAAAAAAAAATTTCTCTGGGCACAAATCGGTCTGCTTCGTTTTCAATGCGCCACCATATATATATATATATATATATATATATATATATATATATATATATATATATATATATATATATATATATATATATATATATATATATATATATATATGGTGGCGCATTGAAACATTGACCCATTAAAAGTGATGATATATATATATATATATATATATATATATATATATATATATATATATATATATATATATATATATATACATCACTTTTAATATTGAGGGGGGCATGTTTTGACATAAAACTCAACTTTGTCACATCAACCCCTTAAGGGTGGTGATAACAACCCTTATATTTTAAATAGGGAACATGGGTCGAGTGTTACATCACTTGAAAGCTCTTTCTTTTCTGAATTCAGCACACTCATTTTTTTGGAAGTTTTATCAGCTCGCCTAAAAATTATTCACAGTTGAAGATGCAAAAACGCATTTCACTCATTCCGATAAGAAGTGTGCTGATAGTCAATTTTTTGTTGGTTTATAAACAAAAAATTGACTATCAGAACATTTCTTATCGGAATGAGATAAATGCGGTTTATACTTCAGTTTATCGGTCGGTTTGATACTTGATAGTACTACCGAAAATTAATTTCACAACGGTGTATTCTGTAGAAGAAAGAGTTGAAATAATTATTCTTTTTTTCAAAAACGATGACTGTACCGCAAATTTGTTTGATGAACGACATTCGAACAGACATGTTAACAGAAAATATATTTTGGAGTTAGTTGAAAAGTTTCGACAAAGTGGTTAAGTAGCCAACAAAAAACGGGAACCTGAACGTGAATTTCCGGTTAGAAATGAGAGTACTGAGATTGAAGTTTTAGGACAAATTGCTGCAGACCCAACTTTGAGCACGAGAAAATTGGCCACTGTTTCAAACATCAAAAGAAGAACTATTCAGTGAATATTAAGGCATCATAAATTTCGCGCGTATAAAATTCATCTTGAACAACAACTGAATGAAGATGATTTTGATCGGCGGCTGGAGTTTTGTGAAGTTATAACTGCACGAATAGCTGATAACGAGAACTTTCTGTTCAATATCTGTTTTTCAGACGAGTGTACGTTTTTTATTATTAGTCTACAGTCAATAGTCATAATTGTCGTTATTGGGCAGATAATAATCCAAGAAATTTTCACGAAGTCCACACTCAAACTCCACAGAAATTGAATGTCTGGACTGGCATTTTTGGAGACCGTTTAATCAGACCAATTTTTCTTGATGGCAATTTGAGTGGGGAAACTTATTTGGAGTTACTAGATGATATCGTTTACCCTCTACTAATTGACATTGTTGAAAATGATGATCGCTATTAAGAAAATCAATGAGTGTTTCAACAAGATGGAGCTCCTCCGCATTTTTCACAACGTGTTAGGGAGTTTTTAAACAGAGAGTTTCCTGAGCAATGGATTGAGCGGAGAGGTGCTATTGAGTGGCCCCCTAGATCACCGGATTTAACTCTTGTAGACTTATTTCTATGGGGCCATTTAAAGAATAGAATTTACGCAACAGAACCGGAGTCTCTGGAAGAATTGCGACGACGAATTGTTGAAGAATGCCGTCTAATAACTCCACAAATCCTCCAGAATGTCAGAGCTCCTTTTGAACAAAATTTGTACTTTTGTATGGAAGCTGGTGGTCAACAATTTGAACACTTACCTAACTGAATAAACATTTTTGAACGTTTAGTTTTGTTTTTTAGTATTTTTTAAAGAAAAATTGACTAATCAGTACATTTCTTATCACAATGAATGAAATACGTTCTTGCAACTCCAACTGTGAATAATTTTTAAACGAGTTCTTGGCGTGGCGCATTGAAAACGAAGCAGACCGATTATATATATATATATATATATATATATATATATATATATATATATATATACATATATATGGTGGCGCATTGAAAACGAAGCAGACCGATTTGCGACCGACTTTTTTTAAGAAACGATTTAATGAAGGTTAATCCATATAAAAAGGCGGTATCGGTGGACTTTTCTCGACTTTAAACCAAGGTCGAATTACTTAAAAACCATGGACTCCAGATTGTATTTATAAAAACATATACAAGATTTTAGGATTTAAAAGAATGAGCGATTGCGCCACTCAAACAAACCTATTATTATCGTGCTGTTTTACAAAACAACTTATGAGTTTACATTACACACAATAATTAGATGGCGAATAAGAAGTGGAGTTTTGTACGTGTAAGAGATTTATCTTTGTGGAAGTCCTTTTTTTGACACAATGGAATCTGAATGGGGCATCTCTTGGCTGGCGTACAAGAGCAACGACGTGACCCGCGTATTTCTGTGATGTATGGAATCCTTTCTCCACTAACGCTTTTGCCTCGCTAGAGGCTTGCTTAATGGGGATGTTTATGTGTTATCTCGCGAACGTTTCAAATGAACATTATATTTTAACTTGCAGGGAAAATATTTTTGGAGACACTTTGTGAAAAATAGTTATCATTTATATTTCTAAATTCCTGCATCTGTGCCCTCGAGTGGAACATGGTTTTGTTTGTTTTAGGCAAGATGCACAGAGATGAATCGATCGGGAATATTTTGCGCCGGATTTGGCATATGTTTTCCTACAGATAGCTTAAGTTTGTCGACTTGCCACTTGTTCGTAAAAACATTTCAGTATTAATAGTCTTCTGACGCGATATGTTTACACAGTCAAAGTTTTTAACGTAACTTATCAACTTGGGTTGACTTGACATCTGTTAACTAACATACGTTAATTTTAGTTACGTACTCTAATAACGTGGGTACATTATAATATGATAATGAAAATATGTCTAGTGTATAAGAAAAAATATCCATATTTGGAGAAGGCGAAAATATACAGACAATACTGATATTATGTTAAATCGATTGTCTGCACGAAACACGGAGGCGCAGAATTATAAGTATTATGGAAGTCATGTTTATATAAGTATAGGCCTACTTTTCATTTTACTTCCACACTTCAATACGTGTAGAAGTAGGAAATCCAATACCGGGATACCGAAATTTTGAGATCCCGACATTCGGACTTTATTTTAGTTATTTGGCGCCCGGTATTTATTGGTCAATTAAAAAAATTGTATACATTAATTATGGGGTGTCTTGAGCTACATCTTACTTATTTCTACAATCACAGGTTGGCCCCTAAGTCGTTGGTGATAGAAATTTTCTTTTTTTGTAGTTGAACACGCCTTATGTTATTGCCTTTTTGCATTTGCCATCGAAATATAATGCATGTTTGAAAGAAAAGAAATTTGGGACGCAGCAAGTGCGTTTTGGTGGGTAATTTTCATTAAATGCTTTAATTTTTTTTAAATTTCTGTCAAAAAGCCTTCAGTGAATAATTGTATCCTGGCTGTTTTTTGTGTAACTTACGTGTATAGGTTCGTTGGCCAGGAAATTCAGACTAGTTTTTTTGGGAAACTTTTAAATTTATCTTCGGAAAATTTCTGTCATTTTCAAACTTGTTACTACTATAGAACGTTACACTATCTACTAAAATGCATTTCTTTAAAAAACATATTTCACATTAAAAACTAAGTAAATTCGTTACCACAACGCATTTGCTGCGTCCAGCCTTTAATGTGTGTGTGTTTTCTTTCTTTAACGTCGGCCTATTTCCGCGACTATGACCAATCACCGACGCCAGGAAGCAGTTTCACCTCACCATCCTGGAAATTTTGCCGAACCCCTGCCTTTCTGTAAGGAGGGTAGGGATCTTTAACGTGGGACAGACGACTTTACGCCCCCTCCGAAGGGCGGAACGTGCAGACATTCAACTTGCTCAAATACAATGCCAGAACCTCGGTTTATATCAATGTTACAGTTTGTATTGAAAAAGTTAAAGGAGAACCCTGGGATCGAACCCAGTACCCTTCGGTTATTAGTATGCCGTACTGAAGAGCTCTAATGAGAGCGAAACCGGTCTACGGTTCTAATTGTGGCGAGAATACATCTAGCCTTACATACTTTGTCCCTATGTTAGGGTAGACATGGGCCAGGGCTGACAATTTATTAAATTGTTAGTTGGTTGTATACAATCTCCTTTTTTTTAACACTTTGTGTTATTTGGAGCTGGCGTGACAACATACTACTTGGTTTTGCAACTAGGTGGCGGCACTCACTTAGTGTTGGAAGGCTGGCTACCATAGTCGTTTTATTTTATAGGTGTATTTTCGCTACAATTAGTAAAGTTTGCCCTTATGAGAAACTTGAATAAACGCCACTGAATTCGATGCTGATTTAATTGTGGGCCACGTGGCATATGACTATAGATTTATAAGAGAATTCTAACTACTTACTTTTGACATAACCTTTTATGTTGAATCATAGGTAAAGAACGATACCGAGAGGGAGACTAAATCGCAGGCAATTTTTTTCCGCGTTGTGTTTTAATTACGGGACGAGGTTTTTGAACTTCCTTTATCACTTTACCTGACATGTTTTAGAATGCTTATCTGCATCAAAGACAGAGCGCAAACAGAGGACTACAAACCAGTAGCGGAGCTCGATGTAAGGAACTTGTTTTTTATTGCCATAGAAATATAAATACTTTCGTACGTATCCAGGTCCGCTAGCCCTCTAACATTTTTGATAAGGTTCAGGTTTTCTTTATCAATGTGGTGGTTATTATCCCAAACATGTTGTACCACCCATGACTTGTCTACAACTGTGCGAGATGTTCACGAAGTCTAGTCTTAATGGTTCTCTTAATCTACCCAACGTATTTAAGATTACAATCTTTACAACCTATCCTATAGATACCCGACATTTCAGTGGCTTTATCTTTATCTTCCGTATTACCTAAGAAATTTCTTAAATTATTTTTTGTCGAAAAAGTTAGCTGCAAATCGGCTTTCTTAGAAACGCTATCGAGACCCCTTGTGATACGCGGTTCAAAAGGTAGGCAGACAATTTTTTTCTTTATTTTATCTTTCCTGAATATCGTGCATTTTGCTAACATTTTTTGTTCTGTATGTATTAATTACTTGAAATTAATTACTTATTCGCTAAGCAATCCGAATATCCGTTATATTTTGCCATGTTTTTAATCTACTCTAATGCTATACTATACCTACTTTTACTTAAGGGAAATTTTACTAAAAATACAATACACAGAAAATTTTCCCGCGATTTAGTCTCCCTCTCTGTATCGTTCTTTACCTAAGATTCAGTATAAAAGGTGATGTTAGAAGTAGTTAGCATTTTTCATCCTCTGATGACGCTAACTTTGTTAGTGAAACGATCGTCAGGTCTTTAAAAATATATGTTGTGGTGATTTGGGTTCTCAAAGTGTACTTATCAGTGCTCATCACATGTTCTAATCTTCACTTATTATAGATGTATAGTTGCAAAATCAGATCACTATGAAAAGTCACTAGATGTATTTAATTTATGTTAAGCTCAAGATGTAATTAATTTTTAAATAGTAGACGTATTTTTTAAGGTTCACTAGACAATTTTTAGCTTGAAATACTTTGACTCATTTAACAAACGCTGGACCATCCAATCAAAATAATCGATGCACTAATTAAATTACCATTAAACAGCAAAGCATCCAGATTTAAACGAGTGTTCACTTATAACACCTTTCTATTAATTTTACGAGTCGACTAATAGCAGCATTAACTAAAATACGCCAATTACTTTAATGCCTATTGTGAAAACAACTGTGTAAGCTTTAACACTGTGCATTTGCGCAATTAGTACATCCTCTCTAGGCATAATTGCGCATTAAATATTCGCGAAGTACATTAACTTTAAACTTTAACACTTTGATGTATAAGAAACAATACTAGTATTTCATTGAGACTTTAGGGTTGTTAAACGCTCTCGGTAGTTTTAGTTGGTAGTGGCAATTATAGAACTGGCAAAGTGTTACCAGATGAAGCATTAGGGACCGATTGTCTCGCAGCAATAAATTTGAAGGCACTTGAATGGAGCACTCGTCATAATTGCAAGAGAGATCAGAATTTTATTTGCAATTGTGTTTGCATTGATTGCCAAGGTCATTGTTGTTAAATCATTATAAAGCTGTTCCCCAATAAGAACAAGTGGTATGAGCAAATCTGGCCTTTTTTTTCATGGAACTTTAAAAATACTCTTTAAAAAATTGCAACCATTCTCTCAAAATACTGCCAACGTATGTGTAAAAATACAAAGACTTTGGGTTATCCTGGTTATTCGAAGGCATTGCATCAAGCAGTAAAGGCAGCCCAGACCATTTATAGAGCGACAAAAAGTGATGAAAACCTGAAAACGCAGCTAAGAGAAATGTATACAATCTATGAGAAAGAGATAAACTTTGTTGCGACAGCTGCAAATAAGACCAAAGCTTTGCGGTAGGTAATTTTCAGAGAATCAGGCGAAACAAAGCATATGCATAATAGCAGTAAGGTCACAGCAGATTCCGTAAATGGGTATTTTGTGAATGTGGGCCAAAGAAAACACAGCGGTCGGCTTATCCCAAAAAGAGAGAAATAAGCATACTTAAGAATACGTTGCATGAAAATCGTGTCAATTTTGATGGCACAACAGATGAAGAAGAACTGTTTGACAGGAAAACTGAAGAATAAACAAAGTCAGGATAGGTATGGTATGACAGTACGTTTGCTCAAGGATATATTTCCTATAACTGCCCGTTTTCTAGGTGTTTTGTTGGATCAGTGTCTGGAACAAGGAGTTCTGCCATTCGATTTAAAAATCGCAAAAGTAACACCCTTATTATACAAGGCAAAAGATGTGGAGAGTCGTGACACTAACCGGTCCATACTGCGGTTGCCCATTATACCCAAGAGATTAGATATGGTAATTAAAAGACAGTTAATGGATTTCACTGAGAAGGACTTAGTGTCGGATAATCGTCAGCATGGATTCCAAGACCGACTACTACAGCTCCAGTAGATATGTCGAATAGCATTGCTAAAGCACTTAAAGATCTGGATGCTGAGCCCTTGCCTCGCAATTTTAGTAAGGCATTAAATTATTATTAAAAAAATGTGTCGATAGAGAGCTGCTATTGAAAATGGTCTAATTAGGTGGGGTGAGAGGTAATGCCTTCTGAATGATGAGATCATAATTTAGCAACAGGACGCAAGTAGTAAAATAGAAAGAGCTGGCCATAGAGCTCGGTGTTCCGAAATGGTTCTTGTTGAGTCCGTTATGGTCATTGTTTATGTTAGCGATTGCCATCATTTTATGGCTGTATATAGAAGACGTTGAGTACCAATTATATGTGCATAAAACAATATAACAAATTACCTGCCAGTATAAAAAATTCCCTGTTTCTGTTAAGCCATACACAGCAGCCAATAACTTTAAAGTAAGACAAATCACCATAGCACCACACAAATAAAAAAAAGTAAATCCGGCGTCATCAGTGGATTAATTACTTCTAAGGACAAAGCAGTGGACAAGTGTAGAACTCTATCAAAAGGTATAATTTTTTTTATTTTTTTAGTGAATTTTCTAAAGTTCTGGTAAATACTGTGATCCAAGTTTTTCCAAAATAAAATTTAAGATGATTTGAAAAATACCGCCAATAATATGTGTTGTTTCTAGACAAGGGCATTACCGTGCGGTATAAACTTAAATTAAATAAACAAAGATTGATTTGTTAAATGATTTGGTGTTTTTACGAAATGTCTCACAATTTGATCGTCTTTTCGTATTGGTGACAGAAAAAATTCAGATGCTTCGCAGTGAACTGTTTATAAAAATCAGTTACCTAAATGTAATTAAGTTTAAACAGGTTTAATGATGTGTTTACCAGACAAAATAAGTTTCATTTAGTATTAGAAAACATGAGAATTCGCTACTAAAACGCACTAGCTGCGTCTCGGCTTTTAAGACTTAAGTGGCACCGCAGGTAGCACCGTTTATACCCCATTTTTTATCACTATCAAAAACTCATCAGACATTAAGCGGGATCATTTTATAGATATTAACGAAAAGTAATATCTTTATACCAAGAATCAACTGGTTTTCTGGATGAGGCTGTATAATATATGACCTTTAAAGAAAACGTCATACAAATTAGGACATTATAAACTAATTTTTAATGCACACGGCTAACTACTACACGGTAAAGCAGATACCCTCCGTAGCTCATAGAAGGTGCCCCATTCCTTAGTAGTTGTGTAAACAGACACAATTATAGATATTGGTCTGACAGTAACCCCCATTGGATGGAAGAAATTAATACCCAATATTCTAAAAAACTGAATGTGTCATCATGTAATTTCACCCTTCTTCATTGAAGGGACTTGATCTAAGATTATTACCAGAAGATATTGTACCTTGTATCCGAGAATTGTTCAAAATAATTTCCCTAATGTCTACTTCCAACAAGATGACGCCCTATCTCATTTCAGTCGAGAGCTAAGGAAATGTCTTAATGAGACATTTCCTAACCGATGTATAGTCAGAAAAGGACCCACTGAATGGCCAGATAGGTCTCCTGATTTGTTTCCACTCGATTTTTTTTCTTTGGAGTGATTTAAAAAGCGTTGTTAATAACGATTGGCCGGCGAATTTGGAACAGTTGTGAGACCGAATGAATTGTGATGACCTTTCAAGAAGTAGTATGTTATCACGGCAGCTCCAAATAACACAGAATATTAAAAAATAGAGACTGTATACAACCAACTAACAATTTAGTAAATTGTCAGTCCTGACCTATTTCTACCCTAATATAGGGACATAGTATGTATACAGTCTATATTTCTTAACATTCTGTGATATTTTGAGCTGCTGTGACAATATACTACTTTGATCCGCAACGAGATGGCGGCACGTGCTTCGTGTCTGGCTGGCTATCATAGCCGTATTACCTTATAGGTGTATTTTCGCTGCAATTAGTATGCCGTACTGACGAGCTCTAATTAGAGCGAAACCGGTCTATGGTTCTAATTGTGGTGAGAATGCATTTAGCCTTACTTTTAAGAAGTGCCTAACGGATCACTGCAAAGCTCGATTCAGCAGTTCAACAAGAGGCTTTACTATTATCAAGAAGTTGAAGGGGCGGAGTTTGAACATATTCTTCAATAAAGTAGAATGTTACCATTTTCCCAAATAAATTTCATGAAAAGCCGATTGTTTTCGTGCAGCATGACCCATGTTGCTATTTAAGAAATTAAAGGGTTGTCATCCTCCAAAAATGGGGTGCTTTAAAAACTGTCGATAATGCCACCAAATAGTCGCAAATAATCTGTTATACAACCCTACATATTTTGAGTCCGATGCTTTAATCAGTTTAAAAGTTATGGCCTTCTTGCCTTATTTATGCGAAAGCCTGTATGTTTGTATTCGATAATATAGTACTGTATTGTAAAAACATTTGTCAGTCTTGATTGAAACGATTATGAAAAAGATTTACGGAAGATTAGTAATTATTCGACTCGCAGACAAGCTCTGTCTTGAGTCCGTGATGTTATTACTTTACTTACTTAGTTATCTTAGTTTATTTCGTTCATGAACTTGTAATGGGAAAAATCAAATAAGAAGACCATTTCTTTCTGAATTCTCATGTTACTACCAACGACAAATAAACCATACTATTATTATTATTATTATTATTAATAATAATAGAAATTAGTCATATTTCTAATAAGAGAGACGCCTTATAAAAGAGTTACGCTCTTGAATCAAACATAAATACACTACCGCCCCCTATGAACCAGTCTCTAAAATAAGACAAGGGTGAGAACGGCACGTGGGCAACGTTTGAATCAAACTGTCTCGCTAGTAAAGCTTTCTGCATGCTCATTTTACACACTGCGCAAATCCTATAAGTGCCGCCGCGCCGCGCCGTACCTAGTTCAAATTAAAACTTTCCTCAATGGATGCTGCGTTCAGATCTGGGAAAAATAAATTATTTGTGTGGTAGCGGATTATTAAAAAGTGGTAGATAGATAGGCAGCGGGTGGGCATGTTTGATGTTTACTTAATATTTTAATGTATCCCATATCCTCTATGCGTAGACGCTACTGTCTGTTTAGATTATGATGAATGGTTGGTGTTATTGAGGGTTTTCAGATGGTATAGCGTCTATAAACATTTCCCTTTTTGTATGTGTCACATGTGATAAATATATGCCACATATACGAATCGTGTGAAGTAATAATGTATATGGTAATAAAAGTGTAGATGCGAATTTATTTTTTCTCTGCTATATATAATGTCATTTTCATGAATGTGTAACAATATAGATACAGTATGGTTACATATTCCTTTACGCTGGAGTGTGATCGTTTTAGGATTTTTTTCGACAACAAATTAACTAAAAATCAGAAGAGTTGTGACGGGTTGTACACATTTACTTTTGCACAAAAACAAATGGCCTGACCGTTCACCTATATATTATTATATATTATATAATAGATCGGTGGTTCAGAGGTAAGAACGTGTGCCTCTGAACCGAAGGGTACTGGGTTCGATCCCAGGGTACTTCTTTCACTTTTTCAGTACAAACTGTAAAATTAACATCAACCGAGGTCCTGGCATTGTATTTGAACAAGTTGAATGTCTGCACGTTCCGCCCTGCAGAATGGGCGTAAAGCCGTCGGTCCCGTGTCCATGCGATGTTGAGCACGTTAAAGATCCCTACCCTCCTTACAGAAAGGCAGGTGTTCGGCAAAATTTCCAGGATAATGAGGTGAAACTGCTCCCTGGCGTCGGTGATTAGCCATAGTCGCGGAAATAGGCCGACGTTAAAGAAACAAAACACACACATATATTATATAATAAGAGAAATGAAATAGGTTTGCATGTTCTTCTGCATTTAAGTGAGATCATTTAAAAGATTTTCACCATCTTTTTTAGAAGATTTTATCTTTGTAAATATTTGTAACAAAAATCACTAATGGGAAACCGCGACTCAAAATTTTGAAAAAATGTATTTCGATGATCGCGAACTAGGAACCCTAGTACGCATATCCCGGGTCAGTTTCAATATTTAAATACAGGGTGGTCCAACAGTGCGTTCAAGTTCAATATCTCCATTATTTTCAATAATACAAAAAATTTTGGAACATGAGTTGCAGGTACTAACGTTAGCTACAAACTAAAATTATTTTCTCATATACAGGATGTTGCATAAATTAGATACAACCCAACCTTTACATTTTTGAGATCGTACATCATGTATATTGTTTCATTTTTGAATAAATGAGAGACCTGTATATTGTTTCATTTTTGAATTCCTCTTGTTTTGCCGATTCGTCCAGTGTATAGTTGTTAGGTTCTATACAGAGTCGTTCAAAGGTTATGGGCACTTTGAAATAATGCAAGATTGTATGCAACTGTAATCCAAACTTTATTCGCCAAATTATTTTTTCGGACGAAACATCAATTTGGCAAAATGGAACAGTGTATAAACAAAATTACAGGTATTGGAGTAGAGAGAATCCTCACTGGATGACTGAAGCACTTACACAACACCCTCGTAAAGTTAAGGTGTGGGCAGGAATAGTCCATGTAGAATCATAGGGCACTATTTTTAATATTGGCAACCCATTGTGTATACAAACAATATAATAAAGCAGTATTGCTTTACTGCTGATAACAAACCACTATCACTGGATAGTGTCTCCTTCTAGAGTCTTCTACAGGCAATTCAGTTTGTCCTATTCTATTTCCTTTTATTTGTGTTATCTTCTCGGGCTTATCAAGAGATCAGGGAAACTTGAAATTCCAATACTTTTGAACCAATTTTAGATTTATTCTCCCACGAATTATTGTGGCACACATCAGAGGCACATTTGACGGTCTGTATCTTCATTAATGTCAGCATGCAACACTATCATGCCAAAAATCTGAATATGCGTTCTTATTTCAACTTCAATCAAAACAGAAATAATTCCTTGAAAACAGCATATGGGTGATTAAAAAAACTGGAATCAAGTTTTCTCAAGAAATTCAAAAGGAACAATATATATATATATATATATATATATATATATATATATATATATATATATATATATATATATATATATATATATATATATATATATATTATAATCAATTTCGATACATCAACAAATGTTCTTGTAGTTTCATGAAGTATTCCCTATACTTAAAACCAGTATTTACTGAGATATTGGGTGTTTTTAAAGAAAAAGGGTAGATTCATACACAGAAACGAGTGTTTTATACCGTAACTATGCAAAATAAACAATGTATTGGCTTACTTTTCAAGCTTTGACTTACTATTGAGTAGTTATTTGTGCGTATTTAAGTTATAACGTGACGCTAAAATGAATTTGTCTCAATAATAAATTATTGATATTAATGTGTTAGGAACGAGTAGCAAAAATTATTTACTCGGCACAAGAATATATCATGAGAAATATTCCAATAGAAGACAACCACACAGAAGTGCTTTTGAAAGGCGACGTTTTGACGAAAGGGGGAACACAGGATACAAGAAAACTGAGAGATCCAAGCCTATTTGGAACAAAGAAAAAAGTTGATAGTAAATTTGAAAGTGATAGAAGACCCTCATATCAGCTCAAGAAAAGTAGCAAGGGAAACTGATATCAGTAAGACCTCTGTTTTGCGAATTTTACGTAAAAACTACTTTCACCCATACCATATTCAACTCCTCCAAGAAGTGTAAAATGAGAATCATCAAAGGCAACTATCAGTTTGTCACTGGGCACAGCAACAAATCCAAAGAGATACAAGATTCTTCAACTTTGTCTTGTTCACTGATGAAGCAACATTTGATAAAAATGGACATGTCAACAGACATATTATCCACTACTATTCTACTCAAAACCCTCACTTTACTCAGACGACTAGTCAAAATATGTGGTCTCTTAACGTCTGGGGTGGAATTATTCGAAATGTTGTTATCGGTCCGCATTTCTTCTTATGTTAAGTTTCTCAGAAAAGACCTTGGACCATTATTAGACCAACTGCCTGTTAGCATACGTGATCATATGTGGTTTATGCATGATGGTGTCCCAGTTCATCATACAGCTAACATTCATGCGTTTCTTAACCAACATTTTCCAGAACGCTGGATTGGGAGAGGAGGGCCGAATGTATGGCCACCTAGGTCACCTAATCTAACAAAAATTGACTTATTTTTATGGGGTTATGTAAAAAAATTCTTTTGTCGGACACAACCGTCGACAAAAGAAGATATGAAGGCAAGAATCCGTGGTGTATTTGATAAAATTAATTTAAGTGTATCAAGAGAGGGTAACTATTCTTTTTAAACTCGCTTTAACTTATGTGTTGAGCAAAATGGTGGTCATTTCCAACACTTAACTGGTTTTCACTGTTTCTGTGTATGTGTTTTCGTGATTTGATGCCTTCTAATTTCAGCTTTAAGTTGTATCTCAATATCAGTAAATCGAATAACATTTAATTTATACTTGTTAAATTTTTCCATTAAAATTTTCTTTTGTAGTTATTATTTTTATTTGAGGAATGTTTTCGCCATGCAGAAATCCTCAAATGACGATCTTCACACGCTTAGGTTGCTCGAGGTCGTCCTGATCCATGACGACTGTTATGGATTCCTTATTTAGACCACCTGGACACTGTAACACTGTTGACACAATGCGTTTTGTGCGGTCAGAAATTTGTCTGATTGAAAAACAGTAATCTCGCATACCAACAATACGCCCCTTTTTAAGGTCACCTAAATGACTGTAATTTTTCCGTAAACAGAACCTAGCCATAACGAATTAAAGACTTGTTGATGTGTTGATGTGTGTGTGTTTTGTTTCTTTAACGTCGGCCTATTTCCGCGACTATGGCCAATCACCGACGCCAGGGAACAGTTTCATATCACTATACTGGAAATTTTGCAGAACCCCTGCCTTTCTGTAAGGGGGGTAGGGATCGTTAACGTGGCCAACATCGCATGGACACGGGACCGACGGATTTACGCCCCTTCCGATGGGCGGAACGTGCAAACATTCAACTTGCTCAAATACAATGCCAGAACCTCGGTTGATGATAATTTTACAGTTTGTACTGAAAAAGTGAAAGGAGTACCCTGGGATCGAACCCAGTACCCTTCGGTTCAGAGGCACACGTTCTTACCCCTGAACCATCGAGGTTCTCAAAAGACCTAATAACTTGAGCACAAATCGCTACGAAATATTGGTTCAAACTAAAGTAAAAATTCTGGACGCAGCAAGTGCGTTATGGTAGTGAATTTTCATAAAACTGTTTTTAATAACAAATATGTGTGTTTTTTTTTAAGAAAGCAGGCATCAAATTTGGTTACCAGTATAACCTATATAGTAAAAACAATGTGCCTTGTTTCATCAAAATAACTTTATTGTGTAAAATGTACAAAAATTTCCAAAAGTAAACTTAAAGTGTTCCCGAAAAAACACGTTTCTTGGTCAACCTTATAGGTTAATAGCAAATTGAGCTGTTCAAATATGAAACATTTGATCAAAATTCGCTACCATAACGCACTTGCTGCGTCCAGAATTTCTTTTCTTACAAACATGCACTATATTTCGATGGAAAATGCAAAAATGCAATAACATAAGGCGTGTTTGATTTAAAAAAAATGGAAATTTGTATCACCAACGACTTATGGGCCATCCTGTGATTGAAGAAATATTATTTTAAGATGTAGCTCAAGACACCCTATAATTAATATATACAAAATTTTTTCATATCTTATATAATAACGGATATATTGAGCTTTATTGATTTTTTACGAAAATTCGACAAAAATTATATACCATTAAACGATAAACTCTATAGCTCAGACTACTGCCAAGCATCAGAGACAGGGTCTATTTGAAATGAATTATCTGGGAATATTTTAGTAAAATGAAGGACAATGACGATTGAAACTAAGACTTGAGGGTTTGTAAAACATCCTTCTTGAGACATTTTATTTCTATAGCCCGTATTAGATTCAAGTTCTTTGCCTAAATGTTGCCAATTTTGACATTTTAAAACGCCACTTTGACGTTTTGAGGAAAACCCCAATTTATTTTTCTTTAAATGCCTATAACTTTTTTGTCTTTTGACGTACAGAGCTAAATTTTGGTATGTAACTTACCTATAAGGATATAAACCTGTGTGCCAAATTTGGTTGCCCTTACTTAGTTAACTCCGGAGATATAAATTTTTTTCGAAAGAAAATACAAAATTTTCCGGGAAAACCTGGGCAGATTTTCCTGGCTAACGAACTCATCCAAGCCATTTGCAAAAGGAATTTTTTTGCCAAATTTAATCAAAATCGGCCCATTATTTTTTGAGTTATCGGTGTGATACATATATATATATATATATATATATATATATATATATATATATATATATATATATATATATATATATATATATATATATATATATATATATATATATAAACATATAAAAATTGAAACTGACCCCGGATATGTTTTCTGGGGGGCCTAATTAGAGCTCATTTGAAGAAATTTTTTCAAAATTCAAAAGTCGGGATCTCCTCATTAGTGAATTTTTTTTAAGAAAATTCACTAAAAAGTAAACGCAAATTGGGGTATAATTTTGATAAAGCAATATTAAAAAAGTCGACACATTTTAAAATTGTTTGCCCATATTTTTTTCATTTTTTATGAGAGACAAAACAGAGTAGTACAAAGAAAATTCCATTGACTCTTACTGGGTGTTCGGATTTTTTTGGAAATTCAGTACATTTTCAAATAAAAGAACGTCTGATTCATATAGTTAAAAAATGTTGACAGCAATATTACGCTCAGAAGTATATGAACTTATAATGAACGAGTTACCCGGAGCAGGGTGTATATAGAATTAATGAGGTTTTTAAGTCAAAGGCCCCTCACCAAATATCTCACGGGGATACATATAACATGATATTATTATTTTTTTCTTTTGAAGCACACATATACCAATATAATACATGTAAGCATATATACATGCACACACAAACATTAACCAACACCAGCTAATACCCTGCAAATGTTACATCCACACTGGGTCAGCATCGGATTTAAATAAACATCGTTTTATCAAAGCATCTCCTGCGAAGAGAAGTGAATATTTTTAGATGTTTAATCCAACTTGAACCAGAACATATGTTTACCACATTAACTCCTGAATCTTTTGCGTGTGAATTTTTTAGACTGCCTCAAAGCCAAATGCGTCCCATTTCCATGCTTTCCAGATAAAACTGCTTTTTGAAATCGGAAATTTAAATAGCGGAACGCTGAAGTCGAAAGAAAAACAAAATAAAAAACCCGACGACTCTATTGTCTGTAACAATAAACAAACCTGAAACAAAGCTCGGCGTCTCTCAAGTTGAACGTTTCACTGCGGTGTTCTTATATACTTTTTTGAATACGTAAAAGTCGAAGGAAATGCCTTTTTTGACGTAAGCTGTCACAGAATAACAAGATTTACATCTTTCACTCTTTTAGAGTAGGTAATTTCTTGTAAGAGCACTGGCGTTTATAATGTTCTTGTGCTTGCGTGCGACGAGAGGAAAAAATAAAACATAAAAAAGCATCAAGCATCAGGTAAAATCAGTTCGACAAAGAGGTGGTTGCCTGAGGTCCCCAGCATATTCAGTCACCAAACATCTGCCCATTTCAAAGCACAATAAAAGTTGAAGCTATTCATACGTAAATTCAATTGAATATCAGAATTTTATTATATGGTCGAAACTGCGCATATAGCGAGTCTGTATCTGACAATGTATAAGCTAGACCGCCGGTCTGTTTCACCGCAATAAAATGTCGTGAATTCGCGATTAATTTGACTTATAAAACTCAGCTTAATGCGGGTGAAGACGCTTCTGGATTAGAATTCATAATTCTTTGTCAATCTATACTTTCTCCCATGTCCTCCACTGACTATTGTGCTTTAAATCACAGTAAACTTTATTTTTAAGTTAAAAGTATTAAGTGTAAAATCAATGATAGAATGTTAATGATAGAAATTTAAGTATGAAAGTATGAACGCAGCAAGTGTGTTATAGTAGTGAATTTTCATAGAAATGATCTGGCACCAAACATTATTAAAAGAATTAAATACATACAACTTTTTTCTTACAGCATAGAGATCCAAATTTTGGTATATAGTTTACTTTTTTACTTACGTACCAAACGTTATTATAGCTTCGTTATTTTAAAAACCTGATCACATTTCCTGGCTAACGAACTTGCCCAAGCCACTTACAAAGGGGAGGTCCTGCCAAATTTTATCAAAATCAGACCATTATTTTTTGAACGACCGATATATATATATATATATATATATATATATATATATATATATATATATATATATATATATATATATATATATATATATATATATATATATATATATTAGTCGAGCACTAAGAAGGTATTTTTTTCAAATTTAACCCCTTTCGGTTTTTTTGGTTTGACGGTTGCTTACTGATTCAATCAGCTATCAATCTGTTTAACTGTCAGATCAGTTTATACTTCATTGGGTAATGAGTATTTTCGTACTTAATTCTTTGTAATTTAGGTATTTAAGTTGTTTGTGGTAAAAGATAGGTCTTAAGTATTGGGTATAGTTATTAATACGTAGATTGTATATATTCGTAATTCATTATGATATAGGTATTGAAGTTGGTATATAATTTAGAGATATATAAGATAGGTTTTGGGTATTGTTTAATTACGTTTTGTACTGATGTACCACATTTTATTTGTTTTTGTTTCTTGATAGCTCGAAGGACCTGATTATGTTTTGTTAAATTAAACGCTGATGTTGTAGCACTTAACATTTAATAACAAACTGTAAACTTATAGAAAATTACTTATAATATGGTATGCTTTAGAGTACATGATAACTCTACGAAATGATTATGCTAAAGGGTGTTGCTTGTGTCGAGTCTCAAGAAGAACTGCTTTAAAATGAATATTGAATTTGCCTATGCTAGCTACTACCTGGGAGAGGGTAGCAGGCGTATGGCCAATTGTAAAGAAGAAATGACCCTTGTTGGGTTATTCCTAATCTTGTTTAAAATTACATTCTACAGATGGTAAATATCATAACAATGAACTCTACTGAGAAATATGTAAATTTTAAAGGTCTAATCCTCCAGACGAGACGCCTTAACAGGTATATAGGTGTTAATATGCAAAAAAGGGCAAGCAGCGGTTATTAATGATATGTTACTGAAAGAAATGATTTACAGTTCAATAGACTCTGTAGTAAATAAAGGGGACGCCATTCATTACCCAGTAGAATTTTTGAATTACTTAACCCACTTGCTCTTCCATACCACCGGCTATTTTTACGTGTACGTACACCCATAATGTTGCTTAGGAATTTAAAACCACCCAAGCTTTGTAATGGTTCTAGGCTACAACTTAAAACTTGGCATCATAATGTAGTAGAGGCAACTATTATAAACGGGTCTGCTCAAGGAGAAATCGTATTTATTCCGCGTATCTCTTTGATTCCAAATGATCTCCCTTTTGAATTCAAAATACTGCAGTTTCCCCTAAAAGTATGCTTTGCTATGACAATTAATAAGTCAACGGAGCAAACTCTAAAATTCGCAGGAGTTGACTTAAGACAGGACTGTTTTTCCCAAGGCCAATTTTACGTAGCGTGTTCACATGGGAGCTCACCGCATAGCTACCTGTACTGAGACTGTCCTCTGAAAGAGTAAAAAATGTTCGGGACGCAGCAAGTGCGTTATGGTAGTACGTTTTCATAAGGGTAATATATTATAATGATTTAGCCTTATATTAAAAGTTATAAAACGTTACTTTATTTACTTAGGAACAGTAAAAAAAAAGGTAAAGAAAGGCAACCAAAACATGATCTCTATCATAAATATTTATACAGTAATTTGGATACAAAACACAAATAAAGAATTTTATAAACAGGAAATAGACTCAACAAAAAATACACTAGAAAGCTGAACATAAAAAAATTCATGTGGTTCATGCATTGAGGGTGATTGTATGCATGCAGAAGGGGAAGAAGAACCCCCACGTCGAAGAGGGTTAATATCCCCTCACCCAAAAACACGAGGGGTTCTCCTTCCCCTTCTGCACTCATACAACGATCTGCAAAGCATAAAGAACAAGAAAATTTTTTTGGGAGCAAACCCCAAGAAAGTTACTGGACCTGAGTGAAGATGGATGCGGTGCGGGGTAGACAGGAGGAGGTATTGCTGCAAAATGTGAAAAACGCATCTTTTCAAAGTCCGACTAAATTGTTTTTAGCATTTTCCGCTCATATTTCCTCCCCGCCCAGCAGCCGTATTCATTCTTGGTCACTTAGCTTTCATGGGGGTTGTTTGCAACAAATCTGCCTTGTGGCTTGTGCATCCAAGGAGAGTTCTAAGCATCTTTTTGAAAACAAATTCAAAAAACCCCAGTGCAGTAAACTGTAAATTTACCGAAATTACATTCCACAACGCAGGAGATTATATCTAATACAGCACTAAAGTAAATATTCACTTGCTGTCTTACTTCTTTTTTAATTTTATATTACATATATGCAAAAGATAAGCCCTATTCATTCTTGGTCACTTAGCTTTCTTGGGGGTTGTTTGCAACAAATTTGCCTTGAGGCTTGTGCATCCAAGGAGAGTTCTAAGCATGTTTTTGAAAATAAATTATACAATCCCCCCGTGCAGTAAACTGTAAATTTACCGAAATTACATTCCACAACGCAGGAGATTATATCTAATACAGCACTAAAGTAAATAAATTCACTTGCTTTCTTACTTCTTTTTTATTTTTAAATTACATATATGCAAAAGATAAGTAAGTATAATAAAGGGGGCCTTAATTAACACTTAATAAGAAAATCTGATAAAAAAAACAAGAGTTTTACGATATTATTTTAAACAAACCGATAGGAATACGTTTCGCGGCGATTTCGCAATTCGCGAGTGTATGAACCTAGCTTTTGTCCAAGACTATACTGAAATCCGGTCGAACGCAAGCAGGCAGCTTGTGTATTAAGCTCGATAGGCTTGGATGGTTAACAAAGGTAGGTATGTCCAATTTTAAGCGGTAAACTGTACTGTTTGAAAATACAATATGATAGATACGGAAACACGCCTTAAAGTGCTATTTACCTAAAAATATATTGACCAACTAACCTGCGAAATCATGGATAATAAAAATGATGCATCTTGTAACTTATCTGTCAGTAGGTACCGTTCTCATTTTGTAAGCAGGTCTTGATACTTGCACAGAACATTGACGCCCGTGGTACTACATTTAGCACAACGAACCTAACAAATATTGTCTTCCGCACGGAGACAAACTATAAAAATGCCAGTAATGGTACTATTACTACATAATGCATTAGTTATTTCCCCCGGTTATACAGTAATAATAATCTCTAAGGGGCTCTGTTGTGGCTCAATTAAGAAACATTAAAAACCGACTGTTAACACTGCTCTTAGAATATGATCTACTAATATACTGATTTTTTATTTTACGCAAAATTGTATTGTTGTAAGTCATTAACTCACAATTTTCGCTTATAACCATCGTCCAATATTTATTTTCAATTTTTATATCCATGTTTTAAATATGTTAGGTTAGTTAACAGTCAGTTGTAAAATATCAAACGTTGTACACAGTCTCTATTTATAACATTTTGTGTTTACTAGAACTGTCGTGACGATATGCTACCTAGTTCCGCACCGAGATGGCGTCCCTGTCGTACATCTCTCAATGTTCTACATTCTGACATGTTGCGATAATCTAACTTCCTTTGTTTTTTATCTACGATATATTTAAATAGCATAGCAGTACAAGTAACGTTAATTGTGATTGTCTAACATTATAGATATTGCATTACAAAATGTGAAGTGATGTCGAGGATTATTTTAATATTAATTTAGAATAACTTTATTTTTCTTTGATCAAAAGCTTGGAGACTGGTACACAGCCACGTATCTGGATGTTTTTTTAAGTTGTAAATTTTCGTTTCAATCGCTTAAATAATTGGAGAGATATTGCGTTTAAGAACATTTTTTTTAATTTTTGTTAAGAAAAATTGGGCGTCAAGATCTAATGAACGAACTCATCCAAGTCATTAACAAAATAAAAGTAATTCCCAAATTTGGTTCAAATCAGTGAAGTTTTTTCATTTTAGTGAATTTTTATTTTAAAAAATTCACTAATAGAGAGGTATCGATGGTGAGACTTTCCAAGAATTCTTTCAAATGAGTGCGAACTAGGACCCCTAGAACCCATATCCGGTGTCGATTCAATTTTTATATGTTTCATATATATATATATATATATATATATATATATATATATATATATATATATATATATATATATATATATATATATATATATATATATATATATATATGTATGTATGTATGTATGTATGTATGTATGTATCACACCGATAACTCAAAAAGTAATGGGCCGATTTTGATAAAATTTGGCATGTATCTTCCTTTTGTAAGTGGCTTAGATAAGTTCGTTAGTCAGAAAAATCGGACGAGGTTTTCCGGGAAATTTTTTAGTTTTCATTCGAAAAAAATTCCTATCTCAAAAAGTAATAAGCCGATTTTAATAAAATTTGGCGTGTACCTTCCTTTTGTAAATGGCTTTGACAAGTTTGTTACTCAGGAAAATCGGACGAGTTTTTCCGGGAAATATTAGAGTTTTCATTCGAAAAAAATTCCTATCTCAAAAAGTAATAAGCCGATTTTAATAAAATTTCACATGTACCTTCCTTTTGTAAATGGCTTGGATAAGTTTGTTAGTCAGGAAAATCGGACGAGGTTTTCCGGAAAATTTTTGAGTTTTCATTCGAAAAAAATTCCTATCTCAAAAAGTAATAAGCCGATTTTAATAAAATTTGGCGTGTACCTTCCTTTTGTAAATGGCTTTGACAAGTTTGTTACTCAGGAAAATCGGACGAGTTTTTCCGGGAAATATTAGAGTTTTCATTCGAAAAAAATTCCTATCTCAAAAAGTAATAAGCCAATTTTGGTAAAATTTGACGTGTACCTTCCTTTTGTAAATGGCTTTGACAAGTTTGTTAGTCAGGAAAATCTGATGAGGTTTTCCGGGAAAATTTTGAGTTTTCATTCGAAAAAAATTTTTTATCTCAAAGAATAATGGACAGATTTTGATAACACTTGGCATGTACCTTCCTTTTGTAAATGGCTTTGATAAGTTCTTTAATTAAAAAAATCGGACGAAGTTTTCCGGCAAAATTTTTAGTTTTAATTTGAAAAAAAATTTTATCTCAAAAAATAAAAAAGATATGATAACCAAATTTGGTAGATAGGTTTACGATATAAAAATTAAACTATATACAAAAATTCAGATTTGTATGTTACAAGACAAAAAAAGTTATAATAAAATATTTTGTGCCAGATCATTTCTATGAAAATTCACTACCATAACGCACTTGCCGCGTCCAAAGTTTTAAATTTTCTTTCGAAACAAATTTTTTTCTCCGAAAATTACAAAGTTATTTTAATGAAATTTTGTGGATATCTTGTTTATTTTATATGACACTGACGTTGACTCTAAGCCTCCTCAGCTTTCTTTCATATTCAAACTGTTGATCTCAAATTACTTAAGGTAAATTGTAATAGATGGCATATATGTCTAAAAGCGGGCACAGATTATTTAGTTAGTTAATAAGGACAATAAGGACAAGAACATTGAATAAAGATTTGTTTTCACGAGGTACTGATTCTAACATAAAATTTAATATTTATACTATTATGGCTATAATTCATTTACATCTGCTACTCTCGATATCACATAATCGCCAATAAAGATAGATCGCTACCACATAAAATTATGATCATTACAGTTTGCTGTTGTGGTAGATGACACATTTTGATCATCGACTAATTACAGGTTTCCACTTAGCTCTAGACATTTCTAGTTAGGAAAAACTCTGGACGCAGCAAGTGCGTTATGGTATTTTATTTTTGCTTTTTTATCGAAATATGTTTGTAAGAAAAAAATCGAGACGCAGTAAGTGCGTTTTGGTAGCAAATTTTCATTAAATGCTTCAAATTTCAATAACTCGATTTCCTATTTAACCTAAAGTTTGTTCGCTAGGAAACCAACATTTAAAGTTTATTGTTAGAAATTTTGTGTACATTTTCAAACAATAAGTTATTTTGATAAAATATGGTACATTGTTTTTACTATATAGGTTATACCGGTAACCGAATTGATGACTGCTTGCATTAAAAAGACATAGATTTCCGTAAGGGTTTTTTTTTCATCTCTAATTGCTGACTCGAATTTTGAGTTTATTTTTCTGCAAAATTGAGATTTAATTTGTATATGTGAATAAAGTATGGTCTTTATGACTATGCTAGGCCTATGCAGCCTGAAAAATATGGTTATTATTATTGTAACGGAATTCCAGGCGGGCCACATCTAGTTATACATATATTCTTAATAGTGATCTAGCTCGCATTACTGTGTCTCAAATCACTCTGTATAAATTATGATGTTTTCTCTATTTTTAAAATAGATTTATTTAGGCATTAAAGACCATCTGGAAAGCAAATGCCTATTTATCGCCTCATCGAACTTAATGTTCTCTGGGGTGTTAATGTAAGGAACTTCACTACTTTATGCAGGTGTAAGGTTTTCTGTCTCTTTTTAACAATTAACACTTCATTAATATGTAAAACAGAAACATATAAAGAAGCTAAACGATTTTAATACCCTAAAACAGACGTTCGTGTAGTAACACTTTAGTTTTCTGTAGAACAGTCGCTATTTACTTTTAGATTCTGCTAAATCAGGTAATATAGTAATGGCGCTATTATTCCGCTTTTATAGGCAGGAACAAAAACTCAATCAGGGCCCCAGGTAATAATGAATATGTCAGCTATAAAATGTCGATCGTAAAACTAAAACACGCTAAAACCGTTCATTATCCTTATTATAGGCCCATAAACTAAAGATAACTTTGGGATGATGCTGCTTAAGCAATTCATTAAATCGTGCCTAACAATGTATAAAATGGACCGAGCCATTTCTGATCGAAGTCAGTAAATTTGTTTAAGGCTTTAATCCAAATCTATGTTTCACGGTGTATAATTTGAATCATATGATTTTTATAACTGTTTATAAAAAGGGGTAAAAAAGAGAAACTTTCCAGATTTTGTATACAACACAGGTGTCGCTAGAAAATCGAAATAAGGTCCTACCACAACAACTTCTTCAGTCAAAAATATATCGATTTTAGTCAAACTGCTTATATCAAACATCGCACGCCTTCAGAGATGGGGTGAGATACCATAGTTACTATTTTGACATTGCCAAAGGTAATATCGCGACTTCGGGAATTAGTAATAGCATTTTATTTCGAGGGGAACACGTTTGGCTGATAAATTCAACCCTGCCAGTTCATCCCTCTAGCGGCGGCAAGTCTTACCACTGAAATTTTAAATGGAGAGTGACACCTCATTCTAAAGCTAATTAACTTCTCTTTTTAAAGTATCAGTTTTGAAAATCGGTTAATTAGTTTTTGTGAAAACGCATTTCAACGTGTTGTCTACCAAACAAAACAAACAAGTTTCTTACATTATTTTTATTATCTCTTAACAGTATACCGATGTATTAAATATTCGAAATGTTGACCCACAGCTTCCATGCAATAATACAAGAGTTGTTAAAAGTGGTTTCGAACGTTTCGAAACATTTCAGGTGATATTGGTTGACACTCGGCGATGGTGTGTTGGCGTGTAGTATAAATCTTATTTTTCAGGAGGTCCCACAAAAAAAAAACGTATATGGTTTAAATCAGGCAACCTTGCAAGCCATTATATTTCTCCTCTTCGGCCAATCCGCATCGCCTAGAAGAAATTTATTAACAGTTATTGGAATATGTTGTTTATTCGGCGCTAACAGAAATATGTGTACAAGATGACAGTTACAGTAAAAATGAATTAATATTTCAGCAAAACGGAAGACACCCTCCACAATATACTATGGTGTTCATCCGTATCTGTCCCAAACGTTTTCTTTGAGATGGATTTGACGAAGAGGGTCAATACACTGGCCTGCAAGATCATCAGATTTAAACCCTTTAGACTTTTTTGTGGGGGCCACCTGAAAAATAAGATTTACACTACACTTTCCGAACGCATAATCGCCAAATGTCAACAAATTTCACCTAAAAAGCTTTGCAACGTTCGAAACCACTTTTAACAATACTTGTATTTAAGGCTAGATGTATTCTCACCATAATTAAAACTGCAGACCGGTTTTGCTCTAATTAGAGCTCATCGAGTACGCTATACTAATTAGAGCGAGAACACGCCTATAAAATAATGCGGCTATGGTAGCCAGCCTCCTGGAACATTGTGATATGTACGACAGGGTCGTCTTCTCGGTGCGCAACCAGGTAGTATGTTGTTACGACTGCTCAGAACAACACAAAATGATATAAAATAGACTGTGTACAACCAACTAACAATTTTGTAAATTGTCAGCCCTGGCCTATTTTTTCGCTAATACCGGGACAATGTATGCAAGGCTAGATGTATTCTCACCATAATGAGAAACGGAGACCGGTTTCGTTCTAATTAGAGTCATCAGTACGGTATACTAATTACAGCGAGAACACACATAAAGTAATACGGCTGCAACGTTTCATAAGGGTCTCTTGCTCCAGTTAGCTCACATGCTGGCTACGCCCTTCACCTACAGAAACGAAACCCAACAGTGAAGCCAGGGAAGTAGTCTTCAAGGCTGTATGTAGTATGGACCAGTTTCACCAAGTAAGGGCAACAACAATCAATGAAGCTATATATATATTTTTTTGTTTGGCAGACAACACTTTGAAATGCGTTTTCTAAAAAACTAACCAACCGGTATTTAAAAACTGATACTTTTCGAAAAGAGGCTTTTATTAACTTCAGAATGGGGTGTCTCTCAATAGGCCTTTCAACTTAAAATTTAAGGGGTGTAATTCACCCCCGCTAGAGGGATGAACTGGTAGGGTTGAAAAATCGCCAAAACGTGTCCCCTTTGAAATAAAAATATAAAAAATCAGGTCTCTTTCGTTTTCGCTGCGCCACTCTGTATATATATATATATATATATATATATATATATATATATATATATATATATATATATATATATATATATATATATATATATATATATATATATATATATATATATATATACACACACACACAATAATATTAATAAAATAAAGTTACCTTATTTAAAAATTAATCATAGATTTCAAGCTTACCACTTTTCCGGTATAAAAGCTGTCTTGCTCAATCCACATACCTGAAACCAGAATGTCATAAATTAATTACATACGTTAAGATTTTGATCCTCAGAAAAAAATATATTTGTTTTCACCATGTGTAAATAACATTTATAATATTTGAATAATAAAATTTAAGCTTATGGTTTATTAAAAAAATTTAAAAAAAATTGCTGCCAAGCAATCGGTATAAACATTCTGTTGAGATATTTAATTTATAAAAATGTAAAAAAAAAGATTGCTTTGGCGTTATCAATAGAGAAAAGCGACATTTCCGGAGTTTTAATTAACTAATCTATTGACTATGTAATATTGACTGTTGATTAACTGCGTAATCCTTTCTTTAAACTCGTTTATGTAAAATACAAACATTTTGTTTACAAAATATACTGAACCACCTCTTAAGGTGGTCCAGTATTAATAACTGGTGCCTCTGAACCGAATGATACTGGGTTCGATCCCAGGGTACTCCATTCACTTTTTCAGTATATACTGTAACATTAACACCAACCGAGCTTGTGGCATTGTATTTAAGCAAGTTGAATGCCTGCACGTTCCGTCCTTTGAAGGGGGCGTAAAGCCGTCGGTCACGTGTCCACGAGCACGTTAACAATCCCTACCCCCCTTACGGAAAGGCAGGGTTTCAGCCAAATTTCCAGGATAGTGAAACTGCTTTCTGGCCACGGTGGTTGGCAGAAATAGATCGACGTTAAAGAAACAAAAACACACACACAAACTTTTTTTGCAGAAACTTCTATTAATATCAATTCTACTTGTCAGTAAATTAGTACCTTACATTTTAGAATTTAGTATCCTCATGGCAACAACTACTCATATTTATATGTCACATTAAGGTAGCATTTTGGAGCTTACTGATGTTATATATTTAATATAGATTTAGCCACCCCACAGACCCAGAGCAGTTTAAAAGGGGACCAAAAAAAGTTTTCATTTCTGGTTTTATACAAAGCGAATCCCTAATTAATTTACTATACATGTTTAAGACATTAATTCCTACATAAGGTACTTTAACAGAAATGGGGTACTGATAAGCTTATACGCACCATGTAAATTAAAACCAATATACCTGACTAGCAACCATTTCCCCGTGACCGAATATTTTTAAAATAAGATCAATTGCGATCGTTACAAAATTAAAGTTATATATGGGCTTTTGTTTACTAGATCAACAGTACAATCTTCAATGATCTATAATCATTAATACATTTTTATATTAATGAATTTTTATTTAAAAAAATGTCTGTGTGGCTGGAATTGGAAATATGAAGTCAGATGAGGTGCTGGTGTGCATTTGAACAGGTTTGTTGTTTGATTGGTTAATGGGGTCTAAAGTTTGATTCGTTGCTGTATTATTTACATCATTTACTTTTAGTGAATTTTCTTAAAAAATTTCACTAATGAGGAGATCCCGACTTTTGAATTTTGAAAAAATTTCTTCAAATGAGCGCTAATTAGCCCCCCCCCAGAAAACATATCCGGGGTCAGTTTCAATTTTTATATATATATATATATATATATATATATATATATATATATATATATATATATATATATATATATATATATATATATATATATATATATATATATATATATATATATATATATATATATATATATATATGTATCACACCGATAACACAAAAAATAATGGGCCGATTTTGATTAAATTTGGTGAAAAAATTCCTTTTGCAAATGGCTTGGATAAGTTCGTTAGCCAGGAAAATCTGCCCAGGTTTTCCCGGAAAATTTTGTGTTTTCTTTCAAAAAAAATTATATCTCCGGAATTAACAAAGTAAGGGCAACCAAATTTGGTACACATGTTTACATCGTTATAGGTAAGTTACTCACCAAAATTTAGCTATGTAGGTCAAAAGACAAAAAAGGCATTTAAAGAAAAATAAATTGGGGTTTTCCTCAAAACGTCAAAGTGGCGATTTAAAATGTCAAAATTGGCAACATTTAGGCAAATAACTTGAATCTAATACGCGCTATAGAAATAAAATGTCTCAAGAAGGATGTTTTACAAACCCTAAAGTCTTAGTTTCAATCGTCATTGTCCTTCATTTTACTAAAATATTTGCAGAAAATTCATTTCAAATAGACCCTCTCTCTGATGCTTGGCAGTAGCCTTAGCTATAGAGTGTATCGTTTAATGGTATATAATTTTTGGCGAATTTTCGTAAAAAATCAATAAAATAATATTTCTACAATCACAGGATGGCCCATAAGTCGTTGGTGATACAAATTTCCTTTTTTTTAATCAAACACGCCTTAAGTTATTGCATTTTTGCATTTTCCATCGAAATATAATGCATGTTTGTAAGAAAAGAAATTCTGGACGCAGTAAGTGCGTTATGGTGGCGAATTTTGATCAAATGTTCCATATTTGAATAGCTCAATTTGCTATTAACCTATAAGGTTGACCAAGAAACGTGTTTTTTCGGGAACACTTTAAGTTTACTTTTGGAAATTTTTGTACATTTTCACACAATTAAGTTATTTTGATGAAACATGGCACATTGTTTTAACTATATAGTTTATACTGGTAACCAAATCTGATGCCTGCTTTCTTAAAAAAACACATATTTGTTTTTAAAAACATTTTTATGAAAATTCACTACCATAACGCACTTGCTGCGTCCTGAATTTTTTTGAGAATTTGTTTCTTGAGGTATGGCATTTATTGTGTTTCAACAGTTCTGATTTGGGCATCGTCTCACTAGGTGACCTTACTTTTTTCAAGCGAAACGGACTATTTAATCGTAGGTCAAAAAATTCTGTAGTTTGTTTCTTGGAATTTTATTACAATTGATGGGGGCAATATAAGGTCTTCGTCTGGTTGTCGTCGTACGTGGCTGTACTGTTTATTTCGTATCCCTGCTCGGAGAAAAGAGGCTGGTGAAACAGTTTGGAAACCCATATTTTTGATCGGTGTCTCTAAATAATGATGAGGTATTGCCGGGAGAACATTAGAGAAAATCATTCGACGGGCTGGTGATAAGTCTGCGTATGGTTGTTTTTTGTCCTGTTATTTCTTTGGTAGTATGGTTTTCGATTATATAGCCAACAGATTGGATATTAGATAAGAAGATACATATTCTATTTTTTGAAATTCTGGAACTAAGAATTACATTGCGTGGTCCTATGATTTCACCTACTGCAATAACATAATCTCCTAATTTGCATTCGCCATTTATGGTATTAATTATTATACCTTGCTCTCTTTTGGGGAGCGTATGTGCTGGTGTTGATTTTATTGCGTTTGCATAATTAGTTGTGGCGCCTGTGGTAATAATTTGTGGTTCACACTGATTTGTAGGCACTACAAGATTTTGCTGAAAACCTCTTTCTACAGAGGTTCCCATTTTTGTGTTGAGCAGTGTATTTGTCAAGTAAATGAAAATAACTAATTTAAAATATTCATATTGGCAATAAAAATCACCAAGATAAGATGTTTATATATTTATCAAGGTGTAGTGGCTATTCGATTGTGACCCTTGTTGCCCTTAGGTTTCCTTTGAATGTTGTTAGGACAGGAAGGACAAAGTAAGTAAATAACTAGTATACCCACGTGATTGCGGGACACGTAGTCGTTACAGTGTATAAATTTTGTTAGACACGCCGGTAATATTAAAAAAACGTTATTCACTAACTTGAGACTCAAAATCGTACTATACGCTACAAAATTTTCGAGATATCCTTTTAGTGAATTTTCTTTAAAAAATTCACTAATGCGGAGATCCCGACTTTTGAATTAAAATATATATATATATATATATATATATATATATATATATATATATATATATATATATATATATATATATATATATATATATATATATATGTGTGTGTGTGTGCGTGTGTGTGTGTGTGTGTGTGTGCGTGTGTGCGTGTGTGTGCGTGCGTGTGTGTGTGTGTGTGTGTGTGTATCACACCGATAACTCAAAAAATAATGGGCCGATTTTGATTAAATTTGGTGAATAAATTGCTTTTGCAAATGGCTTGGATAAGTTTGAAATCTGCCCAGGTTTTCCCGGAAAATTTTGTGTTTTCTTTCGAAAAAAATTATATCTCCGGAATTAACAAAGTAAGGGCAACCAAATTTGGTACGCGGGTTTATATCCTTATATGTAAGTTAGAACTCAAAATTTAGCTATGTAGGTCAAAAGACAAAAAAGTTATAGGCATTTAAAGAAAAATAAATTGGGGTTTTCCTCAAAACGTCAAAGTTGCGATTTAAAACGTCAAAATCGGCAACATTTAGGCAAAGAACTTAGATCTAATACGAGCTATGGAAATCAAATGTCTCAAGAAAGATGTTTTACAAACCCTGATGTCTTAGTTTCAACCGTCATTGTCCTTCATTTTATTAAAATGTTTCCAGAAAATTCATTTCAAATAGACCCTTTCTCTGATGCTTGGCAGTAGCCTTACCTATAGAGTTTATCGTTTAATGGTATATAATTTTTGTAGAATTTTCGTAAAAAATCAATCAAGTTCAATATATCCGTTATTATACAAAATATGAAAAAAAAATGTATACATTAATTATAGGGGTCTTGAGCTAGATCTTAAAAAATATTTTTACAATCACAAGCTGGCCCATAAGTCGTTGGTGATACAAATTTTCTTTTTTGCTTAATCAAACACGCCTTATGTTATTGCATTTTTGCATTTTCCATCAAAATATAATGCATGTTTGTAAGAAAAGAAATTCTGGATGCAGCAAGTGCGTTACGGTAGCGAATTTTGATCAAATGCTTTATATTTGAATAGCTCAATTTGCTATTAACCTATAAGTTTTTCCGGGAACACTTTAAGTTTACTTTTGGAAATTTTTGTACATTTTCACACAATAAAGTTATTTTGATGAAACATGGCACATTGTTTTTACTATATAGGTTATACTGGTAACCAAATTTGATGCCTGCTTTCTTGAAAAGTCACTCACATATTTGCTCTTAAAATATGTTTATGAAAATTCACTACCATAAGGCACTTGCTGCGTCCAGAGTTTTATATTTTTGTTGTACTTAATTAAATTAAGTAAATACATGTTCAAGTAAAGTTTTCGGTTTAATTTTTTTTCTCTGTTAGAGAAAATGCTTTATTAACTGGAATTTTTCGCTACACACACATTACTTTTAAACAGGCTTTCTAAATTTAGTACTTTTTTGCATACGTATAACTAAATTCAATTTACATGAACCTGCAGAGACTTGATATGTTGAGAAAACTGGTCTAATTGAGCTGGTTAACGAACTCTCCTTGACAAAGTTACTTAGTACAGTAACTTGCCTAATAAATATGTCATTTGTGGGCGATTGCGCTGCTTTCGTTTTTTTCAAAGATCTTTGAGAGGGCGTATCTGCTTATACTTGGCCGCTTTTTGGAGAAATACTATTTGCTGCCTTTTTGTCAATTTGGCTTTCGTAAGCGGCTGTCAACACAGGATGCCATACTTAGCACTTGCTAACAGTCTTGGATTGCATGAATAGTGGATCCAAATCCACCGGGCTGTTCTCTGACATTTCAAAAACGTTTGATGCAGTCTACCTTTCTATTGCAAAAGTTGGATCACTATGGCCCAAGAAGAAACGCATATTTACGGTTAAAGAGCTACCTGTTTGTGAAGAGGCAAGCTGTCAGTGTACGTCATCAGGCAGATAAGAACTATATGTCTGGTTCTTCAAGCAGGTCAGGAGGCGTGCCGCAGGGCAGCTTATTGGGCCGGTTTTCTTTACAGTTTTTGTTAGCGACATTGTTTATGATCTCCCACACTATAGCTTAACTTTATACACATACGGCACTACTGCTACAATCTCATGGGAAAGGTTCAAAGAACTTTGTGCTAAAGCTAACGTTTATGTGTGTCAAGTTTCAAACTGGTGTGTACTAAACAGTCTGGTACTTAACACACCCAAAAACTGAAATGCGTCTTTTGATATGAGAATGGTTTAATAAGACAGCGATCGTCTGTAAAGTTTTTGGGCCTCGATCTGGATTGTAACTTATCACGGGATGTCCATGTTGACCATGTGGTGACCTCTCTTGCAACCAGGAATTATGCGTTGCTGCGATTAAGGGAATCTTCAAATGTTCAAATCTTGTTGACATGCTACTATGTTAGTGTCAATTATCTCCTGGTATACGATTTTCTCTGTTGGGGCGACTGTGTGCATCTGGGGATGGTTCTGCGGTAATATTACTGCGACGTATGAAACAATACCAAGCTAAGAATTTATGTGTTTCCCCTTACAGGATTAAATATATTAATAGGGCGCCTAGCAACACTGCTATTCACTTGTATAATCATTTACCTGATAGCATAACAATTTTAAGCAGCCTCAGACAATTTAATTTTACTTTAAAATCGGTTTTAAAGAGCATTCTTTGTATTTTGTCAAGGCTTTAAATTTCAGCGATGATAAAATGTTTTTTCTTCTGTTTTATGGATTTGTTTATAGATTTTATTGTTTTATTGTGCGTTTTGTTTATTTTGATATTTATGTGCAGTTAACGCCTGTAATTTTTGAATCGTGATTGTTGGCTATTTCCTGTATCTTGTAGATGACCTATGGAGCAATTTTAACAAATAATAAATAAACTTGTCGAAGACAACAGTATACTTAACACTTGCATACTTAATACGTAATACAAAAGTATACTTAATACTTGCCAAGTTTGATCAATCCTTTTTGAGATATCGCTGGCAAACATACAAAGTGTCACCATTGTGCCACCTCTTTTAGTGAAATTACTACAATCAGACTTCATTCTGATATGTACTTTGTTTTTGCGGTTCTAAATTAATTAAGAAGAGCCTCGGTGGTTCAGAGGTAAGAACGTGTGCCTCTGAACCGAAGGGTACTGGGTTCGATCACAGTACAAACTGTAACATTAACATCAACCGAGGTTCTGGTATTGTATTTGAGCAAGTTGAATGTCTGCACGTTCCGCCCTTCGGAGGGGGGGGGGGGGGGTTAAAGCCATCGGTCCCGGGTCCATGCGATGTTGGGCACGTTAAATATCCCAAACCTCCTTACAGAAAGGCAGGAGTTCGGCAAAATTTCCAGAATGGTAAGGTGAAACTTCTCGCTGGCGTCGGTGATTGGCCATAGTCCCGGAAATAGGCCGACGTTAAAGAAACAAAACACATACACCAATTAATTAATGACGCTCGTTTGACTATTCCTGTACCACACTTCAAGTTTTTAAGGTCGGGAATCTCCTAACATTGGAAGAAATTATTAAGTGTAATTTAAGGGAAATAAACTACTTTTAATTAGCCTTTCAGCATGTCAGGTCTAACTACTTAATAACTCTTTGTTATTTATACTTTTAGCTTAATTAGGTTTCATAGTTTTAAACAAAGGCGGCGGATTATTGAGAAACTATAAATATGAGAACGGACCGGTAAAGTTAAGAGGAGTTATTTCATTGAACCATTAAAGTTTGTAATTAAAATGAATAATAGAGAGAACCAGTAGAGGAAACGAAAGTTCATTTAAAATTATTGCTCGCAGCTATTAGAGAATTGGATTGCCAATTTGTTACAGTAGCTCAGTTTTACTTAAAATTAACAATAAATTAACTATTGTTCCCGCAGCACGTAGCTAATGGATACAATAGTTCTGAATTGTTATTTCGGACGCTAATTTACGCCACAATTAATTTGCTACAAAAACGTAATATTCTTGCATTTAGATTTGCAGTATTAACCATTGTAAAAAAGTCTGGACCCAGCAAGTGCGTTATGGCAGTGAATTTTTATAAAAATTCTTTGAATATCAAATATGTCTTTTTAATGAAAGCAGGCATCAAATTTGGTTACCAGTATAACCTATAAAGTAGAAACAATGTACCATATTTCATCCAAATAGCTTTATCGTTTGAAAAGGCACAACATTAACAACAACAAATACAACAAAAACAGGTCTGATTTGCCTGGCCAACGAACCTCTTCAAACTATTTACCTACCTGCCAAGATACAATTATTCACACAAAAAGTTATTAGACGAAACTTCCAGAAAAACTTTGAAAACAATTTTTTACGGAACTCTGAAAACATTTTTTTACAGTAGCTTTAACTAAAGATTTTACAAACAAAAATTGTCTAGGACACCTCGATTTTTTTTACGTAATATATAAACGAGAACTTCTCTGAATGCGTCATATTCATGGGACTCTGCTGTATATTGGTAAAAACGCCGTACCATAATTTTTGATATGTGCCAAAAATGTGAAATAATTGAAATAACTCAAAAACCATGAACACTAACATTTTTTTTACAAACATGGATTATAATTCGATGGCAATGCAAAACTGCAATAATGTAAGAGGTGTTCGATTTAATAAAAGAAACTTAGCATCACCAACGACTTATGGGCCACCCTAAGATTGTCGAAAAATTTTTCTAAGATGTAGCTCAAGACATCCTATAATTAACGTATACAATTTTTTCTAGTGTCCTGTATAATCACGGCCATATCGAGCTTTACCGTAGAAACGCGGCACCCTGTATATACCTATGTAAACAGATAAAAACTGAAACTGACACGGCATATGGGTTCTAGGGGTCCTAGTTTGCGCTTATTGACAGAAATCTTGTCCAAATCCCAAAGTCGCGGTCTCCGCAATACCGAATTTTTTCTACAAAAATTCGCCAATAAAGGTATATAAAATTAAAAACAAAAAAAATGTATTTCACCAGGTGGCTCATAAGACACGTCCTATTTTTGGAGGGCCAGTCTTTTCTAACAGACTTCAAAAAAGGAGGAGGTTCTATGTTCGTCTGTATGTATTTTTTTTTATGTATGTTCACAGATATTTTCGCCAATTGTGGACCAATTTTAAAAAACTCTTTTTTGTGATTGAAAGGGTATACTTCTGAGGTAGACCAATTTTAACCAATTCACGATCTGATGATGTGATCTCGAGGGAAATCCTCAAAAATGTTTTTTTATGTATGTTCACCGATATTTTGGTCAATTGTGGACCAATTTAAAAAAAAAAATTTGTTTGAAAGGATACACCTGAGGTGGTCACATTTTCACAAAGTCAGGGTCTAATAATGGGATCTCAGGGAAATCGAGGGAAATCCTCATAATCTATGTAACTAAAAGTTCTACTGTAATATGTAATGTTGACTCTGTTACACAAGGTTTCTAATAGCGTACTCACGACGTATGTATATTCACACTAAAAAGGAAAAATTAACAAACAAAAAAATAATAAAACGACTTCAAAATTGGCACTAAAAAGCGAAAAATAACTGGATTACAAGTTTAATTCATCAGACAAAAATTAATTATCTGTTTGAAGTCGGTGCCAAGCCCGAAACACAATAATAATTATCGATATAAACAGCTTAATTAATAACGGATCATAATTCTAATGAAATACCTAAATATGTTGTTAATGATCAAACATTGACTCACGCTCACGCGTTCCGTCCCGTGCGCGGAGAAACTTGCGATGTGGCGGGAGTGGACCTACCTACTACCTATTAGGTTTAGCACCGATTTGAAACGGATAAGTAAGTAACGCATATAATACTATGTAATTTAAATTAATTTTTGCTTTTTGAATTAAATCTGTAATTTAGTTATTTTTCGATTTTTAGTGCCTATTTTAAAGTCGGTTTATTTTTTTAAGTTCGTTTATTTCGTTAAAGTTGAGGTCGCAAGATACATTTTTAAGGGGACGTGTGTAAGTTGTTTGTAAATGTATTTCAAATCAACGCCTAATTGTTAAAGAGAGCTGTGTTAAAAATTTCTCAACCTGGTACTACCAAAAATCGTTTTTCAAGAATAAAAAAGAAACAACGAGTATTAGTAGGTGGTTTGTGAAACAATTAATGCTCTGACAGTTACAATTTATGTGTTGAAATACTTATCAATGTAGTTATGTTTTCAACTAAGCTGATTATTGAGTATTTTTGTACGTTTTTGAAGGTCGCGTAAGAGTTCAAATTTAGATAAAAACACATATTGGGTTAAATCAATAAAATTGCCCTTATTTTAGAGCCCATGTCCGCCCTCAGTGACTTTGCTTGTATATAGATGAATATTTAAATTAATTAATTGAGAATGCAGTGAAAAATACATCATATTATGTCCCTAAAACCTTTAGCATATCCATAAATAGAAATCGACGCAATAGCGGCAATAACAACCAAATGGAATAAATTCAATATCTCAATCATTGAGCATATTTATAAAATTCGGGACGCAGCAAGTGCGTTATGGTAGTGAATTTTCATAAAAATGTTTTTAATAGCAAATAACTTTTTTGTCTTTTGACCTACAGAGCTAAATTTTGGTAGGTAGCTCACCTATAATGATATAAACCAGCGTACTAAATTTGGTTTCCCTTACTTTGTTAATTTTGGAGATATAAATTTTTTTTGAAAGAAAATACAAAATTTTCCGGGAAAACCTGGGCCGATTTTCCTGGCTAACGAACTTATTCAAGCCATTTGCAAAAGGAAGGTACTCACAAAATTTAATCAAAATCTGCCCATTATTTTTTGAGATATCGGTGTGATACATATATATATATATATATATATATATATATATATATATATATATATACATATATATACATATATATACATATATATACATATATATATATATATATATATATATATATATATATATATATATATATATATATATATATATATATATATATATATATATATATAAACATATAAAAATTGAAACTGACCCCGGATATGTGTTCTGGGGGGCCTAATTAGCGCTCATTTGAAGAAATTTTTTCAAAATTCAAAAGTCGGGATCTCCTCATTAGTGAATTTTTTTTAAGAAAATTCACTAAAACATCCCGAAATACGTCAATTTTAGATTAAAACGTTAAATTCTGCAACGTGATAATTTCACCTCTACAATCAACCCTCTTCGAGTGCAACTCGATGCAATTCCCAAATTTGTAGATGGTAAGTAGGGGCTTGTGATACTTCATTTGAAAGACCCCTTCATTCTCTATTCAAGAAGACTATGATTTTAAAATTTATTGCAAAAATTTATTAATTAATTAAAGGATCTTAGGCCTTGGGTTGAAGACACTGAGACCTTAGAAACAATCACCAGCGAGATCTAGGGAGTAGGCAGATTGAGGCCTGGTAGTAGAGCTACAGCAACCGAACATATCGTTATCCACCGCTTTAAGGAGTAGGCAGATTGAGGCCTTAAAACTAATTTCCTTTCATATGTCCTTAACCTCTTAAAAATGCATCCAAAACGGGAGCCGAAACGTCGAGTTTTAAAAAATTCTGGACGCGGTGGAACCCGAGAACCTAATGTATCTCACACTAATGACCGCAGAAACCTTTCAACACACACACAAATATATATATATATATATATATATATATATATATATATATATATATATATATATATATATATATATATATATAGAGAGAGAGAGAGAGAGAGAGATAGAGAGAGAGATAGATATATATCGAACCAACAACTTAAAAATGTATTAACTGATTTTGATAAAACTTAACACGTATCTGTATTTTTTTAATGGCTTGGATTGGTTCGTGAGTCAGCCCAATCGGATCAGTTTTTCAAAAAAAAGGTTTTGTATCTGGAAAAATAGGTTATTTTGATAAAATTTGGGAGATGTGCTCTGCTAGAGACTTGATTGTGTATCAAAAGTCTGGGCGCAGCAAGTGCGTTATGAAGGTGAATTCTCATTAAAATGTTTTTAATAGAAAATATGTAAGCAAGCAGGCATCAAGTTGGTTACCGGTATAACCGATATAGTAGAGGTAATGTACCATAATTTTTCAAAATAACTTATTTGTCCAAAAACTCGTTTCCTAGCCAACTAACCTTAGGTTAATAGCAAATTAAGTTATTGAAAGTCGAAGCATTAATGAAAATTCGCTACCAAAACGTACTTGATTTTTTTTTTACAAACATGCATCATATATCGATAAAAAACGCAAAATGCAATAGGGAGTGTTCAAAAAAATGTAGGTATCACTAACGACTTATGGGCCACCTGTGATTGTCAAAATAATGTTATAAGATGCAGCTCAAGACACCCTATAATTTACGTATACAATGTTTTCTGGTATCTTGCATAATAACAATTATATTGACCTTTACCGTAGAAATGCGTCACGCTGTATATATGTGAACAGATAAAAACAAACTAAACCCGGATATGGATTCTAGGGGGGCTAGTTTGCACTCATTTGAAGAAATGTTTTTAAAATTTAAAAGTCGCGGTCTTCTCAATAAGAATTTTTTCTACGAAAATTAGCTTAAAATTATAGATCGTTAAACCATAAACTTAACTAAAACTACTGCTAAAGTATCAGAGAAAGGGTCGTTTGAAATTAATTTTTTTGGAAATATTTTAGTAAAATATCAATGACGGTTTAACTTAAGGTTTTGTAGAACACTCTTCTTGCAACATTTTCTTTACATAACCCGTATTTGTTTCAGGTTCTCTACTAAATGTTGCAAATTTTGACGTTTCAAATCGCGACTTTGCCGTTTTGAGAGTAACCCTCAATTTTTTTTCTTTAAATGCCTATAACTTTTTTGTTTTTTCTTACAGACCTAAATTTTGGTACCTGATTCACTTTTTATAATACAAACACGCGTACCAAATTTGGAGCCCTTACTTTGTTATTTCCGGAGATTTAAAAATTTTCCGAAAGAAAACACAACATTTTTCGGGAAAACATGGGCAGATTTTTCTGGCTAACGAACTTATCCAAGCCATCTGCAAAAGGGAGGTATTTACCAAATTTGATCAAAATCGGCCCATCATTTTTTGAATTATCGGTGTGATACATACATACATATATATATATATATATATATATATATATATATATATATATATATATATATATATATATATATATATAAACATATAAAAATCGAAACTGACCCCAGATTTTTTCAAAATTCAAAAGTCGCGATCAACTCATTAGTGAATTTTTTTAAAGAAAATTCACTAAAAGTACAGTTTCTAGGTTATTGGCAAATCCAGTACTTAAAATTTAAAACATTTAACGAAAATTCGATACCATACCGCACTTGCGGCGTCCCGACTGTTTTTTTTTATTTGTATCAGAGGAATGTTTTCAGCTAAAACATAAGTTTTCACTGACAACAGAAAACTTCCCTGAATTTTGGCAAAGTTTTACAAAATATCCATAACTTCACTAATCATTCTTTTACATCACTGAAATCCCGGGATTTTTCCCATTTTTCCAGGTGTTCCAAATAAGTGGGCACATTTTAGAATGTTTTGAACTTTCCATGAATTGAGAACCACAAAGTATAGTTAAATACGCGTGCCTCGGCATTGTGCTGAGTTAATGGACGACAATTAATTCCGCTTTGACAAATCGGCAACAGTTGAGCTCAGATGTACTGGTAAACGCATATGTTGACCCAACTATTCAACTGTTGGCGCCTGGTAAACGCAGCCACCAAACTCTGAGCAATGTTTATAATTCAGTCGAATGAGACTTGTATATTTTATATTCCCCTTTCTTATTTTAACTAAGGACATTCAAAAGCCAGTCTTACTTGTTACACATCATAGAGCCATTTCCGCAATAGTCAACCCTCTTGTTTATTTACACCGTTAGAGCACTACGGACCATGTTTCCGGCAGGTAGAGCAATGCAATTACGTCTGCTCATTGCAAATAGATCAGTTACAAAGTGCAGCAATGACGTTCAAGCAACGATCAAACAGTACTAACTGAGAAACATTGCAAACATGCTGCGATAGAGTTTGTCACAGTATCAGGTTGCTGCACATTATCAAAACATTCGGTATGCTAGCTGCAGTGAAACTAATTGTCTTCATTAGATTGGTTACGGTTAGTTATAAAAGACTGTTAAATGTAGAACAAATTTAATCATTATAATTCTTATTGCAATTAAAATAGTGCTGCAAATTGAATCATAACTTCCACATAGCTCTGAATTTAGGGCTAATGACTTGACCACAAAGGAAATATTTTTATTCCTGTACCCACAAACTTTTGAAGCGTTATATTACTCGAGTTTTAACGAAAAAAATATGCAAATTTTCACCAAATCACCCTTCATTTATCCCCTACATCCTGAAGCGATCTTACCCAAAACAATTGGAATTAACAGACAGACGTACATGCCGACAGACCGAGCGACCGACAGCCAAAAAGATTTCGTTCTAGAATCAAGTTTTTTATTGGTTTTGAGATTTTTACGCCGTTTTAGCAAAAAAAATCGAATTTTTTTGTCAACAATATTCCACCCCCAGGTATTTAACTCACCACAGAATACCAGATGATTGATGAAAGTAAAAGTTTTCTGATAAATAAACCCTAAGAGGTTATATGTCTCGAGTTTTAAGGAAAAAAATATCAATTTTCACCAAATAACATTTCCTACACCGTAAAGCGATTTTACCCAAAAACAATCCGAACCGTTTGTTTGTAGAGTGCAAACTGTATACCAAATTTGAAGACGATATCTCTGTTCGTTCTAAAGTTATCTTGGCTACAAACAGACAGACATACAGACCGACAGACAACAAAAATGTTCGTTCCCAAATCATGTTTTCTATATGTTTTGATACTTTTTACGACGTTTAAGCGGATTTTTTTTTTAATTTTTGTCCCCGATGCGATACTTCCACACGTTGTGGAAGTAAAACATTCAGCAAAGGTCTGGATGCAGCCAGTGCGTCACGGTGGTGAATTTTCATAGAAATGATCTGGCACTAAGTATTTTTTATAACTTTTTTTCTTGTAACATAGAAATATAAATTTTGGTATATAGTTTCCTTTTAATATCGTAAACTTACGTACCAATTTGGTTACCATAGGTGTTCTATTTTTTGAGATAGAAACCATTCCGAAAGAAAACTCAAAATTTTCGCGGAAAACCTGGTTTGATTTCACTGGCTAACGAACTTGTCCAAGCCATTTACAAAAGGAAGGTACATGCCAAATTTTTATACTATTATTTTTTTCAGTTATCGCTGTGATACATACATATACATACATACATACATACATACATACATACATACATACATACATATATATATATATATATATATATATATATATATATATATATATATATATATATATATATATATATATATAAGAAATTTTTTCAAAAGTCGGGATCTCCCCATTAGTGAATTTTTTCTAAGAATGTTCACTAAGTGTAACATAAAATGTCAGAAACTGTGACTATGGTAATGGTAATACGATTCATGAATTTTGGTACGCAGACAACAGAAGAGAATTGTCTTTGAAATCATGAAACACGTGGGGTGATTTTGTGAAATATTTCATAAGTAACAAAGTCTTATGCCCAGTTTCACAAAGCTCGATTAAATAATTAACGGACGGTGGATTAATCGAGGCTTCAAACGGCCAATTACAGACTATGATTCGGGTTTTTTTCCATGACGACCAAATATTTTGAAACTATGATTGGTTGTATTGAACCTTGATTAAGTCACGTTGCAGGATGTCATTCTTTAATCCAAAATTAACATTTTCGAGATTTTTTTATGAACATGCACAATAATAACTGATATGCTGAATTTATTCAATTTCGCTGTTGAACACTGTAAGTACATAGCGGGGGAGGCATTGAACATTTTTAATGATTCCTAAAAACTGAGGATTTGTAGTGAAATGTTAGCGAAGGGGGTAATTTGAGACGCTAGACATGAGAACAATATCAGAGCTATGGAGGTATGGGTCCCCTTTTTGGAGTAAGAACTGTTTTGGTGAAAATAAATATTTATCGCGAAAGGTATAAATCGTGATACAAATTTTGTGTTTATGTGTGTTTATATATATATATATATATATATATATATATATATATATATATATATATATATATATATATATATATCGTACCGATAACTCAAAACAAACGGGCCGTTTTAGATGAAATTTGCTACGTACCTTCCTTTTGTAAGTGGCTTCGATAATTTCTAGTTTTTCCTCAAAAAAATGTGGGTTTTCTTTCGGAAAATTTCTGTCTCTCCGAAAATAACAGATCTATGACAACCAAATTTGGCATATATATTTCAATTATCAAACTTACCCTACCTGCCGAAATTCAGACCTCTAGTCTAAAAGAAAAAGAAGTTATAGGCATTTAAAGGAAAAAAATTGGGTGCCACTGCTGATCAGGGGAAAGCACAAGGACTAAATATTGTGTGCGATTAACAAGACCAATTAAATATTACATAGAACGGTTACGTTTTCTTGACACAAAAAGCTCAAGAAGTAGCAGAAAAATATTTCAAAAATTTTATAGTTTTCTTTTTAAAACGTGCAAATTTGCAATTTTTAGACATTGAGTCTGACACAAATACGGATTAGGTAGAAGAAACATTGTAATAGATGTGTTTTACAAAGCCTTCAGTCTCAGCTTCAACCATCATTGTCCTTCATTTTACTAAATTTTCGGAAAATCCATTTCAAACAGACCCTCTTTCTAATGCTTTGGCAGTAGTTTCAGCTATAGAGTTTATAGTTTAGTAGTCTATATTTTAGCAAATTTTCGTAGAAAAAAACATTGTTATTGAGAAGACCGCGACTTATGAATTTTAAAAAGATTTCTTCAAATGAGCGCGAATAGAACCCCCAAAAGCCATATATGGGGTCAGTTTCAGTCTTTGTCTGTTTAAATATATACAGGGTGACGCATTTCTACGGTAAATCTCAATATATCCGTTATTATACAAGATATGAGAAAACATTATATACGTCTCGAGGTGCATCTTATAAACCGATTTTGACAATCACAGGCTGGCCCATAAGTCGTTGGTGATACATACCTTCTTTTTTATGAAGCACCCCTTATGTTACTGCATTATTGTATTTTCCATCCAATTATAATGCATGTTTGGAGAAAAAAAATTGATATCGTTGATGGTTTTTGAGCGGAGCCCTATGAAAATTATGCATTCAGAGAGCTTTTTGTTTGTATTACTCGTCGAAAATATCGAGCTGCCGTATACAGGTACTCTCAACTAGTGACCGAATATGAAAAGTTTTCGCACAAATATTTTTAGTGTTTCTTTAGAAATCATTTTTCTAAGATTTTGTGATATGTTGGTAATTAATAATAAATGTTTAGTAAGTTATTGTAAAAAAAGTTTTCGAATTTTTGTACAAACTATAATTTAGTGTAACACTACTGAAGGCAATTTCTGTAAAAAAGCTTGTTTTTTCAATTTTGGTCCTAAAGCTGTTTGTGAATAATTATATCCTGGCAGGTGTGTAAATATGTTGAAGAGGTTCGTTGGCCAGGAAAATCGGACCAGTTTTTTCTGGAAGTTTTAAAGTTTATTTTCGGAAAATGTTTGCACTTTTTGAAACAACAAATATATTTTAGTGAAATATGGTACATTGTTACTACTATATACTGCTAACCAAATGTCCTGCTTTTAAAAACAAGACATATTTGCCATTAAAAATATTTTTCCGAAAATTCGCTACCATAACGCACTTGCTGCGTCTCGACTTTTTTTTAATAGAACACCTTCACGTTATTGCACTTTTGTATTGTCCATTGAATTACAATTCATCTAAGGAAAACAATTTTATATCGTTTACCGTTTTCGAGTGATTTCAATATACAGATTAGGAATAATTTCAATTTTATGGATTCCTTTAGCAAATTTTTGCCTGAGAAATATTTGTTCTTCGCGCAAGTTTTTTTAATGTTTTCCGAGAAATCAATATCTGTTAAATTTTTGCGAAATGGTAATCAATAATTAATGATTAATAACTTATTGCAAAACATTTTTTTCGATTTTTCGTGAAAATAATTTTTGCAAATTTTCATAAAAAATATAATGTTCTTCTCACATTACATTTTTGCGAAGGCAATTGCTTAAAAACTTTGGTGCAACATTTTTTTTTGAAATTCTTGTCAAAAACATTTTCGAAATGATTAAATCTTTGCAGATGTGTAAATAGCTTGAAAAGGGTCGTGGACCAGGAAAATCAGACAGGTTTTTTCGGGACATTTGAAGTTTATTTTCGGAAAATGTTTGTACTTTTTCAACCAATAAAGTTATTTTCATGAAATATGGGACATGGTTTCTACTATAAAGCTTATACTTTGATGCCTTCCATTAAACAAAGGCATATTTGGGATAAAAAACATTGAGTCAAGATTGGAAACTGTGATGAACACTGATAGTTACAATTTAGAGGACCCAATTCATCACAATACAGTTTTCAGAGCCTACAATCGTTTCGCTAACAAAGTTATCGTTAGCAGAGGGATGAATAAACTAACTAGGTTTATTGATGTCTCTGATGCCGCTAACTTTGTTAACGAAACGATCCGTCAAGTCTGAAAACTGTATTGTGATGAATTGACTTCTCCAATACTTATAGAAAACATTTTGATTAAAATTCGCTACCATAACGCACTCGCTGCATCCACACATTTTTGCACTGCGCCAAAAGGGAACATTGTTACCAGTTAGAATTGTTTAGAAATCAAGAGAATACTCTAATGTACTCATTTTCAACAATCTCAGATAATGAACTCAAAAAATTTAACAATTTATATTGGTAGGAAGCTATAAAGTTTTCAACACTCATAATTTCTTCTACTTATTAGGTAACGTCAACATTATATTCATTTCATTGCGGTAGCTGAATGTATCCTATAAACATTGTAGGAAGCATTAACCTATGTGATAACTAACCACGAACGGAACCAATTTTTTTCTTGGTCTCCCAATTCAATTGTTCCCGTGGATATATAAAATAGACGGTCATGACATGAACTGTGTCCATTGGCCGGACACTAAATTTAAAATTCACTAAATATGTAAAGAGGAACAACGGGCAGCTATTTCCGACTACCATCCGCGTCCCAGTCACGCTCAATTAGATGTCATCGGTCTGAATCGGTAATTGTGTATGTGTGTATAAATCCAGGACCGTATTGCCCACTATGCTCCTTTATTATAAATTTCATGAGGTCGAAAAACACCACGAGTACTTAAATAGTTCGTATCGATTTGATTTTACTAAAGTTTTCATGGTACGAGTATAAGGTTAGTCCGGAAATTAGCTGACCATGCGTATAAAATAACCAGATGTCAATTCCATAAGTACACTTGAAGAATCCAAATCACCACAACACATGTTTAGAGACCTGACGATCGTTTCACTAACCAAGTTAGCTTCATCAGAGGATGAAAAATTGGAAATGAAAGAGGATGAGAATATGCAGAACGACTTTGAAGGGTACAAGAAATTGTTTTGGAAGTAGATAAAAAGGTGCCCCGTAGTAGCATCAAGATTAATTACTCAAACAAAAGCCTATTAATAATTAAGCTGGTACGTTAATGGTGCAGGTTATAATCAAATAACTTTAAACAAAGATTTCGTAGAAGCTTTTACTAGCGTTATTTACTTTGTTTATATTTCTGCAGTGTAACTGACCAAGTTGAAACATTAAAAAGTTTAATTAAAGGATGCTTACTCTTTTTGGGTTGATTTCAGCTAAAAGCTCATGTTTATTAGACCCTTTTCCCCCAGGGCTCGTCCGCGACTTCGCCTTCCCGAAAGCACTGCAGCCTTTGGCTTATTGTGCATGCCCTTAGTCTTTTTACTCCACCCATTCCAAAATCACTGCGCCTTAAACTAGTGTGCACAGCAATTGGTCGGGCGAAGTTTTATATTACTCTGTCTCCGGTCTAGACTGACCATAGATCAGTTGTCTTTTGCGGTCCAGAGCTTTACACTCGCACAAGATGTGCTGGGCTGATTCCTCCCCCTCGCCGCAGAGTCTGTGTCCCGTCAAGAGACCTGTTATGTTTCTGAGCTGTCCTCTGTTAAGATTTAGTAGCTCCACAGTTCTCTTTGAACTGGGTTCTTCCACCACTGACTCCCCATGTCTGAACCCTGGACAGTCTGACCAGTACACCTTGTGTTCGTTTCTGACCCAGGACTGAATGGCTGCCCTGGCAGTGCTCTTTCTCACGCCCAGAACCGGTTCTGGTCTCATAAATGGTTCTGCTTACCCTCTCTTCGCGAGACTGTCAGCTTCTTCATTGCCTTTAACCCCCGAGTTACCCTGCACCCAGATGAGGGTGACCTCATTCTGCCCAGCCAGGTCGCACGTCTCGCCTCGGCATTCACTCACCAGCCAGGAATGTATCCGTGGGTTACTTAGGGCCTTAAGGGCTGCCTGGCTGTCTGTGGCTATAAAAATCCGCTTGTTGGTGTAGGCCCTCCTCTTGTTCTCCCGCACACAGTGCAGTATGGCGTACATTTCGACCTAAAAGACCGTTGCATGGGCTCCGAGGGAAATACTATGACTTACCCTCGGTCCTTCCGAATAAACACCTGGCCCCGTCCGACGCTCCCCGCCAAATCCGTCCGTGAACCAGACGAGCGTGTCCCGTGGTATGCCCGACGTCTCCTCCTGACATGCATCGCGGTCGGCGATTTTCACTGTAAAGTTGTTTCCCCTGCAAATTCGCGGGCTCGCAAAGCCTGACCTCATTTCAAGCATGGGCTCCTTCACGATCTCCTGAATTTTGCAGTAGCCCCTGAAGCCTGGGTTTATCTTCAGTCTACCATTGCAGGCTAGTCTGTATAGTCCCAGCCTGGCCTGCCCCATAATAACTAAGTGTAGAGGCGGCAGATCCAGCAACACCTCCATGGCGGCTGTTGAGGTGAAAGACATGGCCCCTGTGATGCCTAGGTAAGCCATCCTTTGGATCTTGCCTAGTTTTTGTTTGGCACTGGATTGTGTCACTTAAGGCCACCAGACCAGTGCCACGTATGTTAACGATGGTCTGACCACTCTTGTGTACAGCCAATGGGCCATACTAGGTCTTACTCCCGACGTTTTTCCATATAGCCGCCTGGTGACGGCTAGGGTCATGACTGCCTTACGCAGTATTTTTTTAACGTAACCATTCCAGGTTACCTTAGAGTCCAACACGACCCCAAGATATGTTACCTGCCTGGCCATTGGAATGTTCCTACCGTATAGAGTGAGAGTTCTGTGACTCTCCCACTTCCTCCTCCTCGTAAACGGTATGACGGTTGCGTTCTCGCGGCTCACCCCGAGCCCTTGACCAACCTTTCCACCACTTTCAGTGCTGTCTGCATGCGCTCTCACACTGATTGTGTAACCTTTCCTCGAACTATGATGACAATTTCGTCCGCAAAGCCCTTTACCTCATACCCCGCTCCCGAGAGCCTCCCTAGCAGGCCGTCCACGACTAGGCACCAGAGCATGGGAGACAGAACGCTCCCCTGCGGACAACCCGCCGCGTCTCCCGCCAGCCAAGTTCCCCGCGAGTGAAGTGAACACCGCCCTGTCCCTGAGCATGAAAATGATCCACCTGCAGCACTATTCCACGCTCCCTGACAGCTGCCAGAACCAATCCGAATGAGGTTTTGCTGAAGGCCCCCTCTATGTCTAGGAAGGCCCCCAGCGCCACCTCCCTGTTCTCCAGCGTATTCTCCAGTTTGAGCACCAGTTGGTGCAGTGCTGTTTCTATTGAGACTCCTGCTCTGTATGCATATTGTCCGCAGTGTAGGGGATATGCTTCCAGTACACCGCCCCTAATGTGCCAGTCGAGCAGTTTTTCCATTGTATTTAGCAAGAAGGACATTAGACTTATTGGCCTCAGCGACTTTGCCTGGTCTATTAGACGCCCAGGTTTAGGAATGAATACAACCTGACCAGTCTCCGTGCCGTCGGAATGTACCCCAGAGCCAGGCTGGCCCTCATAATGAGGGTAAGCGCCGGCGCCAGTATATATATATATATATATATATATATATATATATATATATATATATATATATATATATATATATATATATATATATATATATATATATATATATATACCCTGTTTGAGCATGATGAGCATTATTCCATCAAATCACGGGGATTTGTATGGCTTGAAGCTGTTAATGGCCCATCTGATTTTGCTCCAAGTAACCACCTCGTTAGCGACTGTCCAGTCTACCCTAGATACTCGCCTATAAGGCGCCTCGTTCTGAGTGTTCCCAGTCCGGAGGTGATTGGTTTATTATGTTACAGCCGGAGAAGTGCGTCTGGAGTCAAACTTCCATAGTTTCCTCCCCCGAGATTGTAAAGCCTCCCGTGGATGTTCTAAGGGAGCATATGTGAGTCTGAGTGCCCTTGGAAATGATTTTGTGTAATCGAGCACTATCGGATGTGTTCTCCACTTCCTCGCAGTGCCTCCTCCGACTCCCTCCTGGCGTCCCTCAGTCTTTTGTTGTAGGTCTTTAGGGCATGTCTATATGCCCTATTATTAGACACTTGGTACAACATTTTGACGCTTTTTCTAGATATAGCGGTATTAGTTCGACAGCTAGGTATTCACAACAGCTATACAACTCAGATATACTGCTAATGAACTCTGGAAACACTGATAGGAAGCTTATTACAATAATAATCATGAGTAAAACACAACAATAGTTTTTATTAGGTGGATAAATATAACCTAGGATGAAAGTATCATATCAGAACGTCGGTGGTTCAGTGGTAAGTGCGTGTACCTCTGAACCGAGGTGTACCAGGTTCGATTCCCAGGGTTACCCTTTCACTTTTTTAGTACATACTATACAATTAACATCAACCAAAGTTGTGGCATTGTATTTGAGAAAGTTTAATATCCGCACGTTCCGCCCTTCGAAGGGGGCGTAAAGCCGTCGGTCCCGTTTCAGTGCAATGTTGGGAACGTTAAAGATCTCTGCCCGCCTTACAGAAAGGCAGGGGTTCGGCAAATTTCCGGGATAGTGAAAGTGAAACTGCTCCCTGGCGTCGGTGATTGACCATAGTCGCGGAAATAGACCGACGTTAAAGAAAAAAAATTATCAGAAAGTCATTGATTGCTAGGTCACATATACTATCAAAATCTTGATTTAGTTATGCATTGATATTGACAATAAATTCAGCTGCAATGAATGTCAATCGAGCTCTAAAACAACTTTTATATTGAAAATTCTTACTGTTGTGATCTGGACAGATTTATTATTAGTGAGAAAATCTGCATGCCAAAACACCCTGCAGTTATAACTTAATTGTAACTAAAAACCAAAAATCCAGTAGTTATAACTTAATTTTAACTTAAAACCAACCTCTGTAATAAAACAAACAAAACTTTGTAAAATTGGAAATAGAAAAGGATGGACTTTTTTCGAATTACCATCCTTTAAGATGAGAATCACAGTCACAAATTTATTTACTTAAACTGCGACACTGATTTACCACTTAACAAAAATAATTAATGTGATTATTATGGGATCTCAAACAGCGGACCTTAAATTTATTACGACGCTATCGTTCTTGTTGGTGCCAGCCGAATGATGCGCTATTGCCGTTTTTCTCGCATATCGATTTAGTCTGCACTGCAATAATTTTAAAATACTTTATTTTGATTGGCTGCTCCTGTGGAAGATTTCAGAACTTACTCAAAGGTCTTCTAACGATTCTCTATTACCCGGAACGCATAAAAAACTATCTGAACATAAATATCTTGAGGATAATATATATTCTCTTTGTGTGCAGTAAAAATTTTACATCTTAAAGGCGTTTAGCGGTTTCTTTGTGTGATATTTCTTTCCACAAATAAATCAGTTTTTTATATTGAAATACGTCGCAGCTAAATACTCTTGTCAGGTAGTAATATTTATCCCTTTAAAATCTCTAAGGAGTCAGTTTACCACATAGCGATTTTTCATAATTCTGTATGCCGATATTTATTTCAATATAGTTCGCCTATTCTCAATCAAAAAAAGTGGCATTAAAAAAATGCAAACAGGTGGTAAAGCATTTGCTTAGCTTATCAAAATGTGAGCTAACCCAAAAAGTCGACCGTAACAAAGGGCAAGGCAAACTGGAAGAAACGATATGATTGTGGTGAAAACAGGGGATGGGGACATGATATAGGGCGAGGAAAATGTGAGAGAATGCTGGAAAGAATATTTTGAGAAAATATATGGAAGCAATAAGAACCATGTGTCGATTGCATGTGACAATGGTGAAGTGCAGTAAGTTGAAATGGTGATCAAGAAACTAAAGAACGGAAAAGCAGGAGGTGTTAATAAAATCCATGGAGAAATGTTAAAGTATTGATACTCGAATTTGACTGTGTGGCTTTGTGAGCTACTTCACGTATACGTGCCAAGTGCCAAGGAAGTGGAAGTACGCTATCGTAGTAGCTTTATATAAAGGTAAAAGAAGCAATAGTGAATGCAAAAATTATCGAGCGATAAGTTTGTTAAGTGTTGTGGGGAAGCTATTTGGGAGAGTGTTGATAGAATGAGTGATACAGCTGAGTCAGGAAGACTTGGGATGTTCGGTGTGTGTTCATGACAGGAAGAGGCTGTACTGGCCAACTATTCTCACTTCAGTGAATGTGGGAAAGAAAGTATATTCCAGTTGTGTTGATTGGGAAACATCGTATGATACTGTAGATAGGCAGAAACTGTGTAGTATTTTGAAAGAATATGGTGTGAATAATTGGCTAATTCTAAGTATTATGGCAGTAGAGCATGTATGGGAACTGATGGAATGGCTCAGTGGATATTTGGAATGCACAGTGACTATTTTGAAATTGAACAGGGTGCCAGACAAGGATGTGTGATGTCTCCATAATTATTCAACATATTCATGGACAAATGTTTAGGAGCAGTGTGCTCGGAGATAGAAGGCATTAAAATGCTTCTGGGGTAACAATGTTACTGTGACAGCATGAGCTTCTTTATGTAACTTACGCTGCATTTGGCGTATTCAAGGAAGGTCAGCCTTGATGTAACCCCTTAAATTGATTTAAAACATACATATTAAAACCATTATTAATTGTCACACCTACTGAACTCTATTGCGCCGTGGCTGCATCTTACACTGCAATTTCACAGATTTGTATAATGAATGTGGCACACCTGCTGGGGTGTCGAGTGTCAACGTCAAATCTAATATGTTGGGTTAGAAGCTGAGAGGAAGTGTTGAAAAAATACTGTGCGCAGCTAATAATTATGATGTAAATGTATTACAGTAAATAAATACAATAGCTGTGTTATTAAATAGTTATAGTGGTTTGTGTACCTGGTGGTAACAAAGCTATTTTAAAGTATCATACTTATATTTGATAGTGAACAATCTATTTTACCGACCTGTGATCACAGACGTTTACATAAAAAATAAAACTGTTGTTATCCAACAGCAAATGGCGCAATAGTGGCTGTTTTGAGCAGTAATGTGGTTAATTAGTATCAAAAGGGGGTGGTAAAACTTATCTGCATCCTCTCAACTGTGGTGTTCATTATACCCAGACGTCTTTGTTGGAATTAATTGAGCAGCAATCCAGTTGTGAGGCAAATTGAAGTCACACAATAAAGTCAGCAGATAATAAAATCCAGTTGATCAGAACAAATCCAGTTTATGCAGAAAAATCCAATCTATTTCAAGTAAAATTACCAGTCTGTTTGCAAACTATAAACCAGTTTAAAAAAATACCAGTCTAAAAAAACTCTGTAAGGGGAGTCAAAAAGGAACATTGGAATGATATGAATAAACATAGTTTATTCAGGCGTATTATGAAAATTAAACTTACCCTATATATATATATATATATATATATATATATATATATATATATATATATATATATATATATATATATATATATCCAGGGGTTTTAATTACTTAAAGATGGTGCCTTGTGATGAATTTAATAATTCCCACTAAAGTGGTATATTGTACAATATTTAACAAGGAACTTGATAAGATCCAGCAAATGCTGCAGGTAATTTCAACCTTTATTTTCCACGTTCCTCTATTCATCGTCTGTTTTCCAATGTATCAATTTTTATAACTATTCTTTCCTTTCAATATAACAAATTTGCAAATAAGGATAAAAGGAGTATTCTGATAAAAATAAAGCTGATAACAACAGGCAGTTGGAAACATTCTGGTAAACACAAAAGGTCACGTTCTTTATCTACTATTTTCTTATAGTCTGTTTCTCAATTTATTGCTGTTAATATACTTATAGTCGTTGTCACCTTTTATTTAATTTTTAAATAATATTAAAATTAATGTCTGAGCAATAACGGAGGGTTTTTGCAGGTGATGTTTAGAACCGTCACAACTGTACGCTGATCATGTAGTAATACTTTGTGAATCTGAAGAAAAAATGCAGTTTGTTTTAGAGAAACTGATGACATAAGAAAGAAAATTAATCTACGTATAAACGCATTGAAAACTAGAGTTGTGGTGTTTGATAAAGAGAGTGGAATGAGAAATGGTAATCCAGTGGAAAAAGTAAATTAATTTAGATATTTAGGAAGACTATTTTGGAACTGATTATGGAAGGGTTTCACCAAGTGAAGGCGACAACTGTTAATAAATTTAATTAGTATCTAATGGAGATTTTAGTGAATTTTCTTTAAAAAAAATTCACTAATGAGGAGATCCCGACTTTTGAATTTTGAAAAAATTTCTTCAAATGGGCGCTAATTAGGCACCCCAGAATACATATCCGGGGTCAGTTTCAATTTTTATATGTTATATATATATATATATATATATATATATATATATATATATATATATATATATATATATATATATATATATATATATATATATATATGTATCACACCGATAACTCAAAAAATAATAGGCCGATTTTGATTAAATTTGGTGAATAAATTCCTTTTGCAAATGGCTTGGATAAGTTCGTTAGCCAGGAAAATCTGCCCAGGTTTTCCCGGAAAATTTTGTGTTTTCTTTCGAAAAAAATTTATATCTCCGAAATTAACAAAGTAAGGGCAACCAAATTCGGACGCAGGTTTACGTCCTTATAGGTGAGTTAACTACCAAAATTTAGCTATGTAGATCAAAAGACAAAAAAGTTATAGGCATTTAAAGAAACATAAATTGGGGTTTTCCTCAAAACGTCAAAGTTGCGATTTAAAACGTCAAAATCGGCAACATTTAGGCAAATAACTTGAATCCAATACGGGCTATGGAAAGCAAGTGACTCAAGAAGGATGTTTTACAAACCCTGAAGTCTTAATTTTAGCCGTCATTGTCCTTCATTTTACTTAAATGTTTCCAGAAAATTCATTTCAAATAGACCCTTTCTCTGATGCTTGGCAGTAGTCTGAGCTTAGAGTTTATCGTTTAATGGTATATAATTGTTGTCGAATTTTCGTAAAAAATCAATAAAGCTCAATATATCCGTTATTATATAAGATATGAAAAAAATCTTTATACATTAATTATAGGGTGTCTTGAGCTACATCTTAAAAAATATTTCTACAATCACAGGCGGGCCCATAAGTCGTTGGTGATACAATTTATTTTTTTATTTTTTTTAATCAAACACGCCTTATGTTATTGCATTTTTGCATTTTCCATCAAAATATAATGCGTGTTTGTAAGAAAAGAAATTCTGGATGCAGCAAGTGCGTTATGGTAGCGAATAGTGATCAAATTCTTCATATTTGAATAGCCCAATTTGCTATTAACCTATAAGGCTGACCAAGAAACGAGTTTTTTCGGGAACACTTTAAGTTTACTTTCGGAAATTTTTGTACATTTTCAAACAATAAAGATATTTTGATGAAACATGGCACATTGTTTTTACTATATAGGTTATACTGGTAACCAAATTTAATGCCTGCTTCCAAAAAAAAAAACACACAGTATTGCTATTAAAAAATATTTTTATGAAAATTCACTACCATAACGCACTTGCTGCGTCCAGAGTTTTCTAGAATAGACTCTAAACCACTTTTACTTAGGACAGCAATACAGGTAGTCCATTCCTGCACATATGTAGACTGTACAGGATGTTTACATGATGTATGGCGAATTTGAACCTGGCCAACTTAATTATTGCTACTTTACACATGCTGGTCGATGCTGTTTAAATTTCATGGCTGCGTTTTGTCACTGATACGTTAACGACGAGCGACAGGTTTTCATTTGAAGTTTTGACATGGGCCAACAAGGGGCGTGATTTTTTCCCATAGTAATTTTATAGTCAATGTGACTTTCATTTGTTCAAAGAGAACAAATGCTGTGTTTGAAATAAAACGAAATTATAAACGTAGTGTTTACCTGAACGAATGTTATTAATTTGCTGATTTGCACATCTAGATTTTGACGGTCAAATTACAACCCTCCGTTATACGTGATGTCTGCTCTAGAAATTAGTTAATTACAGGACTAGAAGAAATTTTCATGCGTTATTATCACAGTATATAGGCGATGCGGTCTTATCGCAACAATGGTTTCTGCCTAAAAGCAACTCTTTTCACATCATTGGGGCTTCCGCACTTTTGAAATAATGTCGTTAGGATATTATGTCTCGGAATATGTCCAAGAAATTTTTCTTTTCTCCTATGAATTTCTTTCAGCAAGCATCTTGCATTTCTCGCAACTTCTAGCATACTTTTATTCGCCTTTCTATCGGTGTTACCTTGTTTTTGTCGTTTTCTCTATGTCCACATTTCATATGTATATCGTCTTTTTCATAGCCGGCTTATTCAAAGACACGCTTTCCACCCAGTATATGAAGATAATTCACACGTATGACTTGATAAATCTCTCCGTGAGATTAAACTTTAAATGTTTATTAGTAAAGAGAGTATTTTTGATCCATTATTTGATTGCTTTGCCATCACGATCTACACTTTCTATGTTCCTTGCCATGTACCATCATGCAAAATCATATTCTAGAGGTTACTGAACATTTAAACTTATTCCAGTTGTCGGTCGTTCAACTTAACATCCATTTTTGCACGCCTGTTATTGCCTAACATGACTACTTGTTTTTGTCATATTGGTTTTTTGTTTGATTTTTCTGATCACACCATTATACTGAGTTATGGATGTTAATTGCACTTGTTGATATTAAATCCATACGTAAACATTTAATATACTTTATTATTTCACTAACTGAATAAACTATACATTTAACTATAAAACAATCACAGACAGCACATAACAGATAACTGACCGAGCGTGGAGAGACGTATCTTCACTATGTCGGTTGGTAGCGAGGAGAGAGAGAGAGAGATCCCTGGTGTCTCTTATATAGTAGTTCTTGACAGCTTGCTGTCGAATAACGTAACGCAACGTTTAGCTGTCAAGAGAAACACAGAGTAGTGTTGACGGAAACACTGCGGTCGGAACCGCCGCCACATACTCCCCTCTCAGTGGCAACGCTATTAGTTCAAGTATCTTCGTGGAAATCGAACTCTACGTCCATGGCGTGTCGTTTGAACGGGAACGGGAACTTCACTGTCACTTTCAGTTTCACTAGGTGTTGGACTTTCACTGTCACTGTCAGCTTCACTAGGATGTCTCTGAGGCTGGAAAGTTGTCTGTTCGTTATCACAAAGAATGAATGCGGGTTTAAGACGGTCAACAGAAATTGTCCTGGCCGTCATAAACTGGTTCGAGAGTTTTTCGCGGAATATCAATGCGAACAAAAACAAAAGGAGCTTCCATAAGCTTAGGATGGACAAATACCTTTTTTGCAGTATGATGTTTAAAAGGTACTGGTCGAAGTTTCCTTATGTCTTCTTTCAGCTGAGATATAAGTGGTGGAACATCATGAGCTTGTGTGCTGTTGAAAAAGTCGGTGGGAAGTTTGATTGATTCTCCGTAGACTATTTCAGCGGGTGTTGAGCGATATTCTGGAATTATGTACGATCTGAGTCCTAGTAACACAATTGGCAATTTAGCGACCCAGTTTTCGTCCATATGAGCTTTCAAGGCCTGTTTCAGAACTCTATGCCATCTCTCGATTACACCATTTGCTGCTGGGTGGTAAGCTGTGGTCTTGATGTGGTCTGCACCTAGTGTTTTAGTGAGGTGTGTGAAAAGGTGGCAATCGAATTGTTTACCTCTGTCTGTGGTGATGTATTGCGGAACACCGAAACGAGAGATCCAGCATGATAAAATAGTGTTCGCTACTGTTTCTGCTGTAATATCTGACAATGGAATTGCTTCGGGCCATCGAGAAAATCTGTCTATTATTGTTAACAGATAGCGTTGACCTTGTGATGCTGGTAATGGTCCCACAATGTCAACATTTATATGCGAAAATCTTCTCATGGCTGGGGTGTATTGTCCAATGGCACTGGAAGTGTGTCTCCATATCTTGACTTTCTGGCAGGGAATGCAAGTTTTAGACCAAAGAGATGCATCGCGTTTCAATTTGGGCCAACAAAATCTATCCTGGACCAGATCGACTGAAGCTGATATGCCTGGGTGAGATAAATTGTGGATAGAATCGAAAATCTTTCGGCGAAATTTGAGCGGAATGAATGGGCGAAGTTTCTTTGAAGAAGAATCGCAAATAAGATTCAATCCGTTGTCAAGAGGCATGTTTTGAAATTTGTATGAGGAAGATTTAGACTGCAGAAGGTGTTTGAGTTCCTCACAAGATGACTGAGCTTGCGCAATTTCTTGGAGTGACACAGTGGAAGAAAGTGAAATTGTTTCAATGCGAGAACAATAGTCTGCGGGAATGTTTGTAGGACCTGGTATGTAGCGAATGTCTGTGGTAAATTGACCTAGGAAGTCTAAATGTCGTAGTTGCCTTGGAGATGCTTTATCGACGCGTTGTTCAAAAGCGTATGTCAAAGGTTTGTGGTCCGTATAAATGGTGAAATGGCGACCTTCTAGGGTATATCTAAAGTATTTAACTGCCTGATAAGCAGCTAGAAGTTCGCGATCGTAGGTGTTGTAAGATTTTTGGGCTGAAGTAAGCTTTTTAGAGTAGAAGCCTAGGGGTTCTAGTGTTTGATCACGTAGTTGTTGGAGGGAAGCGCCTACGGCATAATCAGAAGCATCGACATGGAGAATCAGTGGTAGCGAAGAAGACGGATGAGCTATTAGTGTAGCGTTTTTTAGTGCCTCTTTCAAACGTTCGAATGCTTCTTGAGTCTGAGGAGTCCACTCGATTTTACGTTTGTCGCGTTTTTTGGGATTCTGGCAGAGGTCGAATAGTGGTTGCTGAATTTCCGCAGCACGTGGAAGAGAACGACGGTAGAAATTTATGAGACCTAGAAATCTTCTGAGTTTTTCAATGGTATCGGGAAGAGGTAGGTCGGTAATAGCTTTGATGCGTTCAGGAAGTGGAAATAATCCAGATTTATTTACACGAAAACCTAAAAATGAAATTTCGGCCACTCCGAATTCACATTTGGATGAATTGATACGGATGCTGTTGTCTTGAAGTGTCTGAAAAAGTTTTGCTAGATGCTCTTGATGTTCTTTTTCAGAGGCTGATGCAACGAGAATATCGTCAAGATAGGAGTAGGCAAAGTCAAGATGTCTTAAAATTGAATGTAAATATCTTTGAAATGTTTGTGCTGAATTACGAAGGCCAAATGGGGTTTTAACAAATTCGAATAACCCAAATGGAGTTATGACTGCTGTTTTGGGAATATCTTGAGGTGCTACTGGGATGTGATGGAAAGCACGAATGATATCTAATTTTGAAAAAATACGTTTGCCTTCTAACTGGGCATTAAAATCCTGCAAATTTGGAATGGGATATTTGTCTGGGATTGTTTTAGCGTTTAGTGCTCGGTAATCCCCACATGGTCTCCATGAGCCATCCTTTTTTTGCACCATGTGGAGGGGGCTTGACCATGGACTTTTGGAGGGTCTACAAATTCCTAAGTCCATCATGTGCTGGAATTCTAGCTTTGCTTGAGCTAGCTTTTCCGGGGGCAATCTTCTAGCTTTTGCAGTGACAGGTGGTCCTTCCGTACTTATAGTATGGAAGAACTCAACCTCTGGAAGGTTGCTAGAAGAAGTTTCCTTAAATAGGTCAGGAAATTGTTGTAGCAATTTGAAGTACTGGTGTGTCGGGTCTACGAGATGAATTTTAGAATTAAATCCTGGTGGTGGGTTAGCACCGGCCTTAGAGAGGTTTGTCTTTGTATCGATTAAACGTCTATGTTTCATATCTACAAGTAAAGCAAACTCTGCTAGAAAATCAGCGCCTATAATTGGTTGCTTGATATCGGCAAGTGTGAAGGGCCAGCAGAACCTACGGCGTAAACCTAGGTCCAAATCTAATAATTGTTCGCCATAGGTATGAATAGGGGTCCCGTTTGCAGCATACAAGGTGCGTTTCGATTGAAATTTCCGTTGGTCGTGAGTGGGTGGAATAACTGAAATATCCGCTCCAGAGTCGATTAGAAATTTCATATTGGAGCGTCTATCAAAAATAAAAAGGCGGCGTGTTAGGTGGCTCTCGTCTCCTGCCGCGTGGAGGGAGTGCCTTATTAGTTTTCCGACACATGTTTTGCTTTAAAATTGCAAGGTTGGATGCAACGTTTGGCCTTGTTGCCAAATCGTTCATGATACCAACACGTGGAGGTTGAGGAATTTGCGGTTATGGAATTTCGAGAAAGCTTGGGTCTTTCTCGGGAGGTAGATCGGGAACGCGTTCGCAATTCGTTGACTGATGCTGTTAGCTTCTCTAATTGCGCTTCTAACTTAGCTAGCTTGTCGGGCTCGCGTGACTGAATTTCAGTCACGTTGTATTTATCTCCGGAAATTTCCACGATTTTGTCTGCTGTAACCGACAAATTTTCTAGAGAATCGTTGCTCAAAGCCAAAATTGAACGAACATTGACTGGTAAACGTTGTAGAAATAAAATTTTAAGGAAATTTTCTCCAATCTGACTACCGGCTAAAAACTTCATTTCGCGTAAAAGTTGCGATGGTTTTCTGTCGCCTAATTCTAATTCTGTTAAAAGTTTATTTAATTTGCGACTATCGGACTCTTCAAATTCTAATAAAAGACGTTTCATTAGATCTGAATAAGGGGTTGATGATAGTGGTTGGGTTAAAAAATCTGAAATTGACTCTGCGACATCAGGATCGAGTATAGCGAGTACATGACTGAATTTTGTCTTTTCAGAACTGATCTGCGATATATCAAACTGGGCGTCAACCTGCATTTGCCAGATTTTCACGTTACGTCTCCATATAGGAGGTAATTTTATTGCAACCCTTGCCATGATATTGCTGCTTGAAGAATCTTCGGACATTGTGAAAAAAATCAGATAATTTTTAAATTAGAAAAGACTGACCTGTTTAGATATTCGTTTTCTGTAGGCATGAGCACGTGCGTGGAAGTTAGGCGACGTCGGCTGGAACATCAGGCTGGGCATCTTCGGCTTGCGGCACGGGGTCACCAATATGGATGTTAATTGCACTTGTTGATATTAAATCCATACGTAAACATTTAATATACTTTATTATTTCACTAACTGAATAAACTATACATTTAACTATAAAACAATCACAGACAGCACATAACAGATAACTGACCGAGCGTGGAGAGACGTATCTTCACTATGTCGGTTGGTAGCGAGGAGAGAGAGAGAGAGATCCCTGGTGTCTCTTATATAGTAGTTCTTGACAGCTTGCTGTCGAATAACGTAACGCAACGTTTAGCTGTCAAGAGAAACACAGAGTAGTGTTGACGGAAACACTGCGGTCGGAACCGCCGCCACACTGAGCATTCTTTCCAATTCGTTTTGCATGTTTCTAATCAACGCTATGTCATTTACGAACACCTACCAAGAGAACCATTGTCCTTTAATTTGTATTCCTGCTATATTTTCTTTTAGCCTATTTATTGTGTCTATTATAAATTTCGCCGTTCCTCCGTTTGCATATTGAAGTCAGGGTTTTTCGGAATTCATCAAATTGTTAAATAGCAAGTTACCCAGTACAATGTTTAAATAACTTTTTCTCAAAGGTACGTTGGGATGCCACCTCGTTCCTTATGACGAGAAACCTGGACGAGGAAGGGGTAAATTTACTTACCAAAACAAAATTTGAAGCAAATAAAAAGTAAAAAAGAAAACGGCTTCCAAATAACAAGTAAACTAACTAAATATTTTCTTTGGAATCACACTTTAATATTATGTGCACAATTGTTTATTTCTGACTTTGCCGCCAATGACCCTTACAGTGGGGGTTATAGAGAAAATATATTTGACTGATTACTTAAAATTTCTGGATCAACAAATTAAAATACTTTTAGATATTCTTATTTAAGAGGCACTCGTCTCTTTTAGCCAGTGGCTCGTATAAAAAAAATTCTGGGCGGAGCAAGTGCGTTATGGTAGCGAATTTTCATAAAATGTTTTAATTTGAATAACTAAATGTGCTATAAGCGTATAAAATATAATTTTGGTATATAGTAAGATATTTACCAGCGCAATAGACCTACCAAATGTTGTTAAAATAGATTTGTTATTTTTTGAGATAGAATTTTTTTTCAGAAAAAGCTTTTATTTTTCAGAAAAACTGGTCCGACCGGGCTGACGAACGACTCGTCCGCGGTCTTAACAAAATGAAGATATATGCCAAGTTTCCTTCAAATCAGTGTAGCATTTATGATCCTTCGAACATATATATATATATATATATATATATATATATATATATATATATATATATATATATATATATATATATATATATATATATATATATTCAGTCCTGTAGGAACAAACATGAATCGGCAAAACAAACTGCTCGTGGTCAGCTCAACGTAATTACAACCACGCCTCTATATGCAAATGCAAAACTTTATTAAGGCGAACAAACAAAAGCTTCCACGTAAATGGAATAAATTTATGGAATAACTAGGTAAAGGAACGGCCCTCACCTTTTTTATCAATTACTCTCGATTCTTCTCTTTTTTTTTTTGCTAAAAAAGCATCATCCAGGGTTACTTCGGTTAAAATCGAATTCAATGTTAGGTAAGTCGGTCGACACCATTGATTCAATGCACCATCGAATACATTTGATGCAATATACAATTGATTTGCTCCTGTTGCCCCTGAGTAATATAAATAAATGTAAATATTGCGATCTTTAGAAAATAAACTAAACAAATATGGCGATAATGGGCATCCTTGCCGTACACCTTTTCTTCGTTGGCCAGGAAACATTTTAAGTTTATTTTCGAAAAATATTTGTACATTTTCAAACAATAAAGTTATTTTGATGAAATATGGTACATTATTTCTACTATATATGTTATACTGGTAACCAAATTTGATGTCTGTTTTCTTGAAAAAAAAACATATTTTCTATTTAAAACATTTTTATGAAAATTCACTGTCATAACGCACTTGCTGTTTCAGATTCTATTTCATATCGGCTAATACCGCATTTCCATGAATTTTAATTATTAAATATTTTACGCGTAAAAAGTTCATTAGTTTAAAGAATGTTTCAGTAAAAGTAGCATTTTAAAAAACAAATTTTGGTTTTGGTAAATGCATGCGATCTCACTAATTTCCACTTTAACAATAAAAAAAATTTCAACAGGTGTAAAGGCTTTAAAAATTTCGGTCTACCTGATGTTTTCTATATGTAGTAACACAAATCTTGATGAAAATAAGCTGTATTCAACTGTAATCAAGTTCGTCAAACGGATTTTGTTTCGTTAGTTTGATTTGATTGGCGTCGAGAATTTACTCATTTGGCCACGGACATAAAACAACATAATAGCTTCGTACATGTCAAGCATATGAATTTCTTTTTAGTGAATTTGCATTAAGAAAATATCAAACTGACAATGAAATTTCAGTATACGTTAACACACTGTCAACAAAAGTCAAAAGGGAACAACTTTGGTAAATTACGTATCCTGGGAAATAATGTACAGGATGATGATTGTAGATATTTGTTTTGGATAAAAGATTTTAGAAATTAACCAGGAAACCGTCGCGATATAAAAAAATAAATAGATTGGAATTTTTTGATATGGGAAAAAAGAGATTGAAATTTGTATTAAAAGACAGATTTGGCAATTTTTATTAGAGAAAGGATTTTTGAAGAGGAGATATTGAAGTAAAAGTTTTGCAGAGACAATAAAATGGCTTGACATTTCAAGTAATAGCAGTAGAAGAAACGGCAGGGAGGAAGTAATTGACAAGAAGCTGTAAGTTATAAAAAACCATAATATTTACGTTTCTATGTGGCCTACGAAATATCTCAGTGTATAACGAGTACACAGATTATCAGAATAAACTAGTTAAAGCCATAAGTGTGATTAAAATCAGATATAAGTTGCCCCAATACGTTAAAAGCAGTCATCTTTAATTTACAATTCATAATAAGGAGCTAGTCTTCCCACCTGATGACAGCAGGGATCATTGCTCAGCCTCATTTAGAAGATCCATTGAATAATAAAAAGTGAAATTTCTGCAGAATAAAGTTACCTTTAACCATTGTTTTAAGTTTATTAGTTTAAGAATTTTCAACACAGAGTGTTTAAATTTAAAATTTTATTAAGACGACATACTGGCCTGTTATTTCTTGGTAATTTGAAAGCTTTTAAATTCATTAAATAAGTTAAATTAAAGAGAGTTTGTACTTATAGGCATTTGTCAGACGATTTACTATCAATAAAAGTTTAAGTTTTGAGTTATTTGAAAATTTAGTGCCGTATTTTATTTTGTTTTTATACATATATTAGTATTTGAGAGAAATAACTAAAATCAGATAGGGCAATATTTTACAAAATTAAAAAAATATATAAATATATTTTGGACTTATAAACAACAGATTCAGTGTTTTAAAGATCTAACTATTCCTTTGGAAATGATAATAAAATTTTTGATAGGACTTGAACCCACTAGCTAAATAAGCTCGCTGTTTTAAGAGTAAGTATATCCATGCTATCAATTTGTTTATGTCACATGTAGCAATAAAAAACCGATAGCTCAAAAAATACTTCACTGATTCGAACCAAATTTGGAAATTACCCTCATTTTGTTAATGGCTTGGATTAGTTCGTCATATCTTAACGCCAAGATTTTCTTAACAAAAAATTAAAAAACATTTCTTAGAACGCAATATCTTTCCAATTGTTTTGAAAACGAAAATTTACAAGTTAAAAGAACATAGGCAGGCGTGGATGTATACCAATTTTCAAGTCTTTTGATCAAAAACAAATACAGTTATTTGAAATTAATATTAAAATCATCCTCGACATCCCTTCAAATTCTGTAATGCAATATCTACAATGTGGACAAAGACAAATGACACCTGTAATGCTATACTATTTAGATAAATCGTAGATAAAAATCTAAACAATGAAAATTACATCATTGCAAGATGTCAAAATTTAGTTGTTTTTTAGCGAGGTTGTCAGATCTGTAGAAATTTCATGTAGTTAAATATTTTATGTATAAACATCTCAACTTCTGATAATAGAAAAAAACATTTTATAAAATTTAATTTTATCAATTAGTTGAATAATACCGTAATCCATAGTTGTATTCAATTATTTAATATCTGCCGATTTTGAATTACCCATTTCTAATGACATTTAACTTAACGCTTCAATCCTAAACCGAAACCAGATGTGAACCGAAATAGCTCATAAAATATAGGGTGTTCCATTTAAAATAAGCGAGTAATTGTGATTTCAATTTTACCAAATGGCACAGCTAATTCTCATCACCCTGTATACTTAAAAGAAACGCTATCAAACGTGTCGTTTAGGTGCCAATCTGAGGGTAATCTGTACAAAAGTGAATCTTCTCAGTTGTATTTCCACAGAGAGAGAGAGAGAGAGAGCGTGCAACGTTCACCTTGCTTTTCGCGAGAATCTTCAAAAAAATCGAAAAATTTCGAAAACGGTTGATTTTTGACATATGGTGTATTAGTCATAATTTATCTCAAATTCAATGTAGAATTCGAAAATATAACGAAAATTACCATGTTGTATTTAAAATAAGCAAGATGATGGTCACTTCCGGTTAAATCGGAAGTTTAACATAAAGTAAACTATTTTCACTGAACTGAAATTTGTCTCGATCGTATGTGTGTAAATTTTCAAATTTCAAATCAGAGTAGTTATTGACAAACGGCTAACTAAAGGTCTTGGTGCCACACCCTGTATACAAAAATTTCTGTAATAAAATAATGCAACGTTATTATTGCATCTATTTTGTAACCAAAAATATAAATTTTGCTTATCACCAAAATTTCATCAATGATAAAGCATAAGAATATTTCGTACTGTTGTTAAAAAATAAAAATATTTAACGTGAATGTTCCTTTTAGGGAATTTTCTTAAAAAAAAATCACTAATGAGGAGATCCCGACTTTGGAATTTTGAAAAAATTTCTTCAAATGAGCGCTAATTAGGCCCCCCAGAACACATATCCGGGGTCAGTTTCAATTTTTATATGTTATATATATATATATATATATATATATATATATATATATATATATATATATATATATATATATATATATATATATATATATATATATATATATATATATATATGTATCACACCGATAACTCAAAAAATAATGGGCCGATTTTGATTAAATTTGGTGAATACCTTCCTTTTGCAAATGGCTTGGATAAGTTCGTTAGTCGGGAAAATCGGCCCAGGTTTTCCCGGAAAATTTTGGGTTTTCCTTTAAAAAAAAATTATATCTCCGGAATTACCAAAGTAAGGGCAACCAAATTTAGTATGCTGGTTTATGTCATTCTAGGTGAGGTGCCTACCAAAATTTAGCTCTGTAGAGAAAGTTATGGGCATTTAAAGAAAAATAAATTGGGGTTTTCCTCAAAACGTCAAAGTGGCAATTGAAAACGTCAAAATTCTCAACATTTAGGCAAAGAACTTGAATCTAATATGGGCTCTGGAAAGAAAATGTCTTAAGAAGAATGTTTTACAAACCCTGAAGTCTTAGTTTCAACCGTCATCGTCCTTCATTTTACTAAAATATTTCCAGAAAATTCATTTCAAATAGACCCTTTCTCTGAAGCTTGGCAGTAGCCTTAGCTATAGAGTTTATCGTTTAATGGTATATAATTTTTGTAGAATTTTCGTAAAAAATCAATAAAGCTCAATATATCCGTTATTATACAAGATATGAAAAAATATTGTATACATTATTTGTACGGTGTCTTGAGCTACACCTTAAAAAATTACTGCTACCATCACATGATGGCCCATAAGTCGTTGGTGATACAAATAAAAAAAATTAGTGGAAAACGTCTTATGTTTTTGCATTTTCCATCGAAATATAATGCATGTTTGTAAGTTAAGAAATTCTGGACGCAGCAAGTGCGTTATGGTAGCGAATTTTGATTAAATGCTTCATATTTGAAAAGCTTAATTTGCTATTAACCTATAAGGTTGACCAAGAAAGGGATTTTTTCGGTTACATTTTAAGTTTACTTTCGGAAATTTCTGTACGTTTTCAAACAATAAAGTTATTTTGATGAAACATGGCACATTGTTTTTACCATATAGGTTATACTGGTAACCAAATTTGATGCCTGCTTTCTGAAGAAAAAAAACACATATTTGCTATTAAAAACATTTTTATGTAAATTCACTACCATAACGCACTTGCTGCGTCCAGAATTTTTTTAAACATTTTTGCGCACAAATAGTTGTCATAATAGATCTACATATAATATTTTTTTATTTACTTAGTTAAGTTTGACTGCATGAATTTAATGAAATAATGTGACATTTTTATGAAAATTCGCTACCATAACGCACTTGATAAGCCAATGCTTTTTCGAGTTATTATCGGCAATAAATAAAGAGCTGTTCAAAGATTGCATTGTCAATGTATCGGCTATTATGCTACTACGTACAAAGACATCAAATAAACCAAAAAGCACAAATTATAAACAGCAAGCTTACGACTTCTTGTAGGTACTAATTGAACGCATTAATTTAGACGTCTTATATCATGTTGCTTTCAAATATAATCAAATGCGTGTTTAATTCCAACAATCCTAGCGTTTAATTACTGCAGTTTGTCGAGTGAAGTGGGTACGGCACTTTGTTTCTAAATTTATACTGCCATATGTATGAAAGCTCTAAGAGGCACTAAAAATAAACTAATTAAATTCGTTTTCCTAACACCTCTCAATTAGAGGCTGGAATTAGTCAATAAATACTCATAAGAAAAAGATTTGAATGTTAGCTTAACTTAAGAACTAGTAATATAAAAAGTGACATTCATTTTAAGCACACGAAGTAATTCTGAGTAAGGTACTTATGTCACTACGAAGAAACGAACATTATAAAAAGTCCATGAAACCGAATTATCATAAAACAATTACTACATATAAAGTCGTTATAAAAACAGCAAAATGTGCACCAAAATAACTTTTGTTATTTTCGAAGATTCCATTTTTTTTTAAATTTTCTTTGTAAAACCAGACCAACTAACGAACTCGTTCGTGCTGTTGGCAGAAAAAAAAGATGTGACAGGTTTAATGTAGCTAGTTGCCGCCGGATATTAAAAAGTAATAAGTATCACCCATACAAAATTAATTTGGTGCAGGACTCCATTCAGAGGAGAGCTATACGTCTCATCGGGGGCCCTACCCTCACCCAAAGGCTGCCATCCCTTGCCCACCGACGTGCCGTTGGTGAACTCTCTCTCTCTCTTTTATAGATATCTGCACGGGCACTGCTCAGATGAGCTTTCTTCCATAGTTCCTCCACCTGCTCCCCCAACAGATCTACCAGGGGAACAGAGCGAATGCACCCTTTTACTGTCCAGGTCACCAGACATAGAACATCTTGTTATTGCCGCTCTTTTGTCCCGAGGGCTTCCAAGTTGTGGAACACCTTGCCGGCACATGTTTTTCCTTCTCCTCCGAACCTCCAAACCTTCAAGTCCAGAATTAACAAGTTGCCTCTTTCCTCCTTGTCGACACCCACGGTACGATAGTATTTAAACTGTGAGCCCTCGTTGTGTTGTTGAAATAAAAAAAATAAAAAAAGGAACTTTGTGAAGACGTTCCTGATCGCCGCGTGCAGTTGTGTGAAGAAATAAGTGATCGTGCCAAAGTGAATCCCAACTTTTTATAGTCAATATGTTTTCCGATTAGTGTACGTTCCAACTGGATGGCCTAGTCAACCTCTAAAATTGCTGGTACTGGAGTGATGAAAATCCAAGAATTTTTCGTAATTTTCATACGCACATCCGGGAAAATTGAATGCCTGGGTGGGCATACTGGGCGACCTAAGACACCACCTCATAGGATTTTTATACCTACTATTCTTCTTACTGGAAAATCTGGATGGAAACATGTATCTGGATCTATTGAAAACGCATATCTATCCGACGATTGTGGAAGTATTGGAAAATGACAACACTTTAGCAGAAGAGGATATGTGGTTTCAGCAAGATGGTGCTCAGCCGCATTATGCCGCAGCTGTGCGTACCCTTAGAGTTTTTTCTATGGGGGCACTTAAGTCGAAAATTTATGCAATACGACCAAACTTGAGGAGCTTCATCGGCGAATTGTTAACGAATATCGTCAGAGAGCGCACGAAATGCTTCGAAATGTTAGTTCGGAAGTGGATATTTTATTATTATATGGACGTGAAGAATTTTAACAGTTAATTAAATGGCATTCTTTCATTCATTGATCTTTTGTCTTATCCTTTAATTGATGATTTTATTCCCATATCCAAACCAAAAGTCGTGAGCAGAATTAAGACAGCTTTGAAATGAGGTGTCACTCAATAAGTAAAGATTATAACCTGTGATGAGCACTGATAAGTGTACTTGGAGAAACCCAAATCACCACAGCGCACCTTTTTAAAGGCCTAACGATAGAGAATATTCATCCTCTGATGAAACTGGCGTTGTTAATGAAAGGATCGTTAGGTCTTTAAAAGGATGTGTTTTGGTGATTTGTGTTTCTCTAAGTGTCACTCAACATATGTTGCAATTAAAAATTTAAGCGTACTTTACGCCCCTATCTAAGAAGCAGGATCCAAGACTCCAAAACTTACGCCATCGTGTGTCCCCCTTGAAAACAAAGTCGACCTGTTTCGGCTTTTCGCTTGGAAACTGTTTTTGATGTTTTTCAGATTTTAACTTTGCTTTATGAAAATGATCGTGTAGTTGTTCGGCCTTAAGGTTTTGCTGTCTGTTGTTTTTTTGTTCTGGATGTATACCATCGTCTATGTATATCCCAACCTGCTTTCATTTTGTTTAGCTGTCGGTGATATGTTTTTTGATATCTTTGTTATCTATGTTTACAGTATAACTGTAATCTTTTAGGCTTCTGATAAAACCCTAAGGAGAAGTCTAACAGCGTAATATCCGGTGATCGTACTGGCCAATCTAACGATCCCCGCTTATCTATCTACCGATTTGGAAATATTGAGTAGAGGTACGGCCGGAGATTTATTTGGTAATGTGCTGGTGCTTCATCCTGCTGAAACTATATCACATTCACTGGAACGTGTGAGTTTGGTCTATCAGTATATTAGTTTTCCAAAGTAGGACGACATTATTGTGGAGCAGTGCTAAATAATTATCTCCATTTAAATTGTCATCAATGGAAAAGAGACCAATGACATGGTTTCCAACTATTCCTGTCCAAACATTAACCTTTTCAGGGTATTGCGGATATTCTCTCATCCAGTGTGCATTTTCTTTAGGCCAGCATGGCGTTGAAGTATAAAAATGCACTGATTAGAAAACAAAACTAGTTCTAGTTGGACAACATTGTTATCTAACATTTCCATCATTTGTTCACAAACAGACGTTCTTCTAACAAGATCATCTTATATGAGCTCCTGGGTGTGTATCAATTTACAGCGATGCATTATATGTATTTTTTTAATATTCGCATAAAAATAATAAATAAATAATAGTGTGGCTGCTTGTCGACTGGGAGTATGTGGGTTTTCCTTAAACTCAAGGATTACTTCCAATTTGGTATAATATATTGTTGTTTTTTTTTGTATTTACTTTATATGTCCAAGCTCGCGAAATAGCTTTTCAATTTTGCTAATTATCCCTTGAGATAGGTATAGGCTGCAGATAGGGAATTGTTTCTTGAAATAGCCGAGTTACTAGGTTCGTAATCCATGAACGTGTTTTATCTCCGTAACCAATCATTTGTACAATTGTTATTTTATGCATTTCCGTTAAATAAACCACGTTCCTGAATTGCAGTTAACAACTGTCAACTACTGTCAATCACACAGCAAGTTGCTAAGGTGTTATAAACAAAACTACATTGCCCGGTCCAAAAATTGACACTGGAATTGTTTTTGCTTGCTGTCGCATTATCCAGAATAAAATACAATTAGCGTCAACTTTTTAGTGTGATGATGCCGAGTTCGTCAACCAAATGAATTTGTTTTCTTTTACTGTTAATTTTTACAATACATTTTAAAACCGTATCATCTTTGAACATAGAATGAATAGATCTTCTAAGTGAGGTATCACAAGCCCCTACTACTTCATACTCAAAAATGTGGTTGTAACTGTCAGTCGAAGGGGGTTGAATATAGGGGTGGAGTTTTTACGTTGCAGGATATTATTTTTTAATCAAAACTTGACGTGCTTGCGGTTTTTTATACATATGCACAATAACTACCCACTGAATTTATTCCATTCGGCTGTTCCATGCTTTATAAATATATAGAGATATAAACATATAAAATTAAAAACTAACCCCAAATATCAGTTCCAAGGGTTCAGGCTCATTTGAGGGCATTTTTTTCAAATCCTAAAAGTCGCGGTATCGCCTTTAGCGATTTCCCTATACGTAAATAATCCTAGCGTGGAGCATACGCCGCCCTCGTACATTCTTACTGGCCAATTCAAATAATCGGTTTTCAGAATTGATAGGAAATTCGTTTAATCTCATGTACATTCTAAGTCTTTAAAAAAAAGATTGACAGTAAATAATGGATACATTAAAAATTCATTACAGTAACAATAATTTATTAGGCAATGAATGCTCCAACTGTTGGATATGTGATATGACCTTATGTTTGAGTCTTTTTTTCTGGTTTAGATCTACCACCTGCTCATTCCACGCTGTTCGTTTGAACATCTTCTGGTTGTCGTTACGTGGGAGAACGATGGCTATTCTTAAATACAATCACAGTGAAAAATTCTCTCCATTCATGTTACCATTGTCAAATAGATTTTTACCTGTTGTATCAATCTTTCTTTTGAATACATTGTTAAATTCATAGAACTGCCTGCGTAATCTTTTTCTTTAGTTATACCTGTTGCTAAATTCTACATCGTTTGTTGGAAATCCTGAGCGGCTCTTAGTACTAAGTATAATACCAGGGCCCTTTTATATTTCATATAAAATTCTATACTGCTTGGAATAAAATAAAGACCTTTAAAATGCGCTAAGAACACAAAGTATACACTAAATCTGGTAATCAATTCACACTCACCTGGGAAATGGTGTTCTTAAATAAAAGAGAGATATTTCGTAAGGTGGCTCCAATAAAATCTGTATAGCAAGATAAGATAACAGATTGTTGAGTTTTTATACTAATTTGTGTACCAAGTGAAGAAATCCAACCTTTCCATTGATACGATCATCGAAACTGCTCATTTGAAATTGCTTTGTAATTTCTTCTATTCACTACATTAAATCAGAAATCCCGTTCTTGCCAAAAATTGTACGCGTTTAGAGAAAACTTACCAAAATGATATTTGTAAGCCGAAAATCTCTGCCGATTATCATCGAAACTACTTCTCAGAAATTGCTTAAATTTTTCGCACCATATTTTTAACCCCTTCAACATCAGGCATATTTGTTGGTTTTCTTATCAAGGAATTGTTTTATTTTAGTTATGCAGTGGCTTATTTGCGGCTATAAAAAGTTTATTGTATACACCAATGTATCATATATATATATATATATATATATATATATATATATATATATATATATATATATATATATATATATATATATATATATAGGCTGTCCCAATAGTGTGTAATTCCTCTATATATCCCTTACCCTTAGAGCTAGCCGAAAAAACTGTTAACAAAATTTTCTTATGATTATCTAAGCTATATCGAGAAAATATATTCAGCTTTATGGAACTTCCGGTTGCACCGGAAGTAGCTATCGACTTCGTTATTTTAAATGGAATGCAATACTTTTAATTGCATTTTTGGATAGAGATCAAAAAACAAGTGTGACTTTATGTAGCATTCCCTATAGCGATCTTTGATGTTTGTGAAAATATTACATTCTTTTTTTTTTTAGTTCCGATTTATGTCTTATTTCAAACGCATGCTGTGGGCTGAGTTTTGAGTTTTGCTGCCTTAAATTCGAAATAGCAATAGAAGTCGCTTAATACTTTAAAATAGTTAAATAATAATTTATCGTCATTGTACAGGTGTATTATTTTTTGGTTACAGCATTTCTAATTTCAAAGCGGCATAACTTGTGTTTTTCAAATGGAACATCCTGTATTTAATGGATTAACCAGGTAGATCATTAAATTCTGCATCGACTTAGTATAGGTTTTCCTATATATATAGTTGATTGTTTTTTGCCCAGTTTCAGAAAGCTTGATTAAATATTTAACGGCCGGTTAGGTAATCAAGGCTTAATACAACCAATCACAGCTTCAAAATATTTAGTTGTCATGGCAAAAACCCGAATCACAACCTGTGATTGGTCGTCTTAATCCTTGATTAACTAACCCTCCGTTAAATATTTAATCGGGCCTTGTGAAACTGGGCATTTGAGTTATAGTGGTTTGTTTTAGTTTCGCTAGTAAAAATGATAGTACTGTCAGATTGTCACTATATGAGGCACATAATGGTACTGTCAGATTGTCAGTGTATGAGGCACAGAGCATGTGAACAATGTCAGGTGACACCTAAACGTCTCCTTGACAAGGAAGTCAGCAGTTTTTATCTACATTGTTTGAGCTTTGAGAATCTGACCTGAGGTTGTCAACTGCAGTGTTCGAAATTAAAGGTGTGGCTCCTAAAGTTTTCTGCAACCTTCACTGTATTTAATTAGAATTTTATGAGAGCATACTTTCATATAATCGTTCATTAAACTGTCCTCAGTGTGTGTGTGTGTAACTGTAGCTCTTCTATAAAACCCCGATATTATTATTATAAAATTCAATGTGTGGAGGTTTATTATACACATACTTGCCCTAAACTATATACCTAGTTTTTTCGCACTTTCCGACCATACGTTACTTGTAAGGAAAACATCATTTTTTTCATTGAATCTTATTAGCAAAATCATATCCCCTTGAGCGAAACAAGATTAGTTTTGTTGCAGAAGAAGTTCTGTCATATTCTTTGGCATACACTGATTACTTCTGATCGTCCCTGTTGTGTACATGTTTTGGTTGAGAAAAAACTAACATGACACCAATTTTCTAGAATAATTTCCCGCCCACTATTCAGCAAATTCTCTGGCTAAATAGACTTCGACTCCTTCTGAATCTGACAGGTTCTCTGCACTTGGAATATCAGAGACAGCATAGTCATCGTTGTCAATAGAAAGGCAAAAAGTCCCGATGTAATCCCGGAACGCTGGAGCACTTCAACTCAATAAGATCATTTTTATGCCAAATATATTTATATCGCTTTTACTATTTTTCTAATACGCAACTTGCCTTTCTGCAAGACAGGTTGCTCATTTATTGCAAACCTACACCTGGAGCTACCAATTGCATGCAGTTTCTCGGTACCATAGTCATGAACACTCCCAACCTACTAAGATGTGCTGTTTTCGTTCAGTATAGAGAAGACCGATTACCGCTCGTAACATATTTTTGAAACGCTTTCGGTGCTGAACATAGAATATTTCGGCTCCAGTAGTCTAACAGCCGTGGAGACTTGATTAAGCCAGTAAGAAAACTCAAATGATTGGAAGTATACATTTTGCACTTGAAACCAACGACTTCTGATGTAACTTTTACTGTTACTCTCCGTATCAAAACCTTTGTATATAAGGATTGTTTAGTGAAAATTTGTATTAATTTGATTGGGAATCGAAACCAGGACCTTCCGCTTTATAAGCAGCTTAGTGACTTATGCCACTAAGATGCTTTCTCTACATTATTATTATAATAAAGTAAGATAGCGAACTACGGAATTAGTAAAGCTGTTTCTAAGGAGCATTGTCGATTTTGTATCGATAGAAGTGATTTTTCTTCTGTGATATACAAGAGAAAATGATCAAATCAGTTTGTTTCTATAAACCAAACGTACATAGGAACTAAAGCATACATCAATAAGGTAATCTAAACAAATGAATAGCTACTCGGACAAAGGTAAAAAGAGGTTTTAAGGCAGCTTTGAAAAAAATTGACGACAAGAAGAAACTAGAACCAAAACCGTGAAACCCAAAAGATAATATAAGAGCGAGGTTGGACACAGTGTTTGGAAACTGAAACAAATAACAAAATCACCCCAAAAACCAAGACATAATAACGTTAAGGTTATGCGCTAGATACGTATTTCGACAACGAAGTGACCTTTATCAGTAGCTGTCGCTAAAGTTTATTTTGCATACTAATTTGCGTGCCAACCTAGGAATAACAAAATAACAAATCCAACCTTAAGTGATTAAAGTATCGAATTTTTAGAATCCAGTTTTGGCTGAAGCAATTTGGAAAAAAAGACCAGCAAAAATAAATACTAATTTCTTTATTATGTGTTATTCTTTTAGATATGTAAATATTTTAAATCGCAAGTCTATGAAAAGTGGTGTTTTCACATACATAACCTTCAAAAATGATTTGTCTGGCATCAGAACAATATTTTCATGAACATTGTTACATAAAAAATATCGCAATTTACTGTTGACTTGCTTGATTGAAATTTTATCACAACTATACATACACTAATTAAGTTAAAATAGGGTTAACCCAAACTTGCGTAGTTTTCCTGCCTACTTAGATATTTACTTTGTCAAAAAAAAAACGAGTTTTTGGAGCACAAGAACATAAAAAATGTAAATAGGCACTTAAGACCTTTTACAGATTGCCCTGTTCATAGAAGATAAATTTTGGGAATTTTTAGTCGAAATTTATTAAAAAGAAAAAGAGTTTTAGAAACTTTATAAAATTGTAGGTGAACCATCACAAGAAATTATATTTAAAAAAAGTAGGGACGCAGCAAGTGCGTTATAAAACTGAATTTTCATTAAAATATTTTTAACAGCAAATATGTCTTCTTTTAATGAAAGGTGGCATCAAATTTGCTTACAGGTATAACCTATATAATATAAGCAATGTACCATATTTCATCAGAATTACTTTATTGTTCGGAAGTGTACAAAGATTTTCCGAAAATAAACCTAAACTGTTCCCGAAAAAACTGGTTTCCTAGTCCACCAACCTTAGGTTAATAGCAAATTTAGTTATTGAAATATAATGCATTTAATAAAAAGTTGCTACCAGAACGCACTTACTGTGTGCCCAACTTTTTTCTTACAAACATGAATGATATGTCGATGAAAAATGCTAAATTGCAATAATATAAGGAGTTTCTGATTAATAAAAAATAAAATGGGTCACGCTATAATTATAAAAATAATTTTGTAAGATGCAGCTCAAGAATTAAGATAATATAGGTTCAATTTTTTCTCGTATCTTTTATAATAGCCGATATATTGAGTTTACTGTAGAAATGGGTCACCTAATATATATGTAAACAGATAAAATCTCAAACTAACCTCTAATGTGTTTTAGGAGGCCTAGTTCGCGCTCATTTGAAGAAATCTCTTCAAAATACAAAATGAGGCGAATTTTTTATACGAAAATTCGCGAAAACGTATTATAGACTATTAAACCATAAGGTCTCTAACTAAAACTAGTGCCAAAGCATCAGAGACAGGGTCTATTTGGAATGAATTTTCTACAAATATTTTAGTAAAATGAAGGACAATGACGGTTGAACCTGAAAGTTAAGGTTTTGTAAAACACACTTCTTGCTGCATTTTCTCTACATTACCCGAATCCGTTTCGGGTTCCTTGCCTAAAAGTTGGCAATTTTGACGTTTCAAATCACTACTTTGCCATTTTTTGTATGTCACTGTTGTAATAAGGGTGATAAAGTAAAAGTAGGTACTAAAATATTAATCTGTTTAACAGGTGTCTAACAACTTACGTTACAGTAAAAAAAAAATTTTTGTAATTCGGCTTTATTTGCAACTTATGCCACAAAGATGCTTTCTCTAATTTATTATTATGGCAAAGTACGGTAGCAAACCTCGGAATTGGCAAAGGTGCTTTTAAGGAGCATTGTCGATTTTACCATCGATAGAAGTACTTTTGCTTCTGTGATGTACAAGAGAAAAATCAATTTGTTTCTACTAACCAAAGGTACATGGAACTGGAGCATAAATGAAAAAGGTAATCTCAACAAATGAATATCTGCGTGGACAAACATAAAAAGAGGTTTTAAGGCAGCTTCGGAAAAAAAATAGACGGCAAGAAAAACCTAGAACCAAAAACCGTGATGACATCAGAAACCTAAAGATAATATAAGACCGAGGTTGTACAGAGTGGTTGGAAACTGAAACAAATAGCAAAATCACCCTAAAAACCACAACCTAATAACGTTAGAGTTATGCGTTAGATACGTATTTCGACAACAAAGTGGCCTTTATCAGTAGCTGTGGCTAAAGTTTACTTTTCATACTAATTTGCGTGTCAACCTAGGAATGACAAAATAACAAATCCAACCTTAAGTGACTAAAGTATCGAATTTTTACATAAAGAAGAATCCAGTTTTGGCTGAAGCAATTTAGAAAAAAATACATTGCAAAAATAAATACTAATTTCTTTATTAGGTATTATTCTTTTATGTGTGTGTGTGTTTTGTTTCTTTACCGTCGGCCTATTTCCGCGACTATGGCCAATCACCGACACCAGGGAGCAGTTTCACCTCACTATCCTGGAAATTTTGCCGAACCCCTGCCTTTCTGTAAGGAGGGTAGGGATCTTTAACGTGCCCAACATCGCATGGACACGAGACCGACGGCTTTACACCCTGTCCGAAGGGCGGAACGTGCAGACATTCAACTTGCTCAAATACAATGCCAGAACCTCGGTTGATGTTAATGTTACAGTTTGTACTGAAAAAGTGAAAGGAGTACCCTGGAATCGAACCCAGTCCCCTTCGGTTCAGAGGGACACGTTCTTACCCCTGAACCACCGAGGTTCTTATTATTCTTTTAGATATGTATAATATACAGTAAATATTTTGAACCACAAGTCTATCAAAAGTGGTGTTTTCACATACATAACCTTCAAAAATGTCTTGGCTGGCATCAGAACAATATTTTCATGAACATTGTTACATAAAAAATATCGCTATGTACTGTTGACTTGCTTGATTGAAATTGTATCACAACTATACATACACTAATTAAGTTAAAATATGGTTAACCCAAACTTGCGTAGTTTTACTACCTACTTAGATATTTACTTTGTCAAACAAAAAAAAAAGAGTTTTTAAAGCAAAAGAACATAAAAAATGTAAATAGGCACTTAAGGCCTTTTACGGTTTGCCCTGCTCATATAAGTTACATTTAGGTAATTTTTTGTCGAAATTTATTAAAAAGGAAAAGAGTTTGAAGAAACTTTATAAAATTGTAGGTGAACCATCACAAGAAATTATATAAAACAGTATAGACGCAGCAAGTGCGTTATGTAACTGAATTTTCATAAAAATGTTTTTAATGGCAAATATATCTTCTTTTCAATGAAAGGTGGCATCAAATTTGCTTACCGGTATAACCTATATAGTATAAACAATGTACCATGTTTCATCAAAATTACTTTATTGTTCAGAAATGTACAAAAAATTTCCGAAAATAAACTTAAAATGTTCCCGAAAAAACTGGTTTCCTAGTCCACGAACCTTAGGTTAATAGCAAATTTAGTTATTGAAATATGAAGCATTTAATAAAAAGTCGCTACCAAAACATACTTACTGTGTCCCCAACTTTTTTCTTACAAACATGCATTATATGTCGGTCAAAAATGTAAAATTGCAATAATATAAGGAGTTTTCGATTGATAAAAACAAAATGGGCCACGCTGTAATTGTAAAAATAATTTTGTAAGATGCAGCTCAAGACACCCCAAATTAGGATAATATAGGTTCAATTTTTTCTCGTATCTTTTATAATAGCCGATATATTGAGTTTACCGTAGAAATGGGTCACCATATATATATATATATATATATATATATATATATATATATATATATATATATATATAAACATATAAAATCTCAAACTAACCTCTAATGTGCTTTAGGTGACCTAGTTCGCGCTCATTTGAAAAAATCTGTATTTGCTGTATTTTCTCTACATTACCCGAATTCGTTTCGGGTTCCTTGCCTAAAAGTTGGTAATTTTCACGTTTCAAATCGCGACTTTGCCGTTTTAAGAAGAAAAACTATAAAATTTTCAAAGCAATTTTTCTGGTGCTTCTGGGCCTTTTTGTGCCAAAAAAACTTAATCTGTGTCTCTAATATACAATAGATTCCCTTGTCGAGACAAAATATATTGGTTTTGTGCGTCTCTCCCTGATCATCAATGGCTCCCATTTGGTTTCTCAGAAATATACCTATAATATTGCACTGGTAAGACCACTAATTACTTTCACATCGTCACAACGTGTGAAAGTATGGCATCGGCGACAAAAGTTTCAAATATTTTTTGTTGCTTAAACGTCGTAAAAAATGTCAAAACATAAGAAAACGTGATTTGGGAACGAATTTTTTTTGTCTGTCGGTGTGTCTGTTTGTAGCCACGATAACTTTAGTACTAATTGAGATATTGTCTTCAAATTTGGTATACACTTAGCACCCGACAAAAGACCAATTCTGATTGTCTTAGGATAAAATCACTCCTGTGGATAGGGGATGAATGGGGGTTATTTGGTGAAAATAGAGATTTTTTCGTTAAAACTCCAATAATATCACGTTTTAGGGTTTGTTTATTAGAAAACGTTGCATTTTATTAACATCTAGTATTCTGTGTTGAAATTAAATCAGGGGTTGAATGTGTGGGGGTGGAATACCGCTGCAAGAAATTTCGATTTTTTTTTCTAAAACAGATAAAACTTTATTCTGAAACGAACATTTTTTTGTCTGTCGGTCGGTCTGTCTGTGTCTGTACGCGTGTCTATTAGTAGGCGCAATAACCTTTAAACGAATTGGAATATCAGGTTCAAATTTGGTATCCAGTTAGAACCCGACAAAGGAAAACTTGAAGAATTGTTTTTGGGTATCGTTGCTACAGGCGATAAATGAGAAATGATTTCGTGAAAATTGACCATTTCTCGTTAAAACTCCAGTAATAAAACTTTTCAGAAGTTTATGGGTTCAGGAAAACTCATATTTTCTTTGTGGTCGGGTCATGGGCCCTAAACACACTCCATGAGAATGTCTTTCTGAAGAAAATAAATTTTCACAGCTATGTGGAAGTTATAATTTAATTTGCAGCACTATTTTTTGAATGTCACTGTTGTTTGTAATAAGGGTAAAAAGTAAAAGTAAGTACTAAAATATTAATCTGTTTAACAGGTGTCTAACAACTTACGTTACAGTAAAAAAAGTTTATTTCTATAATAATGCTTGTGTTTTATTGAATAAATACATAACACCCATGAAAACAAAATATGTGTACTTAAAGGAAAATGTTATAACCTATTCCAGTAAATAAAATAAATTGCATAAATATTTTCTTTCATAATGAGTTGTAAAAACAGGGAAAAGCTATGAACATCTCTCCAGAGATTCCACAAAATTTGATAATGTTTACAGTTGAGTTAACCTCAAAGTTCAAAACCCCCAAACAAAAACACCCTTTATCAAAATGCGCAGGTCTCTAACGAAAATTATAGGTTACCTGTGAATCTAAATCTAAAGCAAAAAAATATATAATAAAATTATCTAGGGACATATTTTAATGCCACTACAATCAGAATTTTTGTTAAGAAGGAATTTTGGTTAATTATTGTATAAACATTAAGTACCTACTGCTAAGAACATCGTTTTTTTAAGAGTAAGAATATCGTAGGTAGTGAATTAAACTGAAAGGGTTACGGAACACTAATGATATTTAAATGACAACAGGGACATAATAATAAATACTATAACAGGCAAATTATCGTCTATTATCCCAACGTGAATGCTTTAATGTTCCAGTGTATTCAACAGTTAATAATCTTAACTCATTACCTATTGACATTCACCTGAATCAACAAGTATAACGTGGAAAAGATCAAATCCTCAAAAACCACCGGTAGTTCTTTGATAACGCAATCTCATACGATACCTATACCTTCACAAAAACCACAAATATGAATTGATAATTCGCAATAAACCGTAAACAAATCATGTTTATTGGGGCAAAGTGTCAGCTGACAGCATCTAGTTACCTGTTATATAGCAAGGCCTACTGCGGTGTAATCAGAGCATCCAGGGAATTATATACACATCACTGACAGTTCCTCACGATACGTAACTGAACCACGTGCACTATTAATTTAAAAACACCCACTATCTTTACTAATGTCAACTATATCACTGGCAGACATTAGGATGGCGCATGTAGTGTTCAATTCAAAACCCGCTCGATCACTTGACGCATGCGCAACTGACTGACCATGCCGCTCTTGTGTTTACCACCACCTCAAACTGCACAGCAAGGAGCGCTTTTCAAATGTTTGAATACAAAATACAACCCTAGAGTCTAGGATGCCTAGAATGCTTAATCACATGATCTGTGAGAACCTGGACTTGGAATAAATACAGGAAGGATTGGCTATCCCACTTGCACTAATATTTGAGGGATGAGTCTGCAGATAATTTCTGAGTCCTTTGAGGAATTTTACTTCTTCCCAGTGTTACCTTGCAGGGAAAAAACGTTGGTTAAATATTTTATATATCGTTCAAATGAAATTCCTTTGGGATGGAACTTTTCAAACAAGGATTACAATGTCAACACTTGAAGTGGCTTTAGGTCCAGTTGTGTTGACTGTGGATTACCTTTTGTTTGTTTGCTTTCGTGAAAACTACAAAGCCAGCCTTATATTGTTTTCATGTACTCTCAGTCTGATCGAATGGTGGAAATTGACATGAAATTAAAACAGTTTTGAATCTTATTAACTGATAAAAGTCTGGACGTAGCAAATGTCTTACGGTAGTTACTTCCTACAGAAATTATATAATTTTTTTAAGAATATATATATATATATATATATATATATATATATATATATATATATATATATATATATATATATATATATATATATATATGCGTCTAGAAAAGTTTATCTTTGTAATATTGAATAGATTTTGTAACCACACACCATGGTTTGTTTTTTGCGGTGCGCTGACCTCAAGCAGCGACCGTTTTTTTTATTAAATGCTTATGGCTTCTTTTTTCCTTTTAACTTAGAAATCTAAATCCAGAAGAAAAAAAACCCAAAACTTTCCCGGAAAAAACTGATTTTTCTTGCTAACTAACTTATCAAAGCCACTTACAAGAAGAAGGTGCGTACCCAATTGCATTAAAATCAGTGTATTATTCTTTGAGTTATCAGTATATAAACACGTCCATTTTAGATTAAAAAAAAATAACATGCTGCAACGGAAATCTTCACCCTTACAATTCCTTCGAGTGACAGTTGCAACCGTCAAATTTTTAAATAGGAAATGTGGTACCTCATTTAAAAGATATCTTCATTCTCTCTTCAAAAATCACTAAGCACGTTTTATTCTTGATAATGAGAAAAAATTAAAAAACACATATAAATCTTAATGTAGTAGATGTTCAAAATGCCTTAAACGTCTTGATGGAATCCTAATGGTGAATAAAATTGTTTTCTAACGTTAGTCAACATCTGAGAGGGACCGACTTAATTGCAATCGTTACTATTCTACTTGAGTCAATTAAATCGCGTTGTTTAGTTCTGTATAGCATACTTTTCACATATCCGCATAAAAAAGCATAATAGCGTAAGATCGGCTGATAGTGTTGGCCATCCTAACGATACTTGCCTCCCTATCTACCTATTTGGAAATATTTAGACGTGGTACTGCCGGAGATTGATTTGGTAATGTGCTTGTGCTCCATCCAGCTAAAATCCTATCGCATTCGCAGGAACTTGTGTGCTTTCCCGATCAGGATATTGGTTTGACAAAGCTGAAACGACGTTATTTTGAAGGAGTGTTAAATAATTATAATTATGTCAACTGAAAAAGAAGCCAAAGTTTCCCACTACTCCCTCCCAAGCATTAACCTTTCCCTGGTATTGCGTATGTTCTTTTTTTATCCAGTGTGGATTTTCGTAAGACCAGTAGTGAAGTGTAAAACTGCATTCATCAGGAAACAAAACATGAATCAATTTGATAACATTGTTATTATTTGGCATCATTACTTACTGCATTAGTAGCTTTTTGTATCTGCCTTACATGTACTAATTATTCCTTGGGATATAGGCGGAATATTGGGAAATTTTTGTTGAAATAGGCGAGCAACTTCGATCTCTGATAGTGTTCTTCGCCGTAACCAATCATATGTAAAATTGTTGTGTTATGCATTTCTGTTAAATAAGCCATTTGTTTGAATTGCAATTAACAACTGTCAACTAATGTCGTGTGGTTAGAAGCACACAGCGCATTGCTAGAAGGTTTTGTACCAAACTAACATTGCCAACTATGAAGAATGATGACAACTTTTTATGTCTTTTAGTGGATTTTCTTAAAGAAAAAATCACTAATGAGGAGATCTAGACTTTTGAATTTAAAAAAATGTCTTTAAATAAGCGCTAATTAGGCCCCCTAGAACACATATGCGGGGTCAGTTTCAATTTTTATATGTTATATATATATATATATATATATATATATATATATATATATATATATATATATATATATATATATATATATATATATATATATATATATCACCGATAACTCAAAAAATAATGGGCCGATTTTAATCAAATTTGGTGAGTACCTTCCTTTTGCAAGTGGCTTAGATAAATTCGTTATCCAGGAAAATCGGACCAAGTTTTCTCGGAAAATTTTGTGTTTTATTTCTTAAAAAAATTATATCTCCGGAAATAACAAAGTAAGGGCAACCAAGTTTGGTACGCGTGTTTGTATTATAAAGAGTGAACCATGTACCAAAACTTCTAAGTTCAAATACAAAAAAGTTAAGGGCAGTTAAAGAAAAAAAAATGGAAGCTTTCCTCAAAACGTCAAACTCGCGATTTGAAACGTCAAAATTGGCAATGTTTAGGCAAAGAACGTGAAACAAATACGGATTGTGAAAAGAAGATGTTGCAGGAAGAGTGTTCTGCGAACCCTTAAGTTTCAGCTTCAATCGTGATTGGCCTTTATTTTACTAAAATATTTATAGAAAATTCATTTCAAATAGACCCTTTCTCTGATGCTTTGGCTGTCGGTTTAGTGAAATTGATGCTTTCGCTATGGGTTTAGTTAAGTTTATGGTTTAATGGTCTTTAATTTTTAGTTAATTTTCGTAGAACTAATTCGTTGATGAATTTTTGCATTTTTTTTTCCAAATATGATGCTTGTTTGTAAGAAAAAAATCTGGACACAGTAAGTGCGTTTTGATAGCGAATTTTCATTAAATTCTTGAAATTTTAATAACTCAATTTGCTATTAACCTAGGGCGTGTTGGCTAGGAAACCAACATTTAAGTTTATATTTGGAAAATTTTGTACGTTTTCAAACAATAAGTAATTTTGATAAAATATGGTACACTGTTTCTACTACATAGGCTATACCCCGCTCTTCAAATATTTTAATAGCAAATGTCTGCTCTCATTTGCTATTTAAAGCATTTTAATGAAAATTGATTTCCATATCGCACTTGCTGCGTCCAGACTTTTTTTAATTGATTGCGTTCAAAAAGGACACTAAAATTGTTTTTGCTTACTTTCTCAATATCAAGAATAAAACCCGATGAGTAAGTCCTTTTTAGTGGTTTGTAGCAAAGTTCGTCTATCAGATGAAATTATTTTTTACTCTTAATTTTTGCAATGAGTTTTAGAATAGTAGGGATATCCACTGAAAAAATGCATCGACGTTTGTCCGTTGCATTCTTACGCGGCATCGATTCTTTTCGATGTATCGGGAAAACATCAATGTACGTGATGAATCGGAGAGATCAACATTTGAAACTCAAAACTTTTAATTAAGGGAATGTTAGGTATACAGTTCTTCGAAAATATACATTACGTTTTTCTGGATGTAATAAGTAAGTAAATGAAAAAAACTTAATTTTCTACTCAATTCCTATACAAAAAAGTAAAAACAAGATAAAAATTAATATAAAAATAAGATTATAAATCCCAATATTTTTTTAAACAATATAAAACAGGATTTTAGTAAGTCGTTTGCTCTTAAGGCTGTTTCTTTCCTGATTTAGAGCTTCTGCGGATCTGTTATATGATATGCACGATACCTTATGTTTTCCGAGATGTTTTCATTTCAAGTGAAAACTTGTAAAGCTAGGTTCAATTCATCCCTATAAACCAAGGTTTTTTGAGGGCTCACCTGTAGCTGTTTGAATATATTGCCCTTTATTGCCATTTTGGTATCCTTTTACCCAATTCTCCCATTACTGGTTCTTTATTTCATTTAAAATATCGTTTGCTGGGCATAGGACTCTTATTGAGATGCCGTTATTTTGTAAGGCTGGTTTTGCCAAAGTATATACTTTTTCGGTTCCTCTTAATCCACAGTCTCCTTCTATCCAACAAAAAATAATCCGTTTCCCATTCGTTTTATCTATGCAGCTTAGGGATGTCCACTGAAAAAATACATCGATGTTTTTCCGACGTAATGCATCGCTACGTGGCATCTATTATTTTCGACACATCGGGGGAAAACATCGATGTTTGCGATGCAACGGAAATATCAACATTTGACACTCAAAACTTTTATAGAAGGAATGTTAGAAATAAAGTTCATTGAAAATATACATAAGGTTTTTTTTCTGGATGTATACTAGTAGTACGGAAAAAATCATCCTATGCGATGCATAGAATCGCTATAAAGAAAAATATATAAAAAAAGTTTGTTTTTTGCGAGCCTGGAAGAGGAAACCTAATTTCTTAGCATTGGCTTCTGCAATTGATGTGACATGTTGATGCCAACTGAGATTTTGATCCACAGAAATGCCAACAATTGAAAAGTACTCATCACTTTGAATAACTTGGTTGTTCATTGTGATGGGTCTAGGGCTGGTGTGTCTCTTATGAGATAGAAGGCAAGACACATTTGGTGGAGTTGAATTGTAGAAGATTTCTACTTTCCTAGTCTAATATTTTTTGGAAGTCCACAGAGACGGAACCCTCCATGAGTCTGCGATCCTCATCTAATTGGGCTAAAGAGACAGGCCTAGAATATTGTATATTTGAGTGGTGGGTGCTGTCATCCGCGTAACTGTGAACTGGGTTGGATGTGCTAGAGGAGAGGTCATTGATGTGGAGAAGAATCAAAGTAGGGGCTAAAGCTGAACCTTGAGGGACTCCTGCATTAATTGTATACAGTTTAGAGGAATGGACATCCATGACAACAGAAATGCTCCGGTTGCAGAGGAAATTTGCTGTCCAGTTACAGAGTTTTGGTGGTAGGCCATAGGCTAGAAGTGTATTAAGCAGCGCTGCGTGCCAGACCTGGTCGAATGCTTTGGATATGTCTAGAGCGAGAATCTGGGATTCACCGTGTAGTTCCATAGACTTGCTCCAAGAATGGGTGACAAAGGAAAGTAGGTCGTCAGTTGATCTGCGCTGACGGAACCCATACTGCCTGTCGTGGATTAGACTGTGTTTTTTAAGCAATTTCATTAATTCGGTGTTTATATACTTTTCCATCACTTTAGAGACGACTGAAAGGAGAGAAATAGGCCTGCAGTTGCTAGGAAGCGCTTTGGATCCTTTCTTGGGGACGGGTTGTACACGAGCAGTTTTCCAGTTACTAGGGAATATGCCTCTATTGTAAGATGTCTGACACAGACGATTCGGGACAAGAGCAAGTTGTGGTGCGCATTTTTTGAGAACAATTGCTGGGATCTCGTTAAGGCCAGAGGCGTTCATGGTATTAAGAGAAGAGAGCATCTTTCGTACCTTTTTAGTTTTGAAAATGGTATCCGTCATTTTATGCGCTACATTGGATATTGTTGGTGGTTGAGCGTTTGGAGGTGGGTTGAGAGTAGAATTGCCGGCGAACAACGAGGCAAAAAGTTCAGCATTGCCCAGGGTAATAGAAACAATTTCATCCCCTGAAACAAGAGGTGGGAACGTGCTCTTGCAGAAATTATTCCCAATAGATTTGGCAAGAGTCCAAAAGGGTTTGCTGCCGTTGGAGCTTGAGAGGACTTTGTTTTTGATGTGGTTATTAAACTAGTTTTTTGCCTCAGAAAGAATGCGGACATAGCGGTTTCTCTCGTCGTTCAATACGTGACGGTTTTCTTGACTGGGATTGTGTAGAATCGTTTTGTGAGCATTGACCTTTTCAAGTCTGGCCTTGTCACAGGATTTAGAGAACCGGGGCTTTTGAGTGGCGGAAGAGGTTTTCTGTGTACGTGGAATAAATAATTTCATGCCAGCTTGGATGATTTCGGTGACGTTTTGTGAGATATCAGAGGGGTCAGGATGAGAGAAGCAGACAGACGCCCATGGAAATGAGGAAAAGTAATCCCGCATTTCGTCCCAGTTCGTAGAGTTGTAGTGCCAAACTGGGTGTGATGACTGTGTGACCTCGGGTTGCATTGCGCAAGAACCAGTGACGATGCTGTGGTCTGGGCGACCGGGGGGGGGGGGGTGGACTGCTGTCTTATAGCATTTAGGTTTTGTAGTAAGAAGGAGATCCAAGGGATTTGAGCTGTGTGTTGGGATGCGAAGAAAGTAAGTATAGTATATCATATTGGCTAAAGAATTGCTGACTGCGAAGGCCTCCGCTGCTCTCCCTTGTGGATCGGTTTTTGAAGATCCTAGCCATTCTTTATTATGGACATTGAAGTCACCCAAGAATAGTGACCTCGGAGGAAGGATGTTCAGAAATCAAATGGTCGGTTTTTTCAGAAAGGTAGTTGAAGAGCTGGGCAAAGTTGTTGTCGGAAGGTGACCGGTAAATGCAACAAATGAATTTAGTTGCAGCCCTGAGAGGAGAGAGAGTTTCATCCAAACTATGTATTTCTTCCAGCTTCCAAATTGGGGAGTCTGGTGCAGGGTAGATTGCTACGGACGTATGCACACACACCTCCGTTCAATCTAAAGGAAGTAAGAAGCTCATACCCCGGGAAATTAAGGCGATTAGTGGCTGTTTTGGCACTGATTTGATAAAGAGGAGTTGCGGCCTATTAGCCTGGAGGAAATGGTGGACAGATTTCAGGTTAGAATTTAGGCCACATATATTCGAGAAGAGAAGGATATGTTAAATCTTAATGCCGGCGCCCCCTGTACAGCCCTTTCCTCGAGATCCGAACGGAGGGGTATTTTATCTCCGGAATATTTTGTACAAGGAGGAGCCATCATCATTATATTTATAAGGGAAACCGACTCATACACCAGAAGCGGAAACGTCCGTTGGGACTTCACCGGCCCAGAGACGAAAGGGGTGGTACCTCTTCGGGCGTGAAAAAAATCCTTTACTATCACGTAGAGGAAAAGTCCACTACCACCTACCGATTTTGCTGATTTTGAGCTTGCGCAGATTTATTCTATAATAAATACTTGACTATTTAAGTTTAAATAAATACTTTATGTTTTCAGAGATGTTTTCATTTCAAGTAAAAATTTGTCACACTCGCGAATTGCGAAATCGCCTCGAAACCTATTCCTATTGGTTTATTTTAAATAATATTGTAATATTATCTAAAATAGACCAATAGGAAATAGTTTCGAAATTCGCGAGTGTATGAACCGAGCTTTATTAGGCATTTGATTAATCGAAAAAAATACATTGATGTATCGAATATATTTCTATGCATTCGCTATATCGCATAATACCGATGCATCGCATTGAAAATATCGCTGTTTTCGATGCCTCGATGTACATCGAACATCCCTAAACCATACCATTTGTGAATGAAGAATAAAGATATCTTTAAAATGAGGTGTCACAAGCCCCAACTTCCTATTCAAAAATTTGGGGGTTACAACTGTCACTCGAAAGTGGTCGAATGTAGGGGGAAGTTTTTACGTTGCAGGTTGACATTTTTTTAATATAAAATTGACGCATTTCAGGATTTTGATAAACATGCACAATAACTGAGATACTGAATGTATTCCATTTGCCTATTCCACACCCTATATAATTTTGAAACATATTTTTTTCAAAATTCAGAAGTTGTGAAATTCACATCAAGATTTTTTTCTACGAAAACTCGCTAAAACTAGGACAGCAAAGAGAAAACTCTAAATGGCTTATAGTCTGTACGTAATTTTGAACGGTTGGTCAAGGAAGGTTGTAGCAAGCAATATGGGGGGTATTTCTGATTTCTTATGACATGTAGTCAAGAATCAAATATTCTACCTGCTATTAGATCTCTTGTAAGCTCCTTATTTATCTGGTCATTGTCACTTGTAATATGCAAATAGATAACCGTACATTTTGTTAAAATTTAATATTAGTATGCGTGCAAAGCTCTAGAGTGTATAATAATTGCATTAGATACCACAGAGGAATATTTCTAGGAAATGGTATTCATCAATGTATACCTGCAAATGTTTCCTAGAAAAATCCTAATACTTAGGGATTAAAACCTTCTCCTTCTAACATGAAAACCAACAGACGTTTCGCAAATATCCAAAAATTTTATTTATTTCCTGATGTTATGGAAATACCCATTGAAAAAAGTAATAATCAACTAGTAAGGACTATCTAAATGTTGGCAGTGGAAAACAAATTTATACAAGTGGTCCGTAATATATCAGCCATGGAATGACTGTAAATTTTTGATTTCAAAATATTACGATTCCGCTAGTAAAATGTTGCTCGTTTAAAAGATACAGCGTGTTAAATATTGATTTTCAGTTTGAGATTTATTCCATAATTAGGACAGTTTTTGAGAAAATATCGTGAAAACTTCTAATGGGTGTTTTAGATGGTGGAAAATTCGATTCTATTTGTAGTTTCTGAGTTGGTTATAGAGAGCGTCAGTGACACACTGTCGAATACCAATTGTTTATCACAACTTTTTTAAGCAAGACTCTTATCACGATTTTGAATGAAAATGCAGATAGTGATCACTTTATTAATACCGATAAAACACGCCGTTGTCGTGATACTCGCACTTCAATCATTCAATGCACTGGAACTTTCTGATCACTGGCAATATTAATGTCTTACTACCCCAAGTAAGCTTTGACCATTTAAAAAATATCGGGACGCAGCAAGTGCGTTATTGTAGGGAATTTTTATTAAATGCTTCAAGCTTGGATAACTCAATTTTCAATATACATAGAAAATTGGATTATGATACGTAGGAAGGCCTTTCCTAATGCAACATATTCACCAAGTGTCATTAAAATAACTTTGTGATTTTCGGAGAAAATTTTTTTTTTAAAAGAAGACTGAAAATTTGAAAAACTCAATTTTCTATAAACTTAGAAAATTTAATTTTGGCATGTAGTAAGGTCTTTATCAAGGCAATATATCCATCAAATTTCATTAAAACAGATTTGTAATTTTTTGAAAAAAAAAAATTTTCCGAAAGAAAACTCAAAATTTTCCCAGAAAACCTTGTCACATTTTCCTGGCTAACGAAGTCATCCAAGCCATTAATAAAAGAAAGGCACTTGCCGAGTTTCATTGAAATCGGTGAATTGACTGACCCCGGATATGGGTTCCAGGTGTCCTAAAGCGCGCTCATTTGAAAATTTTTTTGCATAGTCTCACCATTGATACCTCTCTATTAGTGATTTTTTTTTTAAATAAAAATTCACTAAAAGCAATATTATCACACATCAGTTTTAAACTACAAAAAATTATGTTTTTTTAGAAAAACTGGTCCGACCGGGCTTGCTAACGAACTCGTCCACAAACGTGCCAAGTTTTCTTCAAATTACTTTATTAGTGAATTTTCTTAAAAAAAAATTCACTAATGAGGAGATCCCGACTTTTGAATTTTGAAAAAATTTCTTCAAATGAGCGCTAATTAGGCCCCCCAGAACACATATCCGGGGTCAGTTTCAATTTTTATATGTTTATATATATATATATATATATATATATATATATATATATATTTATATTATATATATATATATATATATATATATATATATATATATATATATATATATATATATATATATGTATCACACCGATAACTCAAAAAATAATTAACCGATTTTGATTAAATTTGGTGAATAAATTCCTTTTGCAAATGGCTTGGATGAGTTCGTTAGCCAGGAAAATCTGCCAAGGTTTTCCCGAAAAATTTTGTATTTTCTTTCGAAAAAAATTTATATCTCCGGAATTAACAAAGTAAGGGCAACCAAATTTGGTCACAATCAACCAAGGGTTGCGGTGCTATCGGGGCGGCAAGGCCGCGGACGAGCCCTGAGGGAACAAAAAAAAACACAAATTTGGTTCACGGGTAAATTTTGGTGGGTAACTTACGTTCTTATACGTAAGTTACCCACCAAAATTTAGCACTGTAGCTCAAAAGACAAAAAAGTTATAGGCAATTAAAGAACAATAAATTAGGGTTTTCCTCAAAACGTCAGTTGCGATTTAAAATATCAAAATTGGCAACATTTAGGCAAATAACTTGAATCTAATACGGGCTATGGAAATAAAATGTCTCAAGAAGGATGTTTTACAAACCCTGAAGTCTTCATTTCAAATAGACCCTTTCTCTGATGCTTGGCAGTAACCTTAGCTATAGAGTTTATCGTTTAATGGTATATAATTTTTGTCGAATTTTCGTAAAAAATCAATAAAGCTCAATATATCCGTCATTATACAAGATATGAAAAAATTTTGTGTATATTAATTATTGGGTGTCTTGAGCTACATATTAAAAAAATATTTCTACAATCACAGGGTGGCCCATAAGTCGTTGGTGATACAAATGTTCTTTTTTTTTAATGAAACACGCCTTATGTTATTGCATTTTCCATCGAAATATAATGCATGTTTGTAAGAAAAAAATTCTGGACGCAGCAAGTACGTTATGGTAGCGAACTTTATTTGTTTATGTAGAAATCATTGTTTGTGAAATTTTTGTAAAATTTTGGTAATTAGTACCTAATGTTTAATAAATTATTTTAAAAAAATGTTTTTGGACTTTCGCAAAAAAGTTGTTTACAATTTTTTTTGTAAGTTTTGTCGAAAAGCTTTTTGTAAATAATTATATCTTGGTAGGGGCTAAATACCTTGAGGAAGTTCGTTGGCCAGGAAAATAGGGCCAGTTTTTCGGGGATATTTTAAGTTAGTTTTCGAAAAATATTTGCCCTTTTTCCAACAACAAAGTTATTTTGATAAAATGTGGTACATTGTTCCCACTATAGAGGTTATAATGGTAACCAAATTTGATGACTGCTTTTCTTTAAAAAAAAAGACATATTTTTTATAAAAAACATTTTTATGAAAATTCACTACCATAACGCACTTGCTGCGTCCAGGGTTTTTATTTTTTGAGTTATCGCTCGGATACATACACACACAAACACACACACACACACACACATATATATATATATATATATATATATATATATATATATATATATATATATATATATATATATATGTGTGTGTACATATATATATATATATATATATATATATATATATATATATATATATATATATATATATATATATATATATATATATATAATAGTATTATCAATAACAATTATTTTGATAAATATGAGAAATATCCATTATTAGGCTGAATACATCTTCTTATTGCCTTATTTACATAACGTCTTACTTTAATTAAAACTCATTCTTTGTTACGAATGGTATTAACTCCTTCATTAATCTTTTGTAGAAGATATTCACGTGATACAATTTCTTTCTTATAAACTAACTCCTTCAAATAGCCTCAAAAGTAAAAATCTAAGCGATTTAGGTCGGGGCGACGAGCTGGCCAAGGAAGTTCGTTCGCGCGATCTAACCATCTGTGTGGAAGATTTTCGTTTAAAAAATTTCGAACTGGTAGAGTATAATGTGCTGGTGCGCCGTCATACATATACCAAATGTTTTGTTTAATATCCAGTTCGTATCTAGTGGAACGTCATCTAACTCTTCTGACAAATTGCTTTGCAAAAACTGCAAATAATATTCGCCATTAGGTCCTGCTGGCAGTTCATATAGGCCAACCATAAAATTATCGATAATGCTACACCAAATATTTATGGAAAATTCATGCTGAAAATTGTCTGTTACAAATGACCTTAGCTCATTCATGGATATTTTGTACAGGGTCATCATGCGTTACAATTGCTTTGCAAAAACTGCAAATAATATTCACCATTATGTCGTGCTGGCAATTCATATAGGCCAACCATAAAATTATCGATAATGCCACACCAAATATTTACGGAAAATTCATGCTGATAATTATATGTTACAAATGGCCTTAGCTCCTTCATGAATTTTTGTACAGGATCCTCACGCGTTACAATTTCTTTCCTATAAAGTTAATCCTTAAAATTGCATCAAAAGTAAAAATCTAAGCGATTAAGGTCGCGGCTACGAGCTGGCCAAGGAAATTCGTTGCCACGACCTAATCAACTGTGTGTAAAACTTTCGTTTAAAAAGTTTTTAACTAGTAAAGTGTAATGTGCAGGTACGCCATCATGCATATACCACATGTTTTGCCTAACATCTAGTTCGTATGTAGTGAAACGTAATCTTACTCATCTGGCAAATGGTTTTGCAAAAACTGCAAATAGTCTTCACCATTCTATCGCGCTGGCAGTTCATATGGGCCAGCTATAAAATTATCGATAATTCCCCACCAAATATTTATAGAAAATTCATGCTGAAAATGCAAGCAAGTTCTCCCCGCATTCATGGAACATCATTCCATATATCAGCGGGGTTTGCTTTGAGAAATTCCAGAAAATGAGCTGCACTTACTCGATTGAGTAAGAAAAAGGGTCCGCACAAGTTGCTATGAATATCCAATCCAAACGTTAACACAAAATTCATGTTGGAATTTTCTTGGCCTGATGGCAGGGGGATTTTCGTGCGCCCAAAGAAGCTGATCAAGGAAGTTAACCATCCCACGCCGCGTAATGCACGACTCATCTGTCCATGGAATGTGGGAGAAGAAGTCTTGATTGTTACCTAAGCAGTTCAGAATCCAGCGACAAAAAATCCCTCTACGTAATTGATCCCCATCTTGTAATCCCTGGACGAGTTGCAGATGGTAAGCATGTCTAAAATCTCGTCTTGGTACTCTTACAACTTTTGGTTAGAAAGTACCGGTAGCAATTGATACTCGTCGAGTACTTCTTGTTGGATTTCTATCAAATTCATTCAATATTTGCCTGGTAACTCTTCGTTGTTGAATATTGTTACTTACAACTTTAAGTCATTGCCGCACAAAACGATTATGAAGCTGAACGAACACAGAACGATGGGGATGTCTTCGGCTTGTAAATCTTCTGCTGTGTTCTCTTGCCGCTAGCGTTGAATTTACATTGGCAAATCATACAAAATGTATATCTGCTTGTTCTTGATTGGAGTAACAGAACGGCATTTTTTGAAATCCTACTATTACGTTAATACCGCAAAAACTGTTGTAGTGTTTTCCAGAGTGAAAATACAACATCTGTAACTCAGGAATGAGGAATTTGCACATTTTTTTATTCTCATCTTATTCAATTCCCCACATTGTATAAAATCAATTGCCATATAAAATTTAAATTTTTAACCAATAGTTTTTCTGTAAAAAAATATAGAAAATCAAAATAATTATCCCCGCGCCAAAACGCAGCCGTAAACAAAGACAGCCTACTGTGACGTGACGATCCGGTATCGGCCAAACGAGTCTCGCTTACTCACACAGAGATACCCATCTCACCATTAGTGTTTATGCGACTTACGTGTGCCGGATAGTTATTGTTATCAACTTATATTATTGTTAATATTGTTACAAAGCACCTAAATAGATGTAGGTGCGGTGTTGCCACATCTCCAGAACTTCCCCAACATCTGGGATTTTTTTGCGCAATCTGGCAACGCCGCCTCCCCACCCCCTGGGGGTGCCTGGGGTGACCCCTCTCAGGCGAAGTCTCAACCCTCTAGGATCCGAAATAACGAAGTTATCCACTTGTACCCCGTCGGAACGGATAACTGAGGTCTGCATATTCCGAACACCCTGTATATACACCCTGTATGCGCAGAGAACCCTTACACCCTGTATACGCAGAGAGATCTTATATTACGAGAAACACCTCTTGTGTAACATAGGAGTGATGACCACATTTGGATCAGCCTGTATATACATCCCCCTGTATACACACGGGGCCGATCTGTTTTCACAGAACCTTCTAGCAAAAGAAGGGGTCCTGGAACATTCTGGAATGGAACGCTCGCGAAACAAGGTACGACGTGTATATAAAGGCGAAAACAGTACAGTTCAGTTAGAGAATGTTGAGTAACTTGAAGAAGCAGTAATCAGTGTGAAGTGTAGTAACTTGTGTGCGGATTAGTGATTGTAAGGCCAGATAAACTAAGTGTTTTGTGAGAGAGACATTCTAGAACTTTTATTGTATTCATATTTAGACAGTAAATTAAGTGTTTTGTGAGAGAGACATTCTAGAACTTTAATTGTATCCATATTTAGAGACTAAATAAAGTTCTTTTGTTAAAATTTAAAGTCTCACTTATCCAGAACCCGGCGAAAACGCAACAATATCTATATACTCGTATCAATTATTTTAAAAACTGTAGTCTTATAGTATGATTACAGAAGTTGGATTTGTCCAAAGACAATCTGATAATTTACTAAAAATTGATGTACTAGCAATGTTTGCGTTTATAGAAAACAACCCGAATATCATAGGTGCTGAGCTAAAACGAGTGAAAGCTGGGAGGTATGTGTCTGATATGAACCTTATTTTATCCTGTAAATATCTTTGTTGGATTTTATGCAGTGGTTTCTTATAAAATTTAATGTAAATAAAAGCATAACCTCAAAATGTTCTCCATTCAAATAATCTACAAGAAAAATATACAATATACACTATTTCTTCCTGATTTTCTCATCCTTAGGTACATTAAAGAATAATTTGTTGGGGGTAGTTATTGTTGTGGAAGTACATTTGGGCACTATACAGCACTTATAATATTTATGTCCACGAACTGTTGTGTCTTTCGCATTCTCGTATTGTGATTCTGAATCTGCTGAAGCCATCACAGAGTCACGCACTAAACTAGATTACACACAACTTATTACCTTTGAACCTATATTGTACACTAAACACCAAAACTACTTAAAATTATGATAAAACTGCTCAGAATTCGATGCAAACACAAACGAAAACAAGCAGATGTACCGGATCGTGACGTCACAAACCTCTTCACCAATCAGATCGCGTTTTCGCCCACCCTGACTTTTTGAGTTATATTCGATATTTCAATAATTAATGACTAATTAGTGGTTCACTTTAAGGGGGGTTTACTTGTAGACATATATTTTTAGAAATATAAATGTCAAAATTAATGGTGAGAATTTCTAAACTGTATTCTTAAGTAGTAAGTAAGAGATTAAATAATGAATATTGTTATTGTACACAATTTTAATGGTCAGGAGTGTGGAGAGGTGTTTATGAAAATAACAGAGATGTTTTATGGAAGCTGCACAAGCAAAATTTAAAGTGACAGTTGTGACAATACTTTTTGATACAAATTAGTTTTGAAATGTATACTTTTTAAATTGTGTTTTTGCAAGCCTAATCTAAGGCTTCTTTGTACAACACATTGTATAATTTTTTGGCAAATTTATTACTATTACTACTATTACTACTACTAGAGTATTTTGCTGTAGTTTAAATACGTTTTTCATCATAAGTCAATTATATGCAACTTCCTCATTGACATCACGTGTGACAGCTACAACTTGTTTGTTTTCGACAGGCTACAATTAGAAACGAGATTAGAAGCTATTAATTGCCATTGATTTTCATATGCATTAAAATTGATTTTATTATTTTTTTCTCGAAAACTGTGCACCATATCGATGTGAACCAAGAGGTATGTTTTTCTTCCAAATTGATTGGAGATTCAAACAATATTTTTTATTCCAGAATAGTGGCCTATCCTTTTCCATTGAAAAATAATCATGGTTGCCCCTGTAACTCCGGCACTGCATGATTTTTTTTTATGTTCTATGAAACATTGTTATGTGAGCCAATTTTATCAGAATAGGTTAAGCCGCTTTGGAACTATACTATATTTTTACTATTTTTTATAAAACTTTGACTCCCTGTATATTCCAAACGAAGTCATTATCGATAGTGGTTCATCTAACAAACTTCCATTATTTTGACGCTTCGAATACGATGTTTGAGTTTGGTTACTATAAACTGACTCACCCTGTATATCATTCTTAATTTGTAAATATAACACTACATACAGACTTGGAGACTATTTCTCTGGCTTCACTGTTGGTTTTCGTTTTTGTAGGTGAGAGACGTAGCCAGCGCGTAAGCTAACTGGAGCAAGTGGCCCTTATGAATTCTGGAAGTTCTAGGATGTTCTTCAACGTTTCTGTGACTATAGTTTCGCTGCTTGACAGCATTCTCAGACAGATTAAAATTGAATTAGTACGAAATCATAACAACTACAAATAAACATCTGTTGCTATGTTATGATATGATGTTTTGATCAAAAAATATTTTTTTATCAAATTGAAAATAAAATGAAACACAGATGACAGATGAGGCTTTCAAAATGTCTACGTGATGTATGTCAATATTTAACATAAAAATAGAACTAGCCTATAATAACTATGATAACATTTATAACAATAAAATAACTAAACAATAACAGTATAAAAGCAGTCTCTATATAACGAAATTATTGACATACATCAACTCATTTTCTTATTACAACTTTTTTGAAAGAATAGTTAAATTTATTTTTCTTTGACTTATTTAATTAGAAAGAAGGATATCCAAGAAAGGGGAATTCATTAAATCAGTTTGCTCGTTTAAAACAAGGTAGCTATTGTCGTGTATGTGCTTTTTGGCTTCAAAAGCTTCAAAAAAGTCTAGTTTACGTTTGCCATTATAAAAAAAATGTAGTGGCTGTATGCGGTTATTTATTGTATGTCTATGTTCTGTATCAATAATATGTTTTGCAAATGTAGATTTGTCAGCGTGGTTATTTCTAAATGCAGAAATATGTTCTTTGTATCGGGTGTTAAAATTTCTAGAAGTTTGACCTATGTAGATTGCGTTACAACGTATCCAAGGTAATTTTATAAACTCCAGCTTTTGTCAGGAAACAAGATTTTTCTTTACCGTTAAATAGTAAATCACGAGTCGTGTTGTAAGAAATCAAAAAGCACATACACGACAATAGCCACCTTGTTTTAAACGAGCAAACTGATTTAATGAATTCCCCTTTCTCGGATATTTTTCTTTCTAATTAAATAAGCCAAAGAAAAATAAATTTAACTATTCTTTCAAAAAAGTTGTAATAAGAAAATGAGTTGATGTATGTCAATAATTTCGTTATATAGAGACTGCTTTTATACTGTTATTGTTTAGTTATTTTATTGTTATAACTGTTATCATACTTATTACAGGCTAGTTCTATTTTTATGTTAAATATTGACATACATCACATAGACATTTTGAAAGCCTCATCTGTCATCTGTGTTTCATTTTATTTTCAATTTGATTAAAAAAAAATTGATCAAAACATCATATCATAACACAGCAACAGATGTTTATTTGTAGTTGTCATGATTTCGTACTAATTCAATTTTAATCTGTCTGAGAATGCTGTCAAGCAGCGAAACTAGTCACAGAAACGTTGAAGAACATCCTAGAACTTCCAGAATTAATAAGGGCCACTTGCTCCAGTTAGCTTACGCGCTGGCTACGTCCTTCACCTGCAAAAACCAACAGTGAAGCCAGAGAAGTAGTCTCCAAGTCTGTATGTAGTATGGACCAGTTTCACCAAGTAAGGGCAACAATAATCAATGAATTGTAAATATAACTTTTACACAGCATGCCTTTTCCAATGCCGTAATTCTGCTGGTCTAAAAATAAACTCCGCATAATTTCTTATGTGAATTTCATCAGTATGGTCTTATTAAATGTTCATTTTGTTTAGCTCAACGTATACGAATATGTATGTATCTAGATGTTGGAAACTCACAACTGTGACGAATTGTACCGATAATCTAAATGTGCCTCAAGCTACAGCTAAATTAATTAGCTCAATTTGCTACCCGTAAATGTTTTGAGGGTGGAGAAGAAATTTCGTACATGTCGGTGTAAATCTGATTGTGTTACGAATGAATCTTGGAAACTGATTGCTGTGTATATTCTTCCTACACACCATTTCACGCTAGACAGTAATCACTGGGAAATAATAATATCATTTAGACTTGAACATCTCCAACTCAATAACATAATTTCTTTTTAAACAAGTTTACTGGAATCTTAATTTCAGCGTTTAGTTTTAGCGGTATACAAAAACTATTTTAGTTGTGTGTTTAATATTAAATAGAGATCTAGAGACTTCTCTGTGTTCATAAGTGCTTGTTTTCTTCTCTGTAGCAATTTTCGCCTTGCATAGTATCAATAGACAGTCTATGTCATGTATGACGATATTCAATATGAGAATAAAATCAACTAATGACAATAATAACTGTAATAATAATAAAAATAATAATAATAATAATAATAATAATAATAATAATAATAATAATAATAATAATAATAATAATAATAATAATAATAAAATACCTAATTATCAATAACAGGAATAAAGGACGCACCTATATAACAAAAGCATGGACATATGTCAACTTATTACATTATTACAACTTTTAGTGAATTTTCTTTACAAAAATTCACTAATGAAGAGATCTCGACTTTTGAATTTTGAAAAAAATTCTTGAAATAAGCGCTAATTAGGCCCCCCAGAACACATATCCGGGGTCAGTTTCAATTTTCATATGTATATATATATATATATATATATATATATATATATATATATATATATATATATATATATATATATATATATATATATATATATATATATATATATATGTATCACACCGATAAATAATGGGCCGATTTTAATTAAATTTTGTGAATACCTCCCTTTTGCAAATGGCTTGGATAAGTTCGTTAGTCAGGAAAATCGGCCCAGGTTTTCCCGGAAAATTTTGTGTTTTCTTAAATATATATATATATATATATATATATATATATATATATATATATATATATATATATATATATATATATATATATATATAAATATATATATATCCCGAATTAACAAAGGAAGGACAACCAAATTTGGTACACTGATTTATATCATTATAGGTGAGCTACCTATTAAAATTTAGCGATGTAGGTGGAAAGACAAAAAGTTATGGGCATTTAAAGAAAAATAAATTGGGGGTTTCCTCAAAACGTCAAAGTGACAATTTAAAAAGTCAAAATTCGCAACATTTAGGCAAATAACTTGAATCTAATACGGGCTATGGAAAGAAAATGTATCAAGAAGAATGTTTTACAAACCCTGAAGTCTTAGTGTCAACCGTCATTGTCCTTCATTTTACTAAAATGTTTCCAGAAAGTTCATTTTAAATAGACCCTTTCTCTGATGCTTGGCAGTAGTCTTAACTATAGAGTTTATCGATATATATATATATATATATATATATATATATATATATATATATATATATATATATATAATTTTTGTCGAGTTTTCGTAAAAAATCAATACAGCTCAATATATATGTTATTATACAAGATATGAAAACATATTGTATACATTAATTATAGGGTGTCTTGAGCTACATCTTAAAAAATTATTTCTACAATCACAGGCTGGCCCATAAGTCGTTGGTGATACAAATAATTTTTTTAAAGTCAAAAACGCCTTATGTTTTTGCATTTTCCATCGAAATATAATGCATGTTTGTAAGTTAAGAAATTCTGGACGTGCCAAGTGCGTTATGGTAGCGAATTTTGATTAAATGCTTCATATCTGAAAAGCTCAATTTGCTATTAACCTGTCCCGAACTTTTTTTTTCAATATACTTAGACATTCTGTCTCGTATACTTAATTAGGAAGAAGAGTTTGCAAGAAAGGGAAAGCTTAAAAAAAGTCATGATTTGAGCTTGTCATTATAAAAGTGCAGTGGTTTTATGAAAACTTGATTTTTTGAGGCTTTAGAAATAATACCAGTATAACCTATATAGTAAAAACAATGTGCCATGTTTCATCAAAATAACTTTATTGTTTGAAAACGTACAGAAATTTCCGAAAGTAAACTTAAAATGTAACCGAAAAAATCCGTTTCTTGGTCAACCTTATAGGTTAATATCAAATTGAGCTTTTCAAATATGAAGCATTTAATCAAAATTCGCTACCATAACGCACTTGCTGCGTCCAGAATATCTTAACTTACAAACATGCATTATATTTCGATGGAAAATGCAAAAGCATAAGGCGTTTTCCACTAAAAATATAAAACTCGGGACGCAGCAAGTGCGTTATGGTAGTGAATTTTCGTAAATATGTTTTTATTGCAAATATGTCTGTTTTCTTTTTATTTAAGAAAGCAGGCATCAATTTTGGTTACCAGTATAACCTATATAGTAAAAACAATGTGCCATGTTTCATAAAAATAACTTTATTTGGTGAAAATGCAAAAATGCAATAACATAAGGCGTGTTTGATTAAAAAAATAAGAACATTTGTATCACCAACTAGTATCACCCTATGATTGTAGAAGTATTTTTTTAAGATGTAGCTCAAGACACCCTATAATTAATATATACAAAAAAATTTCATATCTTTTATAATAATGGATATATTGAGCTTTATTGATTTTTTACGAAAATTCGACAAAAATTATATACCATTAAACGATAAACTCTATAGCTAAGGCTATTGCCAAGCATCAGAGAAAGGGTCTATTTTAAATTAATTTTCTGGAAATATTTTAGTAAAATGAAGGACAATGACGGCTGAAACAAAGACTTCAGGGTTTTTAAAACATTCTTCTTGAGGCATTTTCTTTCCATAGCCCGTATTATATTCAAGTTCTTTGCCTAAATGTTGCCAATTTTTGACGTTTTAAATAGCAACTTTGACATTTTGAGGAAAATCCCAATAAATTTTTATTTAAATGCCTATAACTTTTTTGTCTTTTGATCTACAAAGCTAAATTTTGGTAGGTAGCTTACGTACCAAATTTAGTGACCCCGACTTTGTTAATTTTGGAGATATAAATTTTTTACAATTTTTTTCGAAAGAAAACACAAAATTTTCTGGGAAAACCTGGGCTGATTTTCCTGGATAACTAACTTATCCAAGCCATTTGTAAAAGGAAGGTACTCACCAAATTTAATCAAAATCGGCCCATAATTTTTTGAGTTATCGGTGTGATACATATATATATATATATATATATATATATATATATATATATATATATATATATATATATATATATATATATATATAAATATATAAATATATATATATATATATATATATATATATATATATATATATATATATATAAAAATTGAAACTGACCCCGGATATGTGTTCTGGGAGGCCTAATTAGCGCTCATTTGAAGAAATTTTTTCAAAATTCAAAAGTCGGGATCTCCTCATTAGTGAATTTTTTTTAAGAAAATTCACTAAAAGCATATTCCAGACAACACAACTGCCTTATCTACAATCTAAAATTTAAGTCTCTAAGTTGAGACAATAAAAAAATGTTATAGGCATTTGAAGAAAAAAATATTGGGTGCTACTGATGACTGGAAAAAAGCACAAAACCAAAACATTTTGTGTGGATAACAAAATCTGTATCAAAATATTACAGAAAAAGATTGTCTTTTGGCACAAAAACGCCAAGAAATATTAGAAAAATTACTTTGAAATTTTTCTGGTTTTTCTTCTTAAAACGTCGCGATGTGTAACAACCAAATTGGCACCTTTAGGCAATAAACCTGAAACGAATACGGGTTATGTAGAGAAAATGTCTAAAGAAGTGTGTTTTTACATTGACTTAAGTGTCGGCTTCAACCGTCATTGTTATTCATTTTATTAAAATATTTGCAGAAAATTCATTTCAAATAGACCCTGCCTCTGATACTTTGGAAGTAGTTTAAGCTACAGACTTTATGGTTTAATCGTCTATAATTTTTAGAGAATTTTCTTAAAAAAAATTCACTAATGAGGAGATCCCGACTTTTGAATTTTGAAAAAATTTCTTCAAACGAGCGCGAACTAGGCCCCCTAGAACACACATCTGGGGTTAGTTTCAGCTTTTGTCTGTTTACATACCTACATATAAGTACATCATATTTAAATGTACCTAATCTGCAATTAAAATTATAAAAAAAGTAATGTAAAAACTTTATTTAACATTTTACGGAACTTTGAAATTGAAAATTGCTCATCATTTCATATCAGAAGCTGTCAAAAGTAAAAACATTACTTAAGTTTAGTTTGACATTCGTGGGAACAATTTATCAACTATTTACCTATTATGAAAATATGAAGATAGATAATCCCATCAATGTAATAATTGTTTACCTTTTGTGTACCAAAATTGATTTAAATACTTCAATATTTTTCCTTGAAAATGCTCTAAACAATTACAGAATCCGATTGGTTAATAGAATTCAATAAAAAAACTGAAAACAAAATTTAAACCGGATCCCTACATCAATCATGGTGTGCTATTATAAATGTAAATATTTCCAAATCTAGACTCTGTTGGTATAGTGACTGTTATACAAAACTTGAAGTTTGCATGCCCTTGACTTCTAAAATATAAAATACAGGCTGTTCTATTAAAGAAAATCAGTTACGTCAGTTTGAAGTTTTTCAAAATCAGTCACTATAGTTGAGAGTGCTTTGTATACGGCATTACGATTTTTCCGACAAATAATATACACAAAAATCTCTCTGAATATATCATTTACATGGGACTCCGCTATCTATTAGTAAAAACGCCGTGTCATAAATTTTAATACGTGCCGAAAATGTGAAAAGATTGAAAACAAATGAAATAACTCGAAAACGCTGAAGGTTATGAAAATTATATATATATATATATATATATATATATATATATATATATATATATATATATATATATATATATATATATATATATATATATATATATATATAATTTGATAGGGAATGGAAAAATATAAGGTGTGGTCCATTAAAAAAATGTATCACGAACGACTTATGGGTCAACCTGTGATTGTCAAAATAACTTTTAAGATGCAGCTCAAAACACCCTATAATTACCTTATATTAATTACCTTATATAATATTTTGTCGTATCTTCTATAATAACGGATATATTGAGCTTTACATTAGAAGTGCACCACGTTGTATATATTCTGTAAACATGTAAAAATTTTAATTGACCGTGGATGTGTGTTCTAGGTGGCCTAGTTCGAGCTCATTTTAAGAAATCTTTTTAAAATTAAAAAAATTGCAGTCTTCTCTATAACGAATTTTTTCTACGAGAATTCTCTAAAAATTAGACACTTTTAAACCACAAACTCTATAACTAAAATTTTTACCAAAGCAAAATAACTATTAATAGAAATGATTTTTCTGCACATATTTTAGTAAAATAGAGGACGATGATGGTTAAAGCTGAAACTTAACGCTTTGTAAAACAAACTTTTTATGACACTTCTTTTACATAACCCCCCTTCGTTTCAGGTTATTTGTCCGAAAATTGCAAATTTTGACGCTTCAAATCGCGACTTTGGTATTTCTTGACCTTCCTGCGTCAATAAAACCTAATCTTGGTCTATAATATTCAATGGGTTTTGTTAATCACACAAAATATTTTTTTCCTATGCATTTCTCTAATCACCAGTGGCACCCAATTTTTTTAAGTGCTTACAATTGTTTTCTTTTAACTTAGAGTTCTAAATTTCGGCATGTAGAGTAAGTTTGATGATAGAAGCTTAAGTACCAATTTTCTTTCCCATAACTTTGTTATTTTTGAAAGTGTACAAATTTTTAGAAAGAAAACAAAGTTTTTGCCGAAAAAATAGTACAATTTTCCTGTCTAACAAACTTAACCAAGCCACTTATAAAAGGAAGATACCCATTAAATTTCATCATAATCGGCTCATGATTTTTTGAGTTACACTTCGTTCTACTAAAAATTCGCTAAATGGACGATCAATTCTGAAAAATGGACACTGGAAGACCAATTTCTGTGAGCACTCAAGAAAACATTGTTTTTCTTTATGAAATAATCTTAGAGGATCGACGATTCGGTTAAAACACATTGACACATTGGACATTTCCCGTGAACGTGGTTTCACATGGTTCATCATGACTTTGAAATCAAAGAGCTTTCGGCAAAATGGATTCTAAATTGCTTGAACGCTGATAATGTTGAAGAAAAGATGCCACCACTTTGAAGAAGACTCCTTAAACTTTTTGGTCGCCTTGTTACTATGGACCACACAGATCCAATGATCCAAATACTGAACAGCAATAGAAAGAGAATGGTCAAAAGTGTGATTTTTTGCAGGACAGTGCCCCAGCTCACAAGTCGTTGATTGCACTGCAAATTGATTTTCAATTGGTGTGCCACCCGTTTTATTCCCGGGATTTAGCACCATCAGGCTATGAGGCTAACGTTAAAAACAAAGTCGTATATCCCGTTTGGGATTGTTTTGAAAACCAAGGAAAACAATTTCTTTAAAGGGCTGATATACCCGGAAGTATCAGAAGCATGAAAATATTTAAAAATGTATACCCTGCTGACGCTGGTCACTAAATTTTCAGAATCACCCTTTATCTACTTTTTATATCGCAGTCTTTCCCGGTAAGATACACTGTACATTATATAATATATTTAAAAATAAGACGAAGAGTAATTTTAGATTGTTCGACAATTCACTTTACGGTAAAACATCCGCTTAACGCTTTAAATTTTAAACTGCCTTCTACGGAAGGATCTTGTAAATCCAACAATCAGTCCCCTTAACTAGAGAACCCTTAGACCTTGGGGCTAATCCCGAGCCATGTATCTAGTTGTGTGGGTACCGAGGGTTGTTGTAGCACTACTGCTGATTACCGACTACATTCGTCCCTTCCATGTGATATAAAAATGCAAGTCCTGCACTTTTGTTTCACTCCCCTCAGCCTAACGGTATAACTCACGGTTATCTGAGCTTGAGCCAGCGCTAAAGGATCAAATGAAATCTGTCAGATGCAGGACGCCTACAACTGATTAATCCACGGTCAGATTTGCTTTTGTTTTCGTATGGTAATTTGATTAAATGCGGATTATCGTGGCGCCTAGAATTATATGGATTTATTAACGTTTTTTTCTCACAAAAATACCCCTTGCTCAAGCATCATAAGCTTTTTGTTTGTGAAATGTTCGCTTTAAGTAAAGTAAAATGATTAATACTTATTCAGTAAGTAGCTTCAATAGCAGCATACTTATAAGTATGCCATACTTTCACGTCAAAATGTGTCCCATCATATTCTTACATAAGTTATCTATCTAAAGGATATCCTAACAAGTACGCTGTTTCTAATAACATAAAAAAATGAATGCATTTTCAAGAAACAGTATATATTTTTACATAATTGAAAAGGGTATATGTTCCCATTCAATGATGAAAAACATTATCATGTAAATGTCCACGACGGCTTTCTCTACATGTTGTCACTCTATCAATGAAATTTGTGATCTTTTTACGCTGGCTTGTCCCTTTATTTGGCCAGACACACCGTATTTCATTATACAGTTTTGGTATGGTCGAGGATTGTTTTCATAAATCAGTGATCTCCGTTGCGCGAAAGGCCTCGGCCCGAAAATTTATCGTGCAGCAAGGCAATTGTTTCGCAGGTGGTGTGGCAAGTAGCGCCATCCTGCTGGAACCATACGTCTTGTCAGCCTTCACAATTTTCTAAATTGTTAGTTAGTTGTATACAGTCTCTATTTTTTTAACACTTTGTGTTATTTGGAGCTGGCGTGACAACATACTACTTAGTTCCGCAACTAGGTGGCGGCACGTCCACCACTCACTTAGTGTTGAAAGGCTGGCTATACCATAGCCGTATTACTTTAGGTGCATTTTTGCTACAATTAGTGTGCCGTACTGAAGAGATCTAATGAGAGCGAAACCGGTCTACGGTTCTAATTGTTGCGAGAATGCATCTAGCCTTACATACTTTGTCCCTATATTGGGGTAGAAATGGGCCAAGGCTGACAATTTTCTAAATTGTTAGTTAGTTGTATACAGTCTGTATTTTTTTAATACTTTGTGTTATTTGGAGCTGGCGTGACAACATACTACTTGGTTCCGCAACTAGGTGGCGGCACGTCCACCACTCACTTAGTGAACAAAGTTAGCGTCAACAGAGGGATGAATAAACTGAGAATGAGTTTATTGATCCGCCTGCAGACTCTAACTTTGTTAGCGAAACTATCGCCAGGTCTAAAAACCGTATTTTTATGAATTGGGTTCTTCAAACTGTAATTATCAGTGCTTATCACAGGTTGAAATCCTCACTCATTGAATAATTACAGAGTTTGCGATAGGTTTCCATGAAATTTGCCCCATGTTCATAGTGAGTTTTAATAATGAAAATGGGATGCTCGATTGAATCAAGGTTTATAGATTAGATAGGTTGTAAGGTAACTCTGTAAGGTGGAGACGTGAGAGGAGGGTAATACGTCATCTGTATTCCAGATGCGGATACTTCCTATAGTTTCAGATTGAGTTTAGGTGTTTTAAATGACATTTATTAGAAACTTGTGTAACTTTTAACGTGTTTGTTAAAAAAGTGTAGAATACGATCAGTAACATATTTATTTTTTATAAAATAGTAGCTAAATCGAAACAGCGTCTTAAAGACATATTTTTTTTTAGGTTTTGTGTTATAAACATAGCTGCACAGGAAATCAACGGTATTACGAATTGGACGTTATTTATTCAAGATTATTTTTTAGATTCAACATTTAAATCCGTAAATCGTCATAAAAGTAGATAACTATGTATCTAATGTACAAAAATTCAACAAATAACTTAACCTAGCTATCTGTTGAGATGCCTGGTGGAGATCTTAGTAGTGTATTGATGTGAAAAAATAATACTAAAAAGGCAATTAAAAGTGGAGGAAAACTTTCCTTCTTTTCTTGACCAAAAAAAGTAAAAATAAAGTATTAGGTACATTTGATGGGCTCACTCAGGATTTTTGGAAAAAAATCGGAAACATGCTTAGAACCCCTCTCAGACTATAAACCACAAGAAAAAATTTGTGCAAACCACTCCCAAGAAGGCTACGCTACCAGTAGTGAATAGCAGTGATCGGCGAAGAAAAAGATAATTAAATCAAAATAACTTTGTTATTTTTTAGATAGAAATTTTTCTTTCAAAAAAACCTAATTCTTTTTAGAAAAACTAATCCTATAGGGATGGGTAACTAAGTCATCCAAGCTATTAACAAAAGAAAGATTCTTGCCCAGTTTAATCAAAAACGGTTAGTAAGTTTTTGAGTTATCGGTGGGATACATACACACACACACATCTATCTTATATATATATATATATATATATATATATATATATATATATATATATATATATATATATATATATATATATATATATATATATATGTATATATATATATATATAGAGAGAGAGAGAGGGGGGCCCAAATTCGCGCTCATTTGAACAATTTTTTGCAAACTGTCACCATCGATTCCTCTCTATTAGCAAATTCTTTTTTCATAAAAATTCGCCAAAATGTCTGAAAATTATAATTTCAGACACAAAGGTGACAACGTTATTCATGCGTTTAAAAGAAAAATAAGATATTATTCAAAACATATGAAACCTATGCATTATTGTTTCTCTAAATGTCAAAATAAAATAAAAGCATACATTCACCGAGCTGGAATCGATCGCGTAACTCTCTGCTTAGAAGACAAGGACGATACCCCTGAGCCATCTAAGCATACGTCAACGTTTTGTTTACATGATACTTCAGATCGGCTTCATGTCCGGGGTATTATATTAAAAGTATACGTTACAATTAATTACACAATTAGTAAAATTGCAATTGAAACACGTTCCACGACTCTTTCGGTATTATATGACATCTTATGTTTAAGTTTAAAGATAAAAGAAACTATTTTAGAATCATTTTATAGAGACTTGACTTGATTTATTATGCTACATTTTTAGTCTAAAACCACAGCATAATATTTCTTTGCTGTGCTAAAACTGTATTTGGGACCGTTCATCAAGCCACACATATAGTGTATTTTAAAAATTGATTGAATCACCCAGTTAAATAACAATCATTTGGCAATTTTTAAATTTCATGTCGTCTGTAATTTTCCATATTTGTGGCCGAGATTTCACGATTGTTGGCTCGGGTAGTATGTTTTATGCCTGTTATTTATTTAGTTTGGTTAGCGTTGATGTATGGTTTGTACATGCTGTATGAATAAATCTACGCGTGGCAGTTAACTACTCTGTCAGGCAGTGTACTTTAACCACTAAATCGTTTCAACACATGTCTTTCAGATTTTATTTTTAATTTGGAAAAAACTCTAAATATTGTATACCAAGCTACTTAAAGTTCAGAACATAGGTTTATTTACACCATCTCTAGCCACCTGTAAAGTATAATTCTAGTTACAATGATACTTACAAAAATATAGCAAAATATAACGCTTCTAAAAATATGTTTGTATATTTTATGGGGGAGAATGTCCGCTATTGCTGGTATACGAACTCGTCCGCGGTCTTAATACAATGAAGATATGTGTCAAGTTTCGTTCCAATCAGTTAAGTATTTTTTTAGTTATCGCTCGGATACATCCACATAAAATCCCGTTTATCACGTACAAAACCCTTATTCGTCACAGGTCCTGTACCTTCATTGGGGGTTATTCCCAAGAAATTGTCTTGTGGTTTATGCATTAAGGGTGGTTATAGGCATGCAGAAGGCGAAGTAAAACCCGCCTGTGTTTTGAGGGCGTCAGCCGGCATGCGACAAGGGTAGAAGTGGGGTGCGTGCTTCCTACTTGGGCGGTTTCCTTCCCCCTCTGCATGCATATCATGTGAGAACCACAAGGAAAATTTCTTGGGAACAACCTACAAGAAGGTTACGGGGGCGACTAGGAGGTCTGTGCAGGGTAAACAATATTTTAAGGAGGTGTAGCTGCAAAATGGAAAAAAGGCAACTTAAATAGGTCCGGTTAAAACTGCTGCTGTTTTTGGCATTCTTCGTTTCTTCTTCGCCGTTCATCGCTTCTATTCACCCCTGGTCCCGTAATTTACTTGTGGGTTGTTCGCAAGAAATTTATCTTGTGGTTTATGCATCTAAGGGAAGTTCTAAGCATGTTTCTGAAAAAAATTCTAGAAGCCCTCCTTGAGCTCATTTGGAAATTTACCAAGTATTATTATACCTATATTATTAATTTACTTATTGCGCTAGTGCAATTTACTACTATTTTAAAATTAAATATAAGATGTATGATTTTTTTTTTGCTTAGAAACTGATTGTAAAAATTATAAACCTACTATTTTGTATGCGTACAAATACATACATACCTAAATATTATAAGCTTAAATAATTTACTTATTGTGATTAGTTGCATATTAATAAATGAGACATAACCAGTAAAATAACTTGGTAAACTATTGAAACAACAAAAACCTAGGTTGTGGTTTAGAAGAAAAACATCATGTCCAATTTGAGGCATTATTAATTTATAATTTCATAAATATTAATTAATGTTTTCAATCCTTTTTAATACAAACCAATTAATTGAGTTCATTAATTTGAAATCCATTAATATCCTGAGGCTTCAATAATTTATGTTACCATGTGAAACAAATCTTAATTTTAACTTGTTATTAAATGCTAAATCTTGTTATAAGGTCAAAAAGAACATAATTTTGAAAAGAGGAACATAAAAATGCAGCCTGAGTTCAATATTCAATGAAATATTATTCCACTAGATCTAAATTGGAAATACATGGGACGTATTTCCGCTTTCATCTCTGATTGGTCGAGAGTTACCATGCGACCTATTTAATCTATAAACCTTGCGCTTGAATAGCGCTGCATAATTTCACTTGACAGAATCGCGTGCACTACTCTGTGGACCTATTTAATAATTGTATGGAGTGGACATTAAGATCTGACGTTTCAGTGCTTGATTTTTGGTTGAGTTTTACAATATTGTTGTAATATCCGCGACTTTGTCGCCCCGATAGCACTCCAGTCCTTGGCCTATTGTGCTTGCCCTTAGTCTCTTCACTCCACCCGTTCCAAAATCACTGTGTCATGAACCAGTCTGCACAGCGATTGGTAGGGTGAAGTTTTATAATGGTCTGTCTCCGGTCTAGACTGACCGTAGATCAGTTGTCTTTTGCGGTCCAGAGCTTTACACTCGCACAAGATGTGCTGGGCTGATTCCTCCCCCTCGCCGCAGAGTCTGCATGCGAGGTCCCCCTCAAACCGTCCCATTTTATTCAGGTGTTTCTCGACGGCCATGTGTCCCGTCAAGAAACCTGTTATATTTCAGAGCTGTCCTCTGCTAAGATTTAGCAGCTCCACAGCTCTTGTTGAACTGGGTTCGTCAATTATTGACTTTCCATGTCTGAGCCCTGGACAGTCTGCCCAGTACACCTTGTGTTGGTTTCTGACCCAGAACTTAATGGCTCCCCTGGCATTGCTCTTTGTCACCCCCAGAGCCGGTTCTGCTGCCATAGATGGTTTTGCTGACCCTATCTTCGCGAGACCGTCAGCTTCTTCATTGACTTTGACCCCCGAGTGACCCGGCACACAGATGTGGGTGACCTCATTCTGCCCAGCCAGGTCGCTCGACTCGTCTCTGCACTAGCTCACCAGCCAGAAATTTACCTGTGGGCTACTTGGGGCCTTAAGGGCTGCCTGGCTGTCTGTGGCTATGAGGATCCGCTTGTTGGTGTAGCCTCTCCTCTTGTTCTCCCGCACACAGTGCAGGATGGCGTACATATCGGCCTGAAAGACCGTTACATGGGCTCCGATGGAAATACTATGACTTACCCTCGGTCAATCCGAATAAACACCTGCCCCCGTCCCACGCTCCCCGCCGGATCCGTCCGTGAACCAGATGAGTGCGTCCCGACGTCTCCTCTCGCCATGCTCTGCGGTCAGGAATTTACACAGTAAAGTTGTTTTCGCTGCAGATTCGCGGGCTCGCGAAGTCTGACCTTATTTTAAGCATAGCCTCCTTTACGATCTCCTGAATTTTGCAAACCCTGAAGCCTGGGTTGATCTTCAGTCTACCATTACAGGCTAGTCTGTATAGTCATAGCCTGGTTGTAATAGTGTTACTATGGTTTTAGTCTTGTATCACTGATTTTTCTTAAAAAAGGGTATACTTTATACCAACATTTAGACCTATAGGTTATTTTGTGTTGATAACAAAATCTGTTGTATATTACAGACCAAGATTAAGATTTTGGCGCAAAAATGTTAAGAAATGCCACAAAAACTAGTTTTAAAATTGTATGGTTTTCCTTATTATAACGTCAAAGTCGCGATTTAATTAGATAAAGAACGTGAAACAAATAAAAGTTATGTATAGAAAATGTCGCAAGAAACGTGTTTTGCAAAGTCTTGGGGTTCAGTTTCAACCACCATTGTCCTAAAATGTTTGCAGAAAAATAATTTCAACTAGACCCTCTCTTTGATAATTGGCAGTAGTTTTAGTTATAGAGTGTATGGTTCAATAGTCTGTAATTTTTAGCAAATTTTCATAGAAAAAAATTCCCTTTTGAGGCGACTGCGACTTTTGAACATTGAGAAGATTGCTGCAAATAAGCGCGAACTTGGCCCCCTAGAACCTACATATACAGGGTGACGCATTTCTACGGTAAAGTTAAATATATCCGTTATCATACAAGATACGAGAAAAATTGTATACATTGATTATAGGCTGTCTTGAGTTGCATCTTACAAAATTATTTTAATAATCACAGGGTGGCCCATAAGTCGTTGGTGATACAAATTTGCTTTCTTTTAATCAACCTCCCCTTATTTTATTGCATTTTTGCTATTTTCATCGAATTATAATGCATGTTTGTAAAAAAAAAGTTATCATCGTTTTCAAGTTATTTTATTTGTTTTGCAACTTTTCATATTTTTGACGCATATCAAAAATTGTGATACGGCGTTTTTACCAATAGATAGCGGATCCCACGAAAATGACGCTTTCAGAGGTGCTATCGTTTGTATTATTTGTTAATTTTTGTATTTTTTCAAAGACTATAGTTATATTGTTTCTACAATATAGGTTATACTGGTAACCAAATTTGGTGGCTGCTTTTATATATATATATATATATATATATATATATATATATATATATATATATATATATATATATATATGTCGTTATTAAAAACATGTTTATTAAACTTCACTACCATAACACTGCGTCTAGACTTTTTTTCTTCTGTAAATTAACTTGTTAATTTACTCTGTACTTTCACTCTTCATTTGGGGTTATCGTTGTTGATTCATATATAAATAAATAAGGAAAAATAAATACAGAAAAATAAAGAAAGAAAAATTAATAAATAAAAATAAATAAATAGGTTATTAAGAAGCTTTATTCTTTCTTGTATACCTTGCTCAATCAATTTATGCATATTACAAGCGGCTACATGATTCAATCATGTATACTTGACGTTCGTGCCAAAGGGGAGTTGCATTATATAATCAGTCTGTTCCCCAGACAACCCTTCACATAAAAACTAAAAGCAGAACTTGCAATTTACTCTCGCGAGGCTGCAGAACAAGTGAAAATCAATACATATAAAAAGTACTAAAGTTGCAGTCAATGAACATGCATTATTCTTGGTCAGGGCTGTGTATTTAAAGTATTGCTCAAAATTAGCAAAATGATCCCTCTTGTTAGTGAGTTTTCGTAATTCACTAATGAGGATATCAAGGCTTTTGAATGTTGTTTTTTTTTTCAATTTTTATAGCGTTAAACACAGAATAGTTTTTTTTTTTAATGGTATGGACGATCATCCATTTTATTTGGAAATTTTGTTAGAGTAGTTACGGTTCAAAAGAGGGTAGAAACGTGTTTACTAAAAAAATATTTAAAACATATAGTTTGATTCCTTTCAGCATTTCTATTAAAAATTACTAGTAAGAGAGAAGGTTATTTTGTTCCACTGTTAAAAAATCTACGCTTATTATAATGTGGAGGCCGATACTAAGTGTAAATCCATTGTCAACTGATAATAAACACATTGATTTACACTATTTCAGTGAATTTTTATTTTAAAAAATTCACTAAAAGAGAGGTATCGATAGTGACACTTTGCAAAATTTTTTTCAAATGAGCGCAATCTAGGACACCTAGAACCCATATCCGGGGTCAGTTTCAATTTTTATATGTTATATATATATATATATATATATATATATATATATATATATATATATATATATATATATATATATATATATATATATATATATATATATATATATATATATATATATATATATATATATATATATATATATATATATATATATATATATATATATATATATATATATATATATCCGTCTGATAACTCAACAAAAAATAATTAACCGATTTCGATGAAACTCGGCAAGTGCCTTTCTTTTATTAATGGCTTGGATGAGTTCGTTGGTCAGGAAAATCGGACATGGTTTTCCGGAAAAAGTTTGAGTTTCCTTTCTAAAAAAAAATGTTTTCTCCGAAAATTACAAAGGTGTTTTAATGAAATTTACTATATATGTTGCCTTGGGAGAGACATTACTAGGTACAAAAATTAAACTTTCTAAGTTTATAGAAAATTGAGTTTTTCAAATTTTGAATTTTCTTTCGAATTTTTTTTTCTCCGAATCTTGTAAAGTTATTTTAATGAAATTTGGTGGATATGTTTCCTTAACAAAGACCTTACTACATACCACAATTAAACTATCTAAGTTTATAGAAAATTGAGTTATTGGAGTTTGAAATATTTAATAAAATTCACTACCATAACGCACTTGCTGCGTCCCGAATTTTTTTTGAATGTATAACTGCAGTATCGCTGTAGTTGTCAGCTTTGTCAAATACAGAATGAAAGTGAGATTTTATATTTAAAATTCTACTTCGTGTTGAATGAAGCTGCCTGTCTCCTCATGTAAAAGGTATCGACTCGGAACTACCTTTCTTCATGACATAGTCAGGTCAGCAAATTCTCCTCGCTTAATTATTATTTCGTGCATGTTTAATAATGGGCTAGTGTTATTTTGGTCAATTTGAGCATTTAGTATAAATTCCCTGTTTTAGTGAATTTTCTTAGAAAAAATTCACTATTGGGGAGATCCCGACTTTTGAATTTTGAAAAAATTTTTGCAAATGACCGCGAACTAGGACCCCTAGAACCCATATCCGGGATCAGTTTCAATTTTTATATGTTTATATATATATATATATATATATATATATATATATATATATATATATATATATATATATATATATGTATGTAGGTATCACACCGATAACTCAAAAAATAATAGGCCGATTTTGATAAAATTTGGCGCGTACCTTCCTTTTGTAAATGGCTTGGATAAGTTCGTTAGTCGGGAAAATTGGACGAGGTTTTCCCGGATAATTTTGAGTTTTCATTTCAAAAAAATTTTTATCTCAAAAAATAAAAAAAGCTATGATAATCAAATTTGTTTTGTTCCATATCATTTCTATTTTCCTTTCAACTCGCATCGTTTTTAGTCTATTGTTATTATTAAAAGTCAATAGTTTCTTCCTAAAATTTGCTCTTACCGAACACATCTGGCTTCCATTGACTTCTGCTTCTGGCGCTGTTACAGTCTTTACTCTTAACATGACGCTTTGCTTACTATTACTGCTATAGTATTTTACATACATCTCACTCTACAAAAACCTACTTGTTCCACCGCGTGAGACGTTCCTGTAGCTTCACTTTCGGTTTATTTTCCTCTCTTTCTTCTTTATGATTCATTTGCAAAACTCACCAGTGTGTTCTATCGAGAATGAAAATTGTAGAAGCATCCTCTTACTAGGCATCGTGTGTCCATTTGCTATGATTATACCTTTAATTTACACTGCTCGCTCTCTATGTAACTTTTATTTATGTGACCTAATAAATTACTTGAAATTTCCGTGCAACATTTCTTTTTACCTACCTTACGTGGTCTGCTGCTACATTCATCAACTTTATAACGCGAGGCCACTTTCCATTACATTTCCTGTTCCCCTAATTTAACTATCATAACGAGCAGATTTCGTCTTTGTAAATAGCTATTAGTCAATGATCCCTTCTGCAGATAATGTGCCATTTCTGCCTAACATACACGGTTTCGACCGTCTTGTCTATTTTGTCGTTTCTATTGTTAGTGAATGCTCGCCATTAATATTCTTTTTAGTGAATTTTCGTAGAAAAAATTCACTAATGGGGAGATCCCGACTTTCGGCAAATTTTTTGCAAATGAGCGCGAACTAGGACCCCTAGAACCCATATCCGGGGCCGCTTTTGTAAAAATTTCGTATGTACGTTCCTTGTGTAAATGGCTTGGATAATTTCGTTAGTCAGGAAAATCGGACGAGGTTTTCCGGGGAAATTTTGAGTTTTCATTCGAAACAAAATTGTATCTCAAAAAATAAAAAACCTATGATAACCAAATTTGATAGGTAAATTTACGATATAATAAGTAAACTATACACCAAAATTTAGATTTCTATGTCGCAAGAACAAAAAGTTACAATAAAATATTTTGGGCCAGATCATTTCTATGAAATTTCACTACCATAACGCACTTGCTGCGTCCAGGCTTTTTGTTGTTTGTTAATATCTACCGTTTTGCACAAACCTAATTTAGAACCTTTTGTACGAAACTTGAAGATGTCGAAATCATCGTTAATTTTTGATTCTCATTTAATACATGACTTGCATAATTTGAATTAAATTTATTATCTTCAACGCTTCTTTTATGTTCGTGAACGCGTATATCAAAACTTCTTAATATTCTACCTATATATATTTGGTCACAGGAACCACATGAGAGTTTATGTCCTTCAGACCTATCCGGATTTTCAATTATTGTTGGTTTATTGTTTTATATGTATTTGCTCAAGTTGTTGTCGGTTTTATATGCTGTCCTGATACTACATTTAGAAAACAGATCTTTTAGTTTTTCGCTACTCTTATTTACGTAAGTGAGAGCTGTTAATGTATTCTTTAATATTCTATTACCCTTCTATTCTATTATACTCATTAATTAAGGTACATAAAGACAGTTTCCCTATTAGACCTGTAGTATCGTATTTCACAGCCCCTGCACACAAACTTTCTCTTTTTCTTATTAACACGATTCATTGACATATTACTTTAGCAAATACAGTTTTTATAAAAAGCATGTAATTTTCAGGTAGGCTCACAAAATACTAGAAGTATTTGAGATGAAACCTTTTTAGAATTAAAATGTACAGTTTTATACACTTCACATTGCGCTGCCAGTCGTATAAATCCAAGGATATGGTAATAGGAGGAAATGACAATTAGCGCCAGTCAGTGAAAGATTCCGACATAATTCTTCGAATACCCGCTATCAGATTAATAGCAATACCAGGCTTTCCTGCATACTGGACGGTAATACAAACAATGACTTCTTTTTATTATACCATGCATATTCAAATAAAACTTATCGGTCGGCGTGCATTGGAGTCTTTGAGGCATTTCTCATGAACATATACCAGGCTCACCCTACTAGTATATATATATATATATATATATATATATATATATATATATATATATATATATATATATATATATATATATATATATATATATATACTTAGCCGCAAAAATAAGGTACAACCAAAAATTAGGGTCAATTTCAAAGTTGATTTTCTCGCGAACCGATAAATCGCTTTCGTTAATTTTTTTTGAGCTATAGCTTTTTTCTTTGGTAATTGCACTGTGAGGAACTTTTTATTCAGATTTCAGTTTAAGGCTTGTACAGGGTGCAAAAATGAAAATAGTTTTTTTACGTTAAATTTGAGACACTCTGTAGGAACCATTAGCCACAACAACGGATGCATAATGAAATCATACTGTAGCCCCATGTTTTCTGATCATTTTGTTTTTTTAAATTTCTCTGATATCTGCAATATCAAAGTAAATACACAGTTTTATACCAAAACATGTTTCTTTTTCATCAAAATAACATTTTGACAACATTAAACTAAGAATAACACTAACAATAATTAACAATACATAGCAAAAAAAGTACATTAGTAGCGCGTGTTTCCACCTCTACTTCTAATAACTGCTTCACATCGCCGGGGCATACTCGATATTAAATTGGATATACATATTAGTATATGGTAAATAAACAATATCAGCAAATGTCAGTTTGACAATTCCTTTATTTATTTATGTACCTATCGTCTTAAACTGTATAATTAAGTTCATAATTTGTGATCTATTGTTCTTTCGCGAAAATGGAACGTGTTAGAAGGAATATGACTCGTGATGAATGTGTTCAAGCAGTGACGTTACATAATGAAGGAGAAAGCTACAACGCTATTGGTTTCAGATTAGGATTTGCACATACAACAATTTCTCGTGTTTTCCAACGCTTCAGGAAAACTAATGACTATGACATACGTCCACGACAAGGCAGACCTCGGGTAACTACCGTTGTTCAAGATCGCTATATTAGATTGTGTGCTTTAAGAGAACGTTTCGCCACGTCAAGGAAACTTTTGACACAACTCTGTACAGTTCATAATATTCAACCAAGCATTGATACTGTGAGGAGACGTCTCTCTGAACACCATTTACATGTCAGAGTTCCAGCGACAGGCCCTGGATTAAATGAAGACCACCGCAGAGCTAGACTGCAATTCGCCAGGGAGCATGTAAACTGAACTATTGAGGACTAGGAACACGTTCTATTTACAGACGAATCTATATTGTCTATATAGCTCCGATAGACGTCTAAGAGTTATCCGCCGGCCAGGTGAGCGTTATGCACAGTGCAGTTGAATTTCCTCCACAGCACTAGCGGATATCGTACCCTTACATGGGGGTGCTTTAAATAGCGAAAGATGTATCAATGACGTTTTCTCTGAGCACGTTTTCCCTTTCGCTCCGTACATTGGAAATGATTTTTTACTAATGCACCATAACGCAAGACCTTATGTAGCACGGATCGTCAATGAATATTTACATGAAGTAAATATTCGAACTGTTAATTGGCCACCGCACAGTCCCGATATGAATCCTATTGTGCACTTATGGGATATTATTGGTAGGTCACTCAGACAGCATCAACCCCCTCCTGCCAACCTGCAAGGTGTCGAAATAATGGTTACCAATATTTGGAATGGACTTGACCAAAATCAAATAACCAATTTAATATCGAGTATGCCTCGGCGATGTGAAGCCGTTATTAGAAGTAGAGGTGGAAACACGCGCTACTAATGTACTTTTTTTGTTATGCATTGTTAATTATTGTTAGTGTTATTCTTAGTTTAATGTTGTCAAAATGTTACTTTGATGAAAAAGAAACATGTTCTGGTATAAAACTGTGCATTTTCTTTGATATTGCAGATATCAGAGAAATATAAAAAACAAAATGTTCAGAAAACATGAGGCTACAGTATCTTTTCATTAGGCATCCGTTGTTGTGGCTAATGATCCCTACAGAGTGTCTCAAATTTAACGTAAAAAGACTATTCTCATTTTTGCACCCCTTTAGCGTTAAACTGAAATCTGAATAAAAAGTTCTTCACAGTGCAATTACGAAAGGAAAAAGCTACAGTTCAAAAAAAAAGATCTAAATCGATATATCGGTTCGCGAGAAAATCAACTTTAAAATTGAGCATAATTTTTGGTTGTGCGTTATTTTTGCGGCTAAGTATATATATATATATAGGTATATATATATATATATATATATATATATATATATATATATATATATATATATATATATATATATATATTCATATATATATATATATATATATATATATATATATATATATATATATATATATATGTATATACATATATATATATATATATATATATATATATATATATATATATATATATATATATGTATGTATATACAGGGTTAGTCAAAAGTATGGAAAGGCACTTTTATTTCCTGAGATAATCGTTATTAAAAAATATTTTAACAAAAGTTTTTCGACAAATGTTTTGCTACAAACTGGAGACATTCAACAAGCAACTTTGTTTCCATGGCAACTTAATCTTTTAGTGAAATTTCTTTTAAAAAATTACTAATGAGGAGATTGCGACTTTTGAATTTTGAAAACATTTCCTCAAATGAGCGCAAACTAGGTCCCCTTGAACGCAGATCCGGGGTCAGTTTCAATTTGTATATATATATATATATATATATATATATATATATATATATATATATATATATATATATGTATATATATATATATATATATATATATATATATATATATATATATATATATATATATATATATATATATAGGGTGTTTGGCGAGTCGCGTTCATTACAAGTTTATGACCTTCTATCCCGAATTCGAAGTACATGGCGCTTCCGGTTAAACCGCAAGTACCATATACTTCGTTATTTTAAATTTAATGCCCTACATATTTTGCACTGAATTTTAGATCAAATATTATAAAGGAATTATATGTCAAAAATGCGACGTTTTCGAGCTAATTCGATTTTTCGAAATTTTTTAAAATGTCAGTACTCTGTTTGATAACACATATGTGCACTCCTAATCAAGGTCGTAGATTCTGCCTCGGTGAGGAGACTAAGGAAGCTTGGTTCCAAGTAAAGCGCAGTTGATGTTTTCAGTAACTTATGCAGAGCGTTCTATAGGGGAACCTATTGTGTAGATAACTTCATAATTTCAAATAGAATACCCTATATTTTTCTACTTAGTCTTATTGTGCATTAAAATCTCTTTAAACTTTGTCAACACTTCCCTATACCTATCTCTTATCAATTACGCGATATATTGATTTTTATACGCAGCAGATATTCAGGTATATGATCATACTTAGTTGCCTATGACCGAAAATCCCAAATAATTTTAACACTGGCACTTCCTCGGGCGTTCCATTGTAACAGCTTGTGAGTTTTTTAAAGTTGTTAACACTTCCCTATACGTTCCTCCTACCATTTACGAGATACATATACTCATTTTATAAATAATAATAATAATAATAATTATTATTATTATTATTATTATGGCAGAATTGAGCGAAAAGCTAAAAATTGAAATATTATATATGTTGGGCTACGACGACAGGAAATGTAGTTATAAAGAAGTGTACATGCTTTTTCATGACGTCTATTCTAATCGGTCACAAATTAATGAAAGGTAGGTTTCCAAATTATTCAAAAAAATTTAGCCTCAATTAATGTCAAAAATAACCAGGAAAACCAAAAGGGCTGTAGCTGGTAAAACGGCATTAGATTAATTGTTGTCTTTTCGAGAAACCCCTCATTTGTCTACAAATGGAGTTGCTAGATTACACATGGTTTCGCAAAAATCTGTGGTAAAGTTGCTAAAAAAAGAAAATTTTCACCCATGCAAAATACCGCTGGCATGATTCTCGCTGATCCCCGAACTAGTGCACGAAGTGGCAGAGGCCGTATGCGTGTCGTAGTGAACTGCCATCAATGGATAAAAAAGGTGTCGGCCCGATGGGTGCCGCGTTTGCTTACGGTGGGCAACAAGCGGATACGGCAGTCTTTGGACTTCGTTAAGCAGATTTCGGAGGAGTTTACGCCTCAAGTCGTTCCCATTAATGAATGCTGTATACATTGTTGACCAAACCACAGTGAAAACAATAGATCTTTTTCGGTGAATCTGTTCCAAATGGCCACGATTTTTTGGGATTCGAAGGGAATGGTCCTCGTGGACTTTTTACGGAAAGGGAGATCGATCACGGAACAGTACTACAGTTATTTATTGGACCGATTCGATAAGAAACTAAGAAAGAAACGGCTAAGAAAAAACTGTTGTTTCGCCACGATCATTCACTAGCACAATCATCTGGAAATTTCAAGGCCAAATTGCATGAACTGCGCACCCACTTTACTCGCTCTACCTGGTTCCCAGCGACTTCTTTATGTTACCCAACATGAAAACATGACTCGGGGAAAAACTTCAGCTCAAACAAAGATGTTATCGCCGAAACAGAAACGTATTTTGATGGGTTTGACAAATCGTAATTTTTGGAAGGGTTAAAGAAATGGAAAAAACAAGTGTATCGAAATTTTAGAAGATTACGTTGTAAGATAAAAAAATGTGAAAAACTTTCCTAAGACGGTTACTTATTGATCGACGCTCGTATCAGTAGTTCCTCTAAATATCATAATACTTGTGCAGACATACTAATCGGTGCACCAGCAACTTGTGTAGCACAGTGTTAATGTTTGCTTATTTTCCACCATTGTTTTTCTTGATTGTGTTAAAAGGATGGCACTAAGTGTAAGTAGTGACACCGATGGCGAAAACCATAATCATTTAACTCCTAAAATAAAATCATATGATTCCATTCGATATGCTGCAAGGAAAATACACAATCACACTTATGAAACTGGAGAACCTTGTGAGGACAAGCGATTCAAATATTTTAAATCATAAGGAATACAGACAAGTGTCAAATTTTTCATAAACCTAATTCAATGAGACACGAAAACGATCAAAATAATCCTCTATACGGCGCTACATGTATTTATAATGTAAAACGTAGATGATCCAAACGTGAAAAAATTATTGTAAATTTGCGAAACAATTATGTGGCTTTGAAATTTAAATAATTGAACATAATACAAGATAATAGTTGAAATTTGTCAAGAAGGTTTAACCAATTCCCATGGGTTTAGAAACAGACCACGCAAAACATATTGATTTAATATATATTTTATATATATATATATATATATATATATATATATATATATATATATATATATATATACATATATATATATATATATATATATATATATATACATATATATATATATATATATATATATATATATATATATATATATATATATATATATATATATATATATATATATAGCGACTTACTCTGCTCCTAAGAATATCGTAGATCTCTTTTAACTCATTTATTTTATATTTAAATACGAAGTGAAGATTGGACAATATGATGAGCACTGATAAGCACACTTGGAGAACCCAATCACATCACACGTGATATAACACATTTTGAAAACCTGACGATCGTTTCACTAACCAAGTTAGCGTCATCAGAGGATGAATAATTCTAAATATCTTATACCCACAACTCTATTTATATTCTTCTGCAGGTAGTCGGTCACCAGCGACTTAGGGAGGTTCAACGACACCAAAATTGACATATTTCGTTTGGCGGAAATATCTGTGTTATTTTATTATCTATCGGACGTGCTTTTGCCGGTATTTATTTTATAAAGTAATCTATCAGGAAACTGCCCATAGGCGGCGCAGCGCGGTTGATACATTTTTTGTTATTACTATATTAAGCAATATATATATATATATATATATATATATATATATATATATATATATATATATATATATATATATATATATACATTCAAAAGCGTTTAGCTGTCCTGTTTTCTAACATTTTTTATTAATTTTAAATTATCCTCAACGTGGTGCTTATTATCCCAAATATGTCGGGCGACGGAAGATCTATCTATAGTACCGTATCGTAATTGTGCTAAATATTCTTTAAATTTAATTCCAATAGATCTTTTTGTTTGTCCGACGCAGTTAAGATTACAATCTTTACAACTTATTTCATAAATTTCCCACATTTTGGCTATACTATCCTTGTCTTTTGGGTTACCTAGCAGGTTTTTTAAAGTATTTTTTGTCGAAAATTTTAGTTGCAAATTGGTTTTCTTTAAAATGCTATCTAGACCCCTCCTGGTTCGAGGTTCAAATGGTGATCACAGTTTTTTCTTTTTTTTTGTTGTTAAAAGCTTGCCCGTGCAATAACAATTGTTTGAGTAATATATTGACTTGAATTTATTAATAAAATTAAAGAGGTTAAATTGATTGAAGGCGAGGTTTTAATTTCATTTGATGTAACCTCATTGTTTCCTAGCATTCCCACGAATAGATTTGAAACAAATCTTGAAAGTAAAAGTGATAATTTTTCTAGAGTGTGGTTGCGTTATGTGGATGATATTATCGCAGTGTCTAACACATACATTTGCAGAATAGGAGATTTTGTTGCCAAATTAAACAATAAATTTGGATCTATAAAGTTTACCCCCGAATTAGAAAATAATAATAAATTACCCTTCCAGATGTACTAATTATCAAAAATAAAGTCACTTTAGAATTCGATGTCCATAGAAAGCAAACCACCACTCTAAGGTACATTCCGAATGACGGATAGCATACGTACGCACAAATAGTGGCCAGTGTGAATTTTTTAGTAAACAGGTTAATTAATGTTTCTCTAAGTAAAAGTAATATACCAAAGAATTAAAGTATATTAAAAACGTCGTCGAAGATAAGGGATACACTGCTTGCCTAGTCGAGAAATTAATTAACAAACAGAAAACAAAAAAATGTTAGCGGAATCAACGACTTGTAGAAGAGAGAAAGCCGAAAAAAACTTTGTTTGCTTATCATTTGAACTTCCAATCACGAGATCTAGAGAGCTTTAAAAAAAGCCAATTTGCAACTGACATTTGCGACAAAAAATACTTTAAAAAACTTGCTAGGCAACCCTAAAGACAAGGATAGTACAGCCAAAATGACGAGAATTTATGAAAAAAGTTGTAAATACTGTGATCTTCAATACGCCGGACAAACAAAAAAGTCTATTGGAAATAGATTTAAAGAACATTTAGCACAATTAAGATGCGTGACTATAGTAATCACCACGTTAACGAGGAGAATCTAAAATTAATAAAAAACAAGCAGGACTGCTAAATGCCTTCGAAAGTATAGATATAGTAACAATAAAAAATGTATGAGTCCGCTCTGCTCCCTATGGGCAGTCTCCTGATAAATTACTTTATAAAATAAATACCGACAGAAGCACGTCCAATAGATAATAAAAGAATACAGATATCTCCGCCAAACGGAATATGTTAATTTTGATGTGGTTGAACCTTTTAAATCGTTAGTGACCGACTACCTGCAGAAGAATATAAAAAGTCTGGACGCAGAAAGTGCGTTATGGTAGTGAATTTTCATGGAAATTATCTGGCATGAAATATTTTATTATAACTTTTTTTCTTGTAACATAGATATCTAAATTTTGGTGTATAGTTTAATTTTTATATCGTTAACTTACCTACCAAATTGGTTATCATAGCTTTTTATTTTTTGAGAAATTTTTTTTTTCAATGAAAACTCAAAATTTTCCCGGAAAACCTCGTCGGATTTTCCTGACTAACGAATTTATCCAAGCCCTTTACAAAGGGAAGGTACATGCCAAACTAGATTAAAATCGGCCTATGACTTTTTGAGTTATCGGTGTGATACCTATATATATATATATATATATATATATATATATATATATATATATATATATATATATATATTCTTCTCTTTAGTATTAAATTTTTGTGACGGTAATAGTGTTATTTAAATAACACTATATATATATATATATATATATATATATATATATATATATATATATATATATATATATATATATATATATATATATATATATATATACAAACATATAAAATTTGAAACTGACCCCGAATATGGGTTCTACGGGTCCTAGCACGCGCTCGTTTGCAAAAAAATTTTCAAAATTCAAAAGTCGGGATTTCCCTATTAGTGAATTTTGTCTACGAAAATTCACTAATAGAGTTGTGGATATCAGATATTTAGAATTATTCATATTCCGATGACGCTAACTTGGTCAGCAAAATGATTGAAATGTTTTTCAAAATGTGTTGTGGTGATTTGGGTCCTCCAAGTGTGCTTATTTATATTTAAATAGCTGCTTTTTGGAAAAAATTCATGTGTTTGTTTATTTTTCCATTTTTGGTGTAAATATACATACGTAGTGAGTATAGTATTAGAAAACTGCTATAATATAATCAAGGTTTCGTAATACGGTAGTAGTTTAAGTTATGCACAATAAGCCAAAGGCTGCGGTGCTATCGGGGCGACAAAGACGCGGACGAGCCCTAAGGAAAAAAAGTACTTTAAGTTACATAGATTAAAATTAAGGATTTCCCTCGATTTCCCTAAGATTACATCATCAGATCCTGACTTGTTGAAAATGGGAGCACCTCAAGAGTATACCCTTTCAAAGAAACAAAAATTTATTTTTGAGAAAAATTTTTTTCGAATGAAAACTCAAAATTTTCCCGGAAAGCCTTGTTCGATTTTCCTGACTAACGAACTCGTCCAAGCCATTTACAAAAGGAAGGTACATTCCAAATTTTATCAAAATCCACCCATTATTTTTTGAGTTATCGGTGTGATACATACATATATATATATATATATATATATATATATATATATATATATATATATATATATATATATATATATATATATATATATATATATATTGAAACTGACCTCGGATATGGGTTGTAGGGGTCCTAGTTCGCGCTCATTTGCAAAAAATTTTTTCAAAATTCAAAACTCTCTATTGGTGAATTTTTTCTACGAAAATTCAATGAAAGAATAATTTTTGAGGATTCCCCTCGACTTCACTGAGATCCCATCATCAGATCCTGACTTGGTGAAAATGGAACCACATCAGAAAACACCACCTCCACGAAATACTTACAGACGAACATAGAACCTCTTCCTCTTTTGAAGTCCATTTTTATCTACTCTATTAATCTTTTCGACAACAAGGAATCAAGTTCGCGGTATTTTTCAAATTATGATAAATTTAATTTCAGAAAAAGTTAGATTACAACTTATTCAACAAAATTGAATTTTGTAGCATTACATCTGTAGTTTAATGGCAATATATGATTTAAATTTCGTAAAAATAAATTGGTGAGTTTTTATAATATAAAGTTTGAAACTGAACTCGGATGCGGGTTGTGAGAGCGCTAGTTTGCGCTCGTTTGAAACTTCGAAAGTCGCTATATTTCTATAAGCAAAATTTTCTTTTTGAAAGTTCGCTAAAAAGCCTCGTTTATATAACCCACCTCCGTACTAATTAAGAAAAGCATCCCTGTTATTTTATATACCTGGCTTAGTTTTTCTTTATTCCGAGACCACATTTGTGTGGGCCTGTTTTTCGTAACCATTCTGAGAGCACTTCAGAAAACTAGTAGAAATTATCCTTTTTTTAAACACTATTTTCTATAGTTCTGAGTTACTTTGAATTCATCTGATGAAACACTGAACATTTTTGCTGATTTTTTTGCATGGTCCCTTGAAATTATAAGACTGTGCCTCGTAGAGACGTAACTGAAGACTGCGGGATTTACGTTGGTTGTTTTCTTTTCATTTCCAGAGGCAATGAAAATACATCTCTTGGTAGCAACACTGAAATATATCTCTGAAATTCACGTGTCATTCCTACTATATTGTCTGATATGAAACTTTATTTAAATTTCATTTGAATTTCAGATGTCATATGATCGCCTAAATTGCATTTATTGTGGCAACTGTTATTTTTGTCACTTTCTTTATTAAATTGTCCTGCGGAGTATTGGTATTAAAGTAGGTTTCCTCAAATTTACAATTGTGGAGTTGGAAATGTGATATTACTGTATATTTTGTTACTATCAATGAGTATATATATATATATATATATATATATATATATATATATATATATATATATATATATATATATAAAGAGAGAGAGAGAGAGATACATTTAACTTTTACAGTGCACAAATAAATTGTTAAGCATGAATTTGCAGGATAAAAGGAAACTCTAGGTAAGTCTGGTAAGCCAACAAAACACAGAAATAGAAAATATGACAGAAGTCTGATTAAAAGACTAACTAGCTGCAGAAGACGAATCTATAAAATATTTGAGAATAGGTCAAACTGTACTTTAGTAAAATATACTGGCTGTCCCAACTCTATTTAGACAGTCAATACAATGGCTCCACTATGTTTGTAATAAAAAAGTTAATACAAGTTATTCTTGGTTTTAAAAATTGCTTTCAGTGTAAATGTGTTTTTCTATACAGATGTTTTGAAAGTAGAAACTTTTGTATTAAATATGTTTTTAAAAAGGAGACACCTGTATTTCCTTATATTTGAATTCTTCATTCAATCCTGTATATTCTATTATTCAAAAATGTATAATTGTTTTTAGACCTAATGGTAACCATTCCCGAAATTATTTTATTCCCTCTGGCGATGCCGTAAATGCTATACCCGTTACGGGGATGTTTGTGTTCCTTAATGATATACGAACATTTGAGGGTGTAAATCTACATGAAAAATTAATTATAGTTTTCTTTATAATGTCACAAAAGTATTACATTACAAAAATATATAGTGTTTAAGTTTTAGGAAAAAACTTGAAAGTAATTAATATTTTCGAGATATTTCAGTGATATTTATAGCGTAGAGACAGTTAATAGAGATGCATATTGTTCATACAAACATTCTTTTCTGCTTGAACAGTGGTGTGCGTATGGGCACTGACTTCGATAATTTTAATTTAAAAAAATGGCTGTTAATGGTTTTTCCCAAAATAAAATTTATTTTTAAATTCCCCACGCAATTTGAAGCATATGAGTTTTTTTGAGTTTTTCCTGCGATGTGCTGTTTTTTTTTTTAAGTTGAAAAATTATTACTCATTGATATGAAAAACTAAATACATTACGGATTGGCATCTATGTGTAATGAATAGCAACAGCTGACAACATACAACATTAACATAACATTATAACTAACATCAAACGATTATTACCTAAATTAATGAAAATGCCCCCCTTCACTTGATATGCATGCTTTCGCCGTCCTTCTCATGGAGTTGCGCAGTCGTTGAAATACTTCTGGAGTATTAGTGAATTTTCTTAAAAGAAAATCCTAAATAAATAATTCAAATGAGCGCGCACTAGGTCCTCTAAAACTCATATACAGGGTCAGTTTCCATTATATATATATATATATATATATATATATATATATATATATATATATATATATATATATATATATATATATATATGTGTGTGTGTGTGTGTATGTATGTGTGTGTACATATATATATATATATATATATATATGTGTGTGTGTGTGTGTATGTATGTGTGTGTACTCGCATCGGCGGTACATATACTAAAATTGGAACGATACAGAGAAGATTAGCATGGCCCCTGCGCAAGGATGACACGCAAAATCGTGAACCGTTCCTCATTTTTCCGACAATTGCATGGTGGATGAAGAAACGCACTGCATACAGTATGCCGATGATATATGTCTGTATAGTATCCAAAACACATATGAAGCCTGTATTACGCAAATCAAACACATTATACGTCTTTTGAAACAGTGGACTGAGGAAAGGCAATTACAAATAAACACACACAAAACCGCAATCATGTTGTTCACCAGACATAGAACAAGAACTCCAGAATACATTGAATCAAATTACATAAAAATCAAAATCGTCAGTGAATATAATAATCTGGGCCTTATACTCGATAAGAAGTTATTGTGGAATCAACATGTAAATTATGTTAAAACCAAATGTGAGCGAGGCATAAATCTGCTAAGATCCGTTTTGGGTCATAAATGGGGTGCAGATGTAACTGTCTCACTTCTTTTTTATAAATCTTATGTTAGATCTATGCTTGATTATGGCTGCATCACATACGGGTCTACATCTAAGTCGAATCTGACTAAGCTGGAGAGAGTTCAACTCAAAGCACTGAGAGTTTGTATAGGGGCCAAGCAGTCTACACCAAACCAGGTTGTCTTTGCGGAAGCACAAGAACCTCTTTTGCATTTACGCTAATAGCTGGTCATTACGTTTTAAAACTTAGAGCAAGATCTCCAGAAAAAATCTGTCAATTACATAATTTGTTTGTGGCGACTATAACCAACAAATACTGGAGGAACAAAAAGAACCCGCCACTGACGTCGATGTACGAAATGACAATTAGATACGAAGGAAATATCATCCTATCCTTGATCCCAAATCAATTCCACTATAGTTATCAAGCTCTTATACAAAAATCTAGAGTAATAATACTAGCCTATTCAGACCATACAGGAATGATTCAGAACACTTTTTCGGACATTATAGAAAAATACCCATGCTCAGTACAAATTTATACTGATGGCTCAAAACACAACACGAATGTGGGAGCCGCTTTTTACATTCCAGAGTTACAATTGAAAACACAAATTAGAATGTCCAAATATGCCTCAATTTATACAGCTGAGCTAACAGCAATAGAACAGGCATTAGAATGGATCACTAAGAACAATATAGCAAAATGTATTATAATAAGTGATTCAAATCAGCACTTATGGCAATTAAGAACCAGAAACAAGATAACTTTAAAAATGCTATTCTATCTCGCATAAAGAATTACGAGCTTCAGTTAAAAGCAATCACTGAAATAGTATACCTGTGGGTCAAAAGGCACGCCGGAATATCAGGAAATGAAATAGTAGACGATCTAGCCAAGCAAGCAGCATTTTTGGAAAACGATCAACAAAACCGAAAAATTCCATATACAGACTTTCGACCGGAAATTAAACACCAATTAATTAAATACTGGGATATAGAATAGCACCGTTATGTCACCTCAAGTTCAAACCACTATGCTCTTATACACGAACAACTTCCATTACATCTGGTCAAAGAAATTTCCAGAAACCGCGCATTCACTACAATATTAACAAGACTAAAGTCTAATCATGGAAGATTTCCAGCACACCTGCATAAGATAGGTGTGATTGAAAGTCCTAATTGTGACTGCAACGAAAACAATATTGCTGACTTAAATCATGTTATATTTTCATGCTCTAAGTATTCTGCACAGCGAACCAACCTCATGCTAACGTTGGAAAAATACACAAAACACCGTATGAATTTAACACACCTTCTAAGTAGTCATAAAATTGAAGTCAAGCATTGTACAATTTTTTTAGAAATATAAACTTAGATTTATGAAATCAAACCCTGTAAATAATACTTATAAATAGTAAATTTCTACCACGCAACGTGTTACATTAGTTGTAATTATATAGTAATGTATGTATGTGAATATGGCCTATAGAGCTTTATGTAAATTAACTTTAAGTATCCTAATGTCTGTCCTATTGTTTTCCCCACCTGTCCGTGGCTTAGTCTTGTTTGTCTGTTAGCCTTGACAAGCCCCTAGGCGACAGTGTCCTTGTTTTGATCCCTAACCAAAATACATATATATATATATATATATATATATATATATATATATATATATATATATATATATATATATATTGATATAGTTATGTTTATGCTTGGGTTTTTATCACCATGAATAATTTTAATGTTATATATAATTGCCCTACGATTGGGTGTTGAAATATAAAGGTTAATTTTTTTTTAGTTGGATTTTAAGTATTTTAGCTTTTAGGTTTTTATTTGCCTGTAAAGTTTAGTGAGTAATGTGTTGTTAATGTGTGTTCACCAAAGGTTTGTGTGTGTATTACACCTTGGTGTATTGAATGCCTTTATACTGCTGTATTGCGCATACAATTGATCACATGAATGAATTTGACTCTCAAAACAGGGACTAGTGGGTTCAAGTCCTTTAAAATTTGTATGACTTCAAATATATGAATTTCCGTAATACTTATATATGCATAAACCAAAATAAAGCAAAGATTTTATATTTGCACAAAACTCGACTATTTATTAATGTTAATAGAAATGACAAACACCTAATTCTATATTATTCTTTTTTTTAAAGCTTTTTTTTCTTGTTTTTAACAAATTTCAACCCCCGGAGAGAAATGACTGGCCAATTTGTTTGTTTTTTTGTTTACTAAAGTTTCTAAATTGCTTAGGTATAATATAAATCTCTTATTCTACAATTATAGACTAATAAGAACAACAAGAAATGGTAACCGCTCAGCAAAGTTAAATCCTTAACTTTGAAGTGTAGTCAATGGAAGTTTCTTCTTGGCAAATTATGCCTACTGGTCTTACGGTCTGAAGAGGACCCCACAAGCGCCTTGTTCTGATTGATGTAGAACAAATATTGTTGGTTCAATCAGTTGGAACCCCTTTCAAGTGAACTTTATAATAGTTTTAATGCCTTTTTTACAATATTTCCGGTAGCTGTGAAATTAGCCACACAAAGACAGTAAGCGCTTATATTCTACTTACTCACAGTATGTTGTTAGATTAAACTCTGCTTTTTTAACACTTTGTTCCAAACTTATAAGGTTTTGCTCTTCTCTTTTAAATTTATTCTTTCTCCCAAAACTCAATAATTGTTTCTCCTCTGTTTACTTTTTTACATGACGACCGTAACCAGTCGAAAAATCCTGTTGGCCAACTTCAAAATTCCTCTTTAGATTTTTACAACAATCCTCTTCATTATTTCTGCGGTTACCTCATTTTTAATATTGTTGCATTGACTTTACTTCCTTAACCTATCTAAATTGTTTGTATTCTCCGTTGGACATCTGCCACTAAATTTAATCATTTGACAGCATTTCTTAACCTATATAAATTATTTATAGTGTCAATTGGACGTCTTATGTTAAACAAAAACATCTGTTCTAAATCCTAGGTTATACAGTTTGTATTGTCCATTATTTACATTCTATTGCTTTATAGTCTTTGTATCTTATATCTAGATTACATGACATTCTTACTTTTAGCAAACAATATCCTTAATTCTAACAAACAATAACATCTTAAATTACATAACAGCTAGCAAACAATAATACTTTACACTATCTAATTAAACTTGTCATACATTCCTAATGTTCAACACATTTACACTTGCCTTGCCTACTTTTAACACATATATATGTCGTAATCAATTTTGATTGAATTTCTTATATCAGGTCTTACGTTATGCCTGTAAAAATGGTTATTATTTTCGCTGGCAAGACATTGCACACACCAGAAGTAAGTTTTTGTTTGTGTTTAGTATAATTTGTGGTAAAAATGTGTTTATGTATGTGTATATATGTATATGTGGCCCCCTTTAGTAACCATATCAATATATATATATATATATATATATATATATATATATATATATATATATATATATATATATATATATATATATATATATATATAAAAAAAATACAAAAAAATATATATACAAAAAAAACCACTTCCGTTATTGTTATTTACATTATATTTAAGCACTATCAATTTGTAAAGCTATGATCAAGTAGGAGGCTCACTGAAAGACATTAAAAGCCACAAATAAATCCATATGATTGTATCCCCGAAAACAAACAAACAAACATCTTCAAAAGTCTGTGGCCAATGGACTTAAGCTTCCGAGGTCATCCCAAACACGCACACACACACACACAGATATATATATATATATATATATATATATATATATATATATATATATATATATATATATATATATATATATATATATATATATATATATATATATATATATATATATATATATATATATATATATATATATATATATATATATTCTTTCGGAAAAAATGTATATCTCCGGAAATAATAAAGCGAGGGCAACTAAATTTAGTGAGCGTATGTGTATTATAAAGAGTCAACCATGTACTAAAATTTAGGTTTGTAAGTTTAAAGACAAAAAATTATGGGCATTTAAGAAAAAATTGGGTTTTTCTCAAAACCTCAAAGTAGCGATTTGGAATGTCAAAATTGTCAACATCTTGGCAAAGAACCTGAAACAAATATGGATGATGTAAAGAAAATCTCACAAGAAGAGTGTTCTGCAAACCCTTAAGTTTCAGCTTCAACCGTTAATGTCCGTCATTTTACTAAAATATTTCCAGAAAATAGACCCTTCCCCTGAGAGTTTGGCGGTAGTTTTATTTAAGGTTACGGTTTAATGGTCTATAACTTTTAGCTAATTTTCGTAGAAAAAATATGTTAATGAGGAGACCGCGACTTTTAAATTTTAAAAATATTTCTTCAAATGAGCGCAAACTAGGCCCCCTAGAATCCATATCCGGGTTTACATTCAGTTTTTATCTGTTTGCATGTATACAGGGTGACGAATTTCTACGGTAAAGCTCAACATAATTGTTATTATATAAGATACGACAAAAATCGTATACGTTAATTATAGGGTGTCTTGAGCTGCATCCTATAAAATTATTTTGGCCCATAAGTCAATTTTTTTTCGAACTCCCTTATATTATTGCATTTTTGCATTTTTTATCGAAATATGATACATGTTTGTAAGGCAAAAAATTGAGCTGCAGTAGGTGCGTTTTGGTAGCGAATTTTCCTTAAATGATTCAAATTTCAATAACTCAATTTGCTATTAACCTAAGGTTTGTTGGCTAGGAATCCAGTTTTCTTGGAAACATTTTAAGTCTATTTTCTAAAAATTTGTGTACATTTTCACACAATAAGTTATTTTGATAAAATATCGTACATTGTTTCTACTATATATACTGGTAACCAGATTGATGCTTGCTTGCATTAGAGAGACGTATTTGGTATTAAAAACATTTTTATGAAAATTCACTTCCATAACGCACTCGCTTCGTCCAGACTTTTTTTATTTGAGCACAAGCTGCAACTATTCTTTCTATTAATTCATCTACGTTATTTATGGAAATTGTGTACACTAGTATTTTTATATGGCCCCACAAAAATAAATCTAAGCTATTAAGGTCGGGGGAACTTGGTGGTTATTCTTGAGGCCCACCATGGCCAATTCAAGAATTTGGATAAACAGTTTGTAAATAATTGCGAACCACTACCGTGCATGTACTACACATAGCTTCTTATTGCTATCGGAACGTCCTCAAGAGGCAAGCTCACTTTCTCTTGAAGGAAATTGAGGTAATATTATCCGCTAAGTCGTCTAACATGAAGAATGGACCAATGAAGCGGTTACCAATAATTTCTGCCCATATGTTACTTGTAAATTGGTGTTGTTAATGGGTTTCGGTTACGGCATAGGGATTTTCTTCCGCCCACAAATGATTGGTGCGAAAATTCCGAATGGCTGTTCTTGTAAAATTAACTTCGTTCCTAAACAGAATGTGTGATTCAAATTGTGGATTTTGTGCAATAATATGAAGATACCACTAGCAAAAAGTCACACACCTTGGAAATTCTCTGGGGAGTAATGCCTGTACTCTTCAAGTATAGTACGGATATAACCAAAAATCCAATAAATGATGCCCCGGCTAAGCAGAGGCTCGACGGATAAGTTGCCAATCCGTCATTCGGGCGTAACCTAAATATTCTACATATCTTACATATCCTCGGGCGCCATCTTTATTCCCTATTAAATAGGACGTGGTCAGATCCTCGTGAGGACTTCTGCTAACGCCCTCGTAGAACACCACAAACTTACTGTTTCATAACAGCCTTGTCCTAGGGTAGCTCGAGTGGAGAAGAAATCTATAGCCAGGGGTCGAAAGTTATTACATCCCGTAGAGTACGCGGGAGGTAAGTAGGCTTTAATTACGCACTCCCGAATAATGGCTGTTTTCCCTAACTTACAAAGTTGGAAGCAGAAATATTATAAACAGGTAAATACCAATTACGATATACCTCAGCTAATTACCATCCGTCACAGGATTCTAGCTTAAATACACATACACTAGTGCAAATATCTATAGGCAATGCAGTGAAACGCAACAAATTTCATAAAATCCTCTAATAATATTTAAAAATATTTACAAATGAAAATGACCACGCTGTTAACATTGCACATAAAACAGCATTAATAAAACACTCAAACATTTATTCCAGTTTGCAATTATACTTCTTCAAGTCTTCCGAAGTATAACTAACCTTGCAAACTATTACGACAGAACATAGTCTTCCTAGACTCTCGTTCTTTACTATTAAATGACTAACACGCTGCTTTTCACTACTCTGTAGTACAGCGAAATAATCTTCCCAGGTATTACACCTATCTGACGCTTTTAAAACTAACGTACGACCACGGATACCTGTTGCCGCGAGCACGGGCTGAAGGCATCTCTCTGACCGCGTTCCGTTTCTCCCTTCGATTACTTGCCATGCGCTCCGTGACGTACCTAGAATGAATCTCATCGCGCCTGTCAGACTGGCGCTATGCGTTCCATCCTACAAAATCCACGTTCCGCCTGTGGCGACTTTTCATACTCTGAAATGTATCTAAAATGAGTCAGATTTATTACCTAGCAAATATCCGTTATTTACACCGCCTAAATGCATTATTAGCTTCTCAAATAACCGTAATAAATCGGACTTCATTAGACAAGTATACAGCGTTCTTCCTCGTACTCATTTCAAGCTGTTTTTCGACTTCGTACAGCACCGCTTCCTCAATTTCAGGTGTTCTTACATTTGGTATACTTTCAGATGTACCTATTCGGACACTACCAGTCTCAACAGGACGACGATGAACATTAGAAGAGGTTCGGCTATCTGGCAAAGCACCATTAGGGTATCTCTGGTGATAAATACGTCTAGCTTGCTCTCCTTTACCGTCGGTGAGGCCATACACATAATCCATATCTGCCATTTCTGCATCTGAGTAATTTACCATTATTAACAAGATTTGAAAAAAAAGAAATGAAAAAGATAATTCAGAGCAAACAGTTTTGAACGACAGAGACTCACTAGAAAATGTTAGATGGGCAGTTACATTTATGGCACAATAATTATATTGATTTTCTCGGACAATACAACGGTTTCAATTATTTTTTTTTACTAAAAAACGACGCATCATCGGAAAACATCTCACAAAGCTTTTCTGTTTCAAATTGAACGAGAAATTCAGAAATAATTTTTATTAGGGAAAGAACCATTGGCGTACCATTGTTTTATTTAAAATTATCGAAGTACGCACGCCACTGTTAAAGCTAAATATTCTGTTTGTATTGTAACATATTCATCTTTATTGACTGTCTCTACGTACTAAGTATCACTGAAATATCTTAAGCGGTTCCGAAATTATTACCTAACTTCCATTTTTTTCCCTAAAACTTTAAGACCCCGTATTTTTGCAAGGGAACATTTTTGGACTATATTTTATAAAGCAAACTATCATTAATTTTTGATGTAGATTCTTAAATAGTCGCGAGTTAACTTTCTTGTTAACACACTTGAATTTTTAAAAGAATTTATTGATTATAGTTACAGAAATTATTATGAATAATAATAAAAATTGATAAATATAAATTATGACAACTTAAAAGAGACTCAAGCAATAACAATGTAGGAATGTCCGTCCGTGGTCTGGTAACTTCCATATATAGTCTCTGGTGGGGCGTGGCCCGAGAGGCGGTTTCCATCTAGGTTGCAGTCTTGAAGGTGATCCTGGCATGTGGCTGGTTGCTGATTTGCTAGTTGTTTACCCATCTATGAATAGTCTATTCTTCTAATTGCGCACCTATTAATTAACCCATTCGTCAGCGACCTTGGGTGTTGAATCGGGATCTGTACTTCTTATATACATTGTTATCTCCTCCATCCTTTAGAGAACGAAGCCTATGGTTCGTTCCGAATAGTCATCGGGAATCCAGTAATTGGTTTGGAGTCAGCAGTTTTCGTTTTTGATTTCTGCCAGATGTATCTTGAAGTTATTGTGATTATTGTTATTATTATCACAATGTATAATATAATTGTCCATACACTAGGGTGGTATATGGGTAAATCGATGGTTCCTGAAACTCTGCCATTGATGGATTGTAACTGGGATTTGATATTCTTCGTCGTGCAGTTGGACATTTTCTAATTTTAGTTCTGGTAATTTGTCTGGGAATATGGGTGCTTTATTTGTTACCAATTCTATGTTTGGGAGATTTAACGATTGTTGTGTTTCCGATGCCATTTGTACTGAACTGAATCTTTCGTTATTGATGATAAGTTGGCATTTGGGTTTCAGAGTCGCCAGTTTTTTTCCGCTGATTATTTTGGTTTCTTCATTTTCTTCGCAGCTAAGTTTGATTTTCGTTTCTTCTGGTGCCACTATTATGTATTGTGTATTGCCATATTTACAGACTGTTGTTTTTGTTATTTTGACAAGTTCTTGCTTGCAATTGTTTATCGGTTTCTGGAAGCTGATTAGTTTAATTTCGCCAATACTAATATACCTTAATCTATACTCTAAGAGTTCTAAATCATCAATATCGCTATCAGACATATAATATTATCAATATATGAGGAGATACAATCTATATATATATATATATATATATATATATATATATATATATATATATATATATATATATATATATATATATAGATATATATATATATACATATATATATATATATATATATATATATATATATATATATATATATATATATATATATATATAGGATGATATTGCTGCTGTCTTCATCACTTTTCTCTTCATCGGTTCTTTGGATGTTAAGCGTTGAACGCAAAGAATCATTATACTTTTGGTTCTTCAGCACTATCCGTTGCGACTGCGTCAGTTAACTTTCTTGTTAACACACTTGAATTTTTAAAAGAATTTATTGATTATAGTTACACAAAATACTTATGAATAATAATAAAAATTGATAAATATAAATTATGACAACATAAAAGAGATTCAAGCAATACAATATAGGAATGTCCGTCCGTGGTCTCGTAACTTCCATATATAGTCTCTGGTGGAACGTGGCCCGAGACGCAGTTTTTATCTAGGTTGCAGTCTTGAAGGTGATCCTAGCAGGTGGCTGGTTGCTGATTTGAAGGTCTAGTTGTTTACCCATCTATGAATAGTCTATTCTTCCAATTGCGCTGCTATTAATATTGTATGAGTTGGCTATTGTTATCTCGCGTATCATCAACAAATGCTCTGTGTAGATTTTAAGTGAACTAATTGTTATGCAGCTGTATCCGATTAAATAAAATACATACATATTTTGTATTATCTAAATAAAAGCTGCATTGGTTAAACGCATCTGACTTTATCTAGAAAGGTCAGATCGTGTACATTTTGCAATTCCTGCTTAGAAAGCTAATAACAATAAATAAATCAACAACATTTCTGAAATAACTTACATTTCCTTATTCCATAATTCTTCATTAGACTTTTCCTGGATTCCGTCAGCTCATAAATACGTTCTAATATCAGAGGCTCATAAATACGTTCCTGGAATTGTTTTCTAAGTTTGGCTGTCTGAAAGCAGAAATCTGAAATAAAACTTCTGTATATCTGTAAATTTTAGCAAAAGCAACAAAGTGCTTCGTTACGCGATATCCAACTTAATTAGAACGTGAGCATGCTTTTTCACCGAAATAATTAAATAAATAGGTAACACAAATTCTAAATTCACAGGAGGCAGCTGTTTGCCAAACTAATCAGCTTGCTACAGAATCTGAGGAGAACTCTTGAAATATTCAATTTTAAAACTGCAGTTGACTGGGAAATTGGATCTGTCATCTCTCCTTAATAACAAACAAATGCAATTTTCTGGAAATGAGAATTTACTTTGTTTTCTTTCCTATAACCCACAGGCGACTAAATGCAGACGACGTAAATAGTCTCATGCAATTTTAGTTTTTAAAAGTCACCCTGAAAAGTTCTACTTTAGAGATGTAGTAGATACTTTTCAAAGTATTCTTGCAAACTTGAGTTCTTTTTTATCGTCTGCTACATTGATTTGTTAAGCTTCTTTAAGAGTTTATTATACTGAATCTTTATCAATTTAAAACGTGTCGTAAACACTCTGTACAGGTGTTTGGTTGCAATTCTTGGGTTTTTAGTAATGGAAGAACCTTGCGGTTTTCGCGAACCGGAGCTACTTTTTGTGACACCAAGAATGCCACAAACAAAATTGTCATAGCTCTTTTAGTTTCCGAACTACAGGGCGACATTGGAAATATTACATTTTCAGGTACCCCTTGTATTTTAGTTGTCACACAACTTGTCAAAAATGTAAAAAAGAATTCTTTTAGAGGGGCATATGACTCTTTCAAACTCAAGCTGCTGGTAGAAAAAATGTCCGACGTTACAATTCCCAAAAACGTCGCAATAAATATTGTCAAATTATTCTGCAACCAAAAGGTTTTCATAAGAGATAGAAACTAAATCCAGGGACCAAGAACTGTGAATGTAGGTCTTCCCCAGGGTTCAGTACTCAGTCCCATTTTATTTAATATTTATACTCATATCGGGTACCTAATAACCAAATACGTCTCCTGCAATACGCACACGATTTTTGCAAAAACGTTCAAGATAAGTCATACGAAAACACAATAAAAAAAATTCAAAGTTCGTTGGTTCCTTTAATAAATTAATATACTCACATGGTTTTAATATATGTACCGAAAAGTCAAAAGTAGTAACATTTACAAGGCATAGAATGCCAAATACTCAGAGCATACAATTAGGGGATCTCACATTTCCTATTAAATTATCCGTCAATTACCTTGGTCTTTTTCTATATCAAAAACTAACATGGCGAAATCATATCGAACATATATCCAACAAAGTTGAGAATAGTCTTAACATATTAAAATACACGACACGTAAAAACTATGGAACGGTTGGTATGATGTTTTTTAGATCCTATACAAGATCTATTATTGATTATGGATTTCTTATGGCTCAGCCTGCAATACTTTACTGACTAAAGTCGACAGGCTTCAATACAAAGCCTCGCGAATCATAAGCGGAGCTATAAAATCGACCCCAGTGGCAGCACTCTTGGATATTACCAGCGAACAGCCCTTATATATTAGGAGATTTTACTTATCGGCAAAGGTCATGATACAAAACTTAACGCTGCAACCTAAGCTCTTCAACAGCATACAAAGCTTAGCTATCTCACACCTCAATCATAAGTATTGGGAAAAGAAGAATTCACCCTCTTTATGTGAAACTTCATTAGGGATCCGTAGCTGACAGTTGTACCCTACACAGCCCATCCAATCAGTATTCAGGGAGAATATCGAAATACTGAGTTCCATTCCTAAAGTTGTCATACCAAAATATGGAGACACCTTTAAAACCAATTGTCACGTGTTCAACGACCACCTACTACTAGCATATATACCGCAGAATTGATTGCCATCCAAGAAGCATTACAAGAGATCAAGCAGTCAAGTTACAATAAATTTCTCATATTGATAGATTCCTTATCAGCCTTAAAGGCGATCTTGCTCCCAATTAAATCTATATTTAAAAACAATTGGGCGCAGTATAAAACTGTACTTTAAGTGTGGGTAAAAGGGCATTGCAAAATTTTACAACACGAACTAGTTGACTCCGCAGCACGAAACGCAACCACAGATGGAGTAGATTTTCAAATAATGATGTCGGATGACTTGGTAAATGAAGCAAAAGTTATTTCAAAAAGAATGTTCGAATCTTACAAAATTAAATCAAATGCTACCAGTCACTTTAACAGTATATATCCTTTTTCGACATAGTTACCACTGCATAAACAGACAGTCCTACCCCGATATATATCGACTCCTCTAAACCGTTTGATATTTGGGCACGGCACTTTTTCGAAACATATGTTTAAGTTGGGATTGAAAAACCGCCCCGACTGCGATTGCGACGAGACAAGTACCGGGGACTTGGAACATTTAATATTCTCTTGCAGATTTCACAATCAGCAAAGATAGGAGTCTTTTAAGAATATGCTCGCCGAAAATATTTGTTTGCCATTAAATGCGGCCTCTCTTTTATATTTGTCTCTTAGAAATAAAAGAATATTGTTTGCAAAAATCAAATTTATTAAAAATGCTAAACTGTTTAACTAACTGTAAATTTATTCTCTACTCCTAACAAGCTTTTTTTAATAGGTAGAGTAAGTAGATTAAGAAAAATCCTACTGTCTTTCCATGTTTTAATACCTATGTTTCCCGCGGTCTGTGTGTGATGTCTTTAAATCGTCATAATAGACTCTATGACGTGAAGAGTGTCCCCGTTGCTATCCTTAGGCTAATAATATTTTAAAGTAGGGATAAGAGGGTAATATCATATTTAATTAAATTTAGTAAAAGTAAAAAATAGGCTGTGACACTACATTCCCTTTAGAGATGCGAGCGTGGCATCAATTTCCTAAAGTCTGTAAGAAAATCTAAATGGGGCGCAGATCGCAAAATCTACTTTTTTGTATATGCTATATTAGGTCAATTCTGGACTATGGTAGCATTATATACAGCTCAGATTGTAACACTATTCTTAAAATCGTTGACCGGATTCAAATAAAAGTGCTCAGAATTTGTCTATGTGCCATGAGGTCATCTCAAAATCAAGCAGTACTGGCAGAAAATCAGGAATCACACTTTATCTTAGAGGAACATTTCTTGCCAGAAAACATGTAATTAAAAGTAATTTTTACAAAACAAGTATGACAAATAAAATACATCTGCTATTTGTCGAATGTTTATTTAACACCTTCTGGTCAAAGAAAAAGAATCCACCTATGATCGATGCATATGAGCATACGCTCCAATATCCCAAGTTTATTGATTCTTGTGGTAGTCGCTGTTTAACTTTAATAAAATAATTATTCACGTAGTATTTTCATGTTATACTGAACTCCCATCAGCTAATAAAACTATATTCCAATCCATCTTGGAAGATTTCAAAGACCACACACATATATACAGATGGTTCAAAATCAACCCAAGGGACTGGTTGTGTCATGTATGTCCAAAATAGCTTAATATCTTGCAAGATTATATTGAATAAGTTAACTAGCATTTATACAGCAGAAACATTCGCTATACAGGAAGCCATACAGTGGGTAGTTTACAAGAATATCACAAATAGTCTTATCTTATCAGACTAAAAATTGGCATTACTTTCATTGTTGAATTACAATTTTCAATATAAAAACGCAATTATTTGCAACAAAATTAAGTTGTGTAACAAAATAATGATAGACAAAAACAAGACAATTCGTTTTGTTTGGATCAAAGGCCATAGTTGCTTATAAGGGAATCAAATGGTTGACAGACTTGCTGGAGAGTATAAATGACTATTCAAAAACTATGGACCTACTCACAATCACTGATCTTGACGCTTGTGCTAAAAAAGACTGGAGACTAGAATGGCAAAGGCAATGGCTTAAATATGTTGACAATACCACAAACAAGTATGCACTTATACATCCTACTTTACACAACAGAATTTCTTACGTAGAAGAACATCATGTTTCCAGACTTAACAGAACAACGATTACAAAATTGAAAGTAAGTCGCGGGTGCTTCCCATCTCATTTGAATAAGATTGGCACCACTAATTTTTCAAATTGCACTTTTGACAACTCTTATGTCGCAGATTTGAACGACATAATATTTCAATGCAATCACTATACAACTCCCCGTCCGAAATTTTGGTCAACCATTTCTGACCTTAAAATCGAACTCCCAACAAATTTATCAACATTATTGAATACAGAGAATTTGAAGATTTTTAACACCATCGTAGCATTCATCTGCCAGGCTCACATTACTACGTATTTAAGATAATTTTCGTTTTGCCAACCTTATAATTTTTAGATAATAATATATACAAGGGCGTGTAAATAAGTCCGTGACTTTTTGAATTTACCGCATCTTCACAAGAAGGGCAACACTGCTCCTGTCAACAAGCATCTGTCAGTTGACTCCTGTCAAATTTTAAAGAAGCTGCGTCATTTAGTTTGTGTAAGATAGCACGGACTTATTGACCCGCCCTTGTATTTTAGAATGTGGGAAATATTCCTCCTATCAGCTTAATACAACTCCTTCAGTTGTCCAGTCTTTGTTTGTATATTATAAATGGCATGATGGACAGAAGCAAGTATCCCTAGTTTCTTCCCATTAGAATAAGTCTTGTTAAAGTTTCATGAAAATGACAGTTTAATATGTAAAGTCATGTAATTGTACAGAAATAAAAAAAAATCACAAATGTAGGATATGGTTGCTGTTATTGTGTATATCTCGAAAAACTTCACCTGATTCGGATTAAAATTGTAGCCAAACGGGTTTAGCCGCTCAATTTTTAGATTTTTGTTGCTTTAATATAGATTTCTGTGCCCAATGAACGTAAATTCCCTAGCCAACCTAACAAACGCACACCACCTTCCCAGTTCATTTCGCACTCCATGGCGATTCATGTGCTTCCTCTATTGTAATGATTGGACACATGACGTCCATGTCTTTTGGACTTCTTGCTGGCACGTCTGTTTCGCCTTGCCGGCATGTCCCTTAACATACGCATTGGTAAAGCTTTAATACAAATTCATCTTGAACACAATAAAATCGGCTTATGCGTTGCAGATGTCACTACCGATTGACTGATACACACTGATTCTAACCGCGTGGCAAACAACTCCGCGAATGAAATCTGATGCGGCACTTGTTTCAAATCAGGGAATCCCGGGCATAGGCAACACAAAGCCCGTTAAAAACTATTTAAGTGTGTAATTTAGCGCCTCAGTTGTTCAGTGGTAGGAACGTGCACCTCTGAACCGAAGGGTACTGGGTTCGATCCTAGGGTTCTCCTTTCGCCTTTTCAGTACATATTGTACAATTAACAACCGAAGTCGTGGCATTGTATTTGATCAAGTTGAATATCTGCACGTTTCGCGCTTCGGAAGGGACGTAAAGTCGTCGGTACCTTGTCCATGCGCTGTTGGGCACGTTAAAGATCCCTGCCCGTCTTTCAGAAAGGCACGAGTTCGGGAAATTACCAGGAAAGTCAGGTGAAATTTCTCCTTGGCGTCGGTGATAGTCGTGGCAATAGACCGAGGTTAAAGAAACAAAACACGAACGCAAACACACACAGTGTGTAATTTCATATTTTTTTTATATTTTGGTACTAAAAATAGAAGTAAGTTTGTTTTGTGAATGTTGCTTATAAAACGAGCGTGGAGTGGATTTTATATTATCTACGCTGTAATACTTTTTGGTGTGAAAATGGTCCCCAGAAATGTTACACTATCAAATTGGTGTGAATTGGCGATGTGAAAATTGCCTCAGCACAGGTTTAAATTAATATTGTCTAAAAAGGATAAGAGATACGATAACATTTATAAGGATTATTTTTAAGGAAAATTAAATTTTCTATAAAAAGTATTGATCAATTTTTTGTATCTTCAATATTTTACTCACGATTTGAATTTAAAACTCTTCCAAAATATTTTTACAATTGGTAACTCCAAGATTTTTTCTTATAACTTCTGAATTAAAAATTTTGTCCAAAGGATGAGTGATACGATAAAAGTTATACCGGCCTTTTTGATGGAAAATTAAATTTTCCACAGAAGTCAGCCTTAACAATTTATTCGTTTTTCAATATTTTACTTAGAATTATAATTCAAAACTTTTACAAATGATTTTCACATAATGAAACACTGTGTGCAGTGTAACTTTCACACCTTTTGTGTTTAAAATGTTCACACCAAATTATTTATACACCAGTAATTTTTACCGTGTATGCCAGGAGTTATTTTGTAATACAAAGTGTTATTTGTTATCAAAAAGTATATTCTCTGAATTAAAAAGTTGTCATGAAATTTTCAGCAGAGTAGTTGTGGCTGCTTTTTTACATGGGCGTTCGACATGCACATGGCTTTGAATGGTCACTCCACCTGAAGCGATGTTACCCAAAAACAATTTGAAGCGTTCCTTTGTCGGGTGCTAGCTTTATACCAAATTTGAAGATCATATCTCAATTCGTTCGAAAGTTATTGCGCCTACTACATGGCGACAGACCGATCGACAGACAAAAAAAATGTCATTTTAGAATCAAGTTTTCTATATGTTTTGAAACTTTTAACGCCGTTTTAGCCCAAAAAAAATCGAAACTCCACCCCCTACAGTCTAGCCCTAATTTAGTTTCAGCACAGAATACCAGATGTTTATAAAATTAAAAGATTTCTAATAAACAAACCCTAAAACGTTATATTACTAAAGTTTTAACGAAAAAGTTTCAATTTTTACCAAATCACCCCCTATTCATCACATATTACTAGAGCGATTTTACCCAAAAATAATTAGAATCGTTCGTTTGTTGGGCGCTAACTGTATACCAAATTTGAAGACGATATCCCAATTCATTCTAAAGTTATCGCCGCTACTAACACAGACATAAAGACCGACAGACAAAAAAGATGTTGGTTCCCAAATCATGTTTTCTCTATGTTTTGACACTTTTACGACGTTTAATTGAAAAAAAAAAGATTTGGAATTTCTGTCATCGATTCCATACTTCCACACGTATTGACGATGTGGAAATAAAATGTCTATCTGACAAGGTATGTAAAATTTTTATTTTTTAGCAGAATTTCGGCCCACTTTTGGTAATTGTTTCCCATCATTTATACATAATATCTAAATCTGAATATAAATTTATACTAATTATTTATGTTCCAATTTCATTTTCGACTTTAATTTGTATATTTATTTTAGGATGCTGCATTTTGATTTTAATAATTAGAAATATAAATATTTTGCGACAATGTCAGACTAGTATACAAGTTTGCCACCCAACCATAAAACTGTTTTAGGTGTTGTTAATGACAATAAGGTATTTATCCTTCCCTAATAAGCTATTTTCATTAAAAATACAGGTGAACTAGTGATGCATGCCCAATATTAAGTTGTCCTTCTTGAGATATAGGTAAGTATGTAAATAAATTATCAAAATTATTATTTTTTAAATTTAAACAACACACCACGAAGGCCTGCAGCCTAAATACTATCGTACCGTGGGTGTTGACAAGGAGGAAAAAGGCAACTTGTTAATTTTGGACTTGAAGGTTTGGAGGTTCGGAGGAGAAGGAAAAACATGTGCCGGCAAGGAATTCCACAACTTGGAAGTCCTCGGGACAAAAGAGCGGGCATAACAAGATGTTCTATGTCTGGTGACCTGGACAGTAAAAGGGTGCATTCGCTCTGTTCCCCTGGTAGATCTGTTGGGGGCAGCAGGTGGGGGAACTATAGAGGAAAGCTCCTCTGAGCAGGCCCGTGCAGATATCTATAAAAGAGAGAGAGGTCACCAACCGCACGTCGGTGGGCAAGGGATGGCAGCCTTTGGGTGAGGGAAGGGTCACCGATGGGACGTATAGCTCTCTTTTGAATGGAGTCCAGGATAGCGAGTGTAGAAGCGACAGCTGCACCCTAGATGTGGGAGCAGTATTCGAGGTTTGGCCTTATTTGTGAAGTATATAAGGTATAGAGATTAGCCGGTGAAAAGTATTTGCGAGCCCGGAAGAGGAAACCTAATTTCTTAGCAGCTGCTTCTGCAATTGATGTGATATGTTGGTGCCAATTAAGATTTCGATCCACAGAAATGCCAACAAGAGAAAAGGACTCATTACTTTGAATAACTTGGTTGTTCATTGTGATGGGTCTAGGGCTGGTGTATCTCTTATGAGAAAGAAAGCAAGACTGAGATTTGGTGGGGTTGAATTGTACAAGATTTCTACTTCCCCAGTCTAATATTTTTTGGAGATCCACGGAGAGAGAACCCTCCATGAGTCTGCGATCCTCATCTAATTGTGCTAAAGAGACAGGCTTAGAATAGTGTATATTTGAGTGGGGGGTGCTGTCGTCCGCGTAACTGTGAACTGGGTTGTATGTGCTAGAGAGGAAGTCATTGATGTGGAGAAGAAACAAAGTAGGGGCTAAAGCTGAACCTTGAGGAACTCCTGCATTAATTGGATACAGTTTAGAGGAATTGCCATCCCCGACAACAGAAATGCTCCTGTTGGAGAGGAAATTTGCTGTCCACGTACAGAGTTTTGGTGGTAGGCCATAGGCCGGTAGTTTATTAAGCAGCGCTGCGTGCCAGACCTGGTCGAATGCTTTGGATATGTCTAGAGCAACAATCTGAGATTCACCGTGTAGTTCCATAGACTTGTTCCAAGAATGGGTGACAAAGGAAAGGAGGTCGGCAGTCGATCTGCGCTGACGGAATCCATACTGCCTGTCGTGGATTAGACTGTGTGTTTCAAGAAATTTTAGTAGTTCGGTGTTTATATACTTTTCCATAACTTTAGAGACGATTGAAAGGAGAGAAATAGGCCTGCAGTTGCTAGGCAGCACTTTGGATCCTTTCTTGGGGATGGGTTGTACTCGGGCAGTTTTCCAGTTACTAGGGAATATGCCTTTATTGTAAGATATCTGAAACAGACGAGTCAGGACAGGAGAAAGTTCTGGTGCGCAATTTTTGAGAACAATTGCTGGGATCTTGTCAAGGCCAGAGGCTTTCCTGGTATTAAGAGAAGAGAGCATCTTTCGTACCTTTTTAGTTTTGAAAATGATATCCGTCATTTTATACGCGACATTGGGGACTGTTGGTGGTTGAACATTTGGAGGTGGATTGAGAGTAGAATTGCCGGCGAACAACGAAGCAAAAAGTTCAGCCTTGCCCAGGGCGGTAGAAACAATTTCATCCCCTGAGACAAGAGGTGGGAACGTGCTTTTGCAGCAATTATTCCCAATAGATTTGGCAAGAGTCCAGAAGGTTTTGCCGCCGTTGGAGCTTAAGAGGACTTTGTTTTTTATGTGGTTATTAAACGAGTTTTTTGCCTCAGAAAGAATGCGGACATAGCGGTTTCTTGCGTCGTTAAATGCTTGACGATGTTCTTGACTGGGGTTGTGTAGAAGCGTTTTGTGAGCTTTGATCTGTTCAAGTCTGGCCTTGTCACAGGATTTAGAGAACCAGGGCTTTTGAGTGGCTGAAGAGGTTTTCTGTGTACGTGGAATAAATAATTCCATGCCGGCTTGGATAATTTCGGTGACGTTTTGTAAAATATCAGAGGGGTCAGGATGAGAGAAGCAGACAGACGCCCATGGAAATGAGGAAAAGTAATCCCGCATTTCGTCCCAGTTTGCGGAGTTGTAGTGCCAAACGATACGTAGGTGTGATGACTGTGTGACCTCGGGTTGCATTGCGCAGGAAGCAGTGACCATGCCGTCGTCTGAGCGACCAAGGGGGGCGGTGACTGATATGTTATAGCATTCAGGTTTTGTAGTAAGAAGGAGATCCAAGGGATTTGAGCTGTGTGTTGAGATACGAGGAAAGTAAGTAGGTTGCTGAACCATATTGGCTAAAGAATTGCTGATTGCAAAGGCCTCCGCTGCTCTCCCTTGTGGATCGGTTTTTGAATATCCTAGCCATTCCTTATTATGGACATTGAAGTCACCAAGAATAGTGACCTCGGAGGAAGGATATTCAGAAATCAGATAGTCGTTTTTTTCAGAAAGGTAGTCAAAGAGCTGGACAAAGTTGTTGTCAGAAGGTGACCGGTAAATGCAACAGATGAATTTAGTTGCAGCCCTGAGAGAGATTTTTATCCATAGTATGTCTTTTCTTCCAGCTTCTAAATTGGGGAGTCTGGTGCAGGGTAGATTGCTACGGACGTATACGCACACGCCTCCATGCAATCTAAAGGAAGTAAGGAGCTCATACCCCGGTAAATTAAGGTGATTAGTGGCTGTTTTGGCACTGATTTGGGTTTCGGTGAGGAAAAGGAGTTGGGGCCTGTTAGCCTGGAGAAAATGGTGGACGGAGTTCAGGTTAGAATTTAGGCCACATATATTTGAAAAGGATATGTTAAATCTTGATGTTGGCGCCCCCTGTACACCCCTCTCCCGGAGGGGTATTTTGCCTCCGGGATATTTTGTACAAGGAGGAGCCATCATCATTTTTGTTTATAAGGGAAGCCGACTCATACACCAGAACCGGAAACGTCCGTTGGGACTTCACCGGCCCCTTGATGTATGGGGTGGTACCTCCTCGGGCGTGAAAATAATCCTTTACTATTACGTAAAGGAAAATTCCACTACCACCTGCTATGTATTGAATTGGATCAATGTCTACCCGTTTAAAAATAAAATTAATAAAGGGACTATCAATTGTCCAATAGTTATGCTTTTCGACATAGTAGGGGGGATACAAAACATTATCATTTTGTATCCATGCCTATTGTCGGCTAAAAGAAGTTACAAAAATCAGGTTCTAAAATACAATATAAGTGCTAGGAAAATTGACATTTGCCTGCTTCTTTACCATATTTTCTGTAATTTGCGATTATAAGACTGGTGTATTAAGATTTTACTAAATTCTACCTAGATCGTACCTATTAAGTGAACTTAATCATAGTTTCTTACAAACAATTATGATAAAAATTAATAAAATACTCAGGTAGGTATTAGTGAATTTTTATTTTTAAAAATTCACTAATAGAGAGGTATCGATGGTAAGACTTTGCAAAAGAGTTTTCAAACGAGCGCGAACTTGGGCCCCTAGAACCCATATCGGAGGTCGTCAGTTTCGATTTATATATATATATATATATATATATATATATATATATATATATATATATATATATATATATATATATATTTATATATATATATATATATATATATATATATATATATATATATATATATATATATATATATATATATATATATATATATATATATATATATATATATATATGTGTGTGTGTGTGTGTGTGTGTGTATCCAACCGATAACTCAAAAACTAATTTACCGATTTTGATGAAACTCGGCAAGTGGATGAGTTTGTTAGCCCGGAAAATCAGACAAGGTTTTCCGGGAAAATTTTGAGTTTTCTTTCGAAAAAAAATTCTCCGAAAATTACAAAGATATTTCGATGAAATTTGGTGTACCTATTGCTTTGGGAAAGACCTAACTATGTGCCAAAATTCAGTTTTGTAGGTTTACAGAAAATTGAGCTATTCAAATTTGAAACATTTATTTTTAATTTCACCGCGATTCATTGACAATGGCAAACCTGGATTATATGAGATCTAGTCTGTCGTTGCCTGGCAACGTAACATTTGATATTATTGCACAAGTCTGTTAGACGCTGTAACTGACGTTTATCGTACGGTATGAGATTGTTTATATGTTTATCTGTTTGAGTCGACAAATTATTTTTGTTATTTGGGAAATTTTTATATACAAGTGCAAATTATTCCTTTATTAATGTTAGTGGGTGAACTAAACAGTGTTTGTTATGTTTTATCAACACATATAAAGGATCCAAGTTTTACAAAAGGGGCTGATATGCAACAGGTTAGTTATTTTCTCTCTGATGCTGTGGCTGTAGTTTTAGTTAAGTTTATGGTTTAACGGTCCATAATTTTTAGCTAATTTTCGTACAAAAAATTCGTCAATGAGGAGACCGGGACTTTAGAATTCTAAAAAGATTTCTTCAAATGAGCGCAAACTAGGCTCACTGGAATCCATATCCGGGTTTACGTTCAGTTTTAATGTGCTTACATATATACAGGGTGACGCGTTTCTACGGTAAAGCTCAATATAATTATTATTATACAAGAGACGAGAAAAAATTGTATAAGTTAATTATAGGGTATCTTAAGCTGCATCTTATAAAATTATTTTGACAATCACCGGCTGGACCATAAGTCGTTGGTGATCCCTACAAAAAAAAAAATTCAAACAGCCTTATTTTATTGCATTTTTTATCGAAATATGTTTGTAAGAAAAAAAATCAAGACGCAGTAAGTGCGTTTTGGGAGCAAATTTTCATTGAATGCTTCAAATTTCAATAACTCAATTTGCTATTAACCTAAGGTGTGTTGGCTAGGAAACCAACGTTTAAAGTTTATTGTCATTATACATTTTCAAACAATAAGTTAATTTGATAAAATATGTCACATTGTTTATACTATATAGGTTATACCGGTAACCAAATTAATGACTGCTTGCATTAAAAAGACATATTTGATATTCAAAGCATTTTTATAAAAATTCACTGCCACAACGCACTTGCTGCGTCCTGACTTTTTTAAATAACATACTAACTTCTTCTTTATAGACAGTTTCGTTTACTTATACCCCTTCTTTGCCTTGCACTATACTATCCATCAAAACATGGTTTAAGTTTATTTATCTGCTTTAATAAAAACCCACAAATGCATTTCTTAGAAACAAAGAGATAAGGTGTAAGAGCAAAAAAGCACCTGTGATAAAAAAGTCGTTATCTTTGTTCTGCGAACAGGCACAAAAACTAAAACAGTTCATATTCAATTCTTCCGCCGATCTGCATACCCATGACCTATGATGTGACAGCTGACTTTCAGTTTTTCGTCGAAGTTCGTTCTAGAAACACGCAGATATTTTTCTGGTCCTTTTATAAATTAAAGATGAAGTTTATTGTTAAAATTATTACTTCATTTTGTTATTAATTAACTACTTAACCGTGACCGCGTCGGTTTATTTGGTTTTTACGCGGCTGGTTTATTTTGAAATAATCCGTTGGTCACTGTACTGGTTTAGCGAGGTTTTGTTACACTAACTACCACGAATTTTAAAACTACCAGCAAATCGAGTGTTGTGTGCCTAACTACCTCTTTTTGTCAATAAAATAAAGTTCCGTGTTAACTAAATAAAAGAATTACTTCTTTCCCTAAAATAATAGTGATTTTTGTGAAGTGTGTGTGGGTTTTCCAGGATTCTGCATGGTGGCGTTGTTGTCCCCGTCAACGGTCGGCGCAGAAAACATAAACAGGCGTTCTACTATATTGTAAGTTATTTTACGTTAGTAACTTCAATTCTTCGCGATACTTTAGAAATGTACGTTATTGATATAAGTTGTCTGTATTCACTGTGAAATCAAATTAAAAATACGTTACACCCATATTTGTTAGAAACAACAACAAAATGGCGTGTAGTCAAATAGTATTCCAGTCATGGCTAGCTACATTTATAATAATAAAACACAATGTAAAAATCCTTGACAATATTATTTAGTCACTGGTTTTAATGATTTATGTTTCATTATCATCACAGTCTAAATACGATTTCACATTGTCGTCGCAACCCTAACTATGTGTCTTCAGCAGCAATCTTCATTTCATTGTAGTTTCTGCACATCATTAATTTAGTGAGATGGTAATTCTGAATATTAGGGTCCCACGGGATTTTTGAATTTTTTAGAAACATGTTTAAAACCACCCCACTATGCATAGGCAAGAAGCAAAATGTGGAAATAACTCCCCAAAATCTACGAGACCCGGGTGAATAGGGGTGTTGATTGGGAAGGAAATATAGTAGGAACATCGACAAAAAATTCTTAGTTGTACCTCTATAAGAAGCCTTTTCCACATTTCGCATCAATGCTTTCTCTTAATAATATTTTCCCCTTCCAGCCCGCCTATGTGCACCAGGTCCCCCAGCTTGTTTAGGGGTTGAAGGGACAACATTTTTCTTGTCTTTTGTGTACAAAATAGTTCACCAAGGAGGACTGAACCACCTTATCTGACTTGAATAACTCAATTTTCTATAAACTTAGAAAGTTTAATTTTGGTACGTAGTAGTGTCTTTCATGAGGCAAGATATCCACCAAATTTCATTAAAATAACTTTCTAATATTCGGAGAAAAAAATTTTCGAAAGAAAATTCAAAATTTGAATAACTCAATTTTCTATAAACTTAGAAAGTTTAATTTTGACACGTAGTAAGGTCTCTCTCAATGCAACATTTATAGTGAATTTTATTAAAAGAAAATAAAATTTCGAAGGAAAATTAGACATTTCCCCGGAAAACCCTGTCCAATTTTCCTGGATTTCGAACTCATCCAAACCAATAAAATAAAGGCACTTGCCGAGTTTTATCGAAATCGGTTAATTATTTTTTGAGTTATCGGATGGATACCTATATATATATATATATATATATATATATATATATATATATATATATATATATATATATATATATATATATATATATATATATATATATATATATATATATAATATGAAACTAAACCCGAATATGAGTTCTAGGGGTCCTAGTTCGCGCTCATTTGAAAAAATGTTTGCAAAGTCTCACCATCGATACCTCTCTATTAGTGAATTTTTTAAAACAAAAATTCACTAATAAGTAAAAAAACGTTACAAATTTACCGTATGTGACCAGCGACGAACCAATAATGTCAATAATTCGGCAACAACAAATTTGCACAACGTAAAAACGAATTTCCAGAATATAAAATAGTATCAGAGTGCATAGAAAGTAGTAAACTTCACCTATGAGTAGTCGATTTACCTATATAAAACTAGTTGGACCCTCAGCATCGATATCACCGACCAGGTTCTTTAGAAAGTGTTTCTTGGTCTACCCTTTCTCAAAGTAAGTACATATCTGTTTTGCAAAAAATATGTCCGATAAATTCCAGCACACGTTTATTCTTCTTTCTATTGGAGTCCTTATGTAAGGCATTTTCATGTCCACATTTCAGAAGATGTTTTTTAGCAAATTTTTATTTAAGAAAATTCGCTAACAGAGAGGTATCGCTGGTAAGACTTTGCAAACTTTTTTTTCAAATGAGCGCGAATTTGGGTCCCTACGACCCGAAACCAAGGTTCGTTTAAAGTCTTATAGTATATATATATATATATATATATATATATATATATATATATATATATATATATATATATATATATATATATATATATATAATTATTATTATTATTATCATCATCATTCATATTACATTATTTATCCAACGTACTTTACAAATAAGTAAATGCTTGTGCTTGTATAAACACAATTTTAAGTTATATAGTTTCCTGTCATATCATCATTATTATTATTATTATTATTATGGTAATGAATTTTCACCGATTGTCTGGCATCAAAAATTTTTATAACTCTTCTTTTACCTTAGAAATATACATTTTTGTATATAGTTTTCTTTTAATGTCTTAAACTTACGTACCAAATTTGGTTATCATAGCTTTCCTATTTCTTGAGATAAATTTTTTTTCGGAAGAATACCCAAAATGTTCCCGGAAAACCTAGTTCAAGTTTCCTGAATAACGAACTTGACCAAGCCACTTACAAAGGGAAGGCACATGCAAAATTTTATCAAAATCGGATCATTATTTTTTGAGTTATCGGTGTGACACATACAGTGTGTCCCAAACTGGATGGGAATGTATTGCTATCTCCGTTATTATTAGAGATAAGGAGACGGTTAATTTAGCAATGTTTTGTATAATTTCATGCTTCTTCCAAATATAACTTGTATTTTGCCCTGCCTTTTATCGTTTTCGAGTTATTTTGAAAAACCAAAATTTGTCGTTTTATTTTTTATTCAATATCTAAGTAGGCGTTGATCTGACATATCTAAGACTTGCACTTATCAGTACACTTTTTACAGAGTTATCATTGGAAAGCTCTTTTCACAGGCTATCACATGAGCAAAAAATTCAATATGACTGCCATAATAAAAACAAACGTTGATACATGTAGCTCAAAAACAAATGACAATCCAAAGTTGAGAATAACACAAAAAGATTACTCTGTAAAAAGTGTCCTGATAATGTGCAAGTCTTAGACATGTCAGATCAACGCCTACTTAGATATTGAAGCCATCTCTCGTCCGGTCGATAATTTCGCTCGTACTACGTTTATAAGATTTAAACTGTTCCCCATTTACATTATTAACTTAAAACTTTCTTTTATTCAAAAGAAAAATCGTATTTTTCTTGAGATATGGTCACTTACAACTCGAGAAACATTATTTAAGTGAAATTTGTTTAACAACAAATATACGTTGTTAATACAGAACGTAAAATATTTTTTACGTTAAATAAACATTTTCCTCTTGTCGTTATTGCATTTCAATTTACAAATATGTAGGTTAAGAGTTGTCGAGCTTGCTGAAAGACTTACACACACACACACACACACACACACACACACACGTGGATTAAATATACTTTAAATCTCCATACAGACTGCGAAAACCATTTTGGTTTCATTCAAGAGCAATCAACTTGTGTTGCAGAAGATGCATTTATCACGTCTCTCTTTTAACACAATGTTTTTTATAATAATAATCAATAATGGTTCTTTGTTTCAGGGTACGTATTGAAGATATTCTGTTGCTGCGCCGAGGGATCAGCCAGCCTATAGGGCATTCAATCTAGGTTAGTCGAGATTTTCTTTTATTTAAGTTAATGAAAGCTTGCGCTCATTGTCTAAATTTGCTTTTGTTTTTCGCACACACTGTTCAGTGGTAAAAGTTAGACGGAAATGTGAGTTGTGTACTCAACAAATTTTTCCAAACTATTTTCATGTAAGGTAAGTATTTTTTGGAATAAAATACCTATAACAGATACCTAATTTAGTGCTTAAACATGCTTTATTATATTTTAGAGTATATAAATGAAAAACTACATGGATGGTAATTAACGAAAACAATTTCATTAAAAACACCGTGGATTTTTCTTTCTGTAAGTCTTATATATGGGTAATAAATATCTTGGCATATTTATTACGTTTTCTTATTTATAAGTACCTTGCATTCTTATTATTATTGATTTTTTCTGTGCTTTTGAGTTTAGTGTTTATCTGTCCATTCTAATAATTACTTAGTTCTTTTGTCTTGGATATTCGATTTTTATTACTCGCAATATTTTTTTACTATAATCTGTTTTTTTTTTCACTTTTAGCAATATAAGTAAGTACTGGTGGTCGAGGGCTTTATTTTATGTCGTTAAAAGCCATATAATAATTATATATATATATATATATATATATATATATATATATATATATATATATATATATATATATATATATATATATATATATATATATATATATATATATATATCGTATACTATCGAAAATGAATTTTGTTTGGGTAAAAATTACAAAGATAGTTGGAGACGTAAGTTTGTCCTGTTATAGTTTTCTCTTTCAAAGTACACTAACATGAGAATTTTGAAAATCTGATATTGCACCTCAAGAACTGGTGAACTTCTTAAAGGATAATCAAATAGTTTACTTTAACTTTCCTATTTAAAAATATGCACTTATTAATTATACATTACTTTCGTGTCAAATGTTCTAATTATCTTTAGTTTCAGGTTTAATTTTGTTACTTTTTCAGCGTACGTAACCTTTTTTTATTTCAGGCCTGATTACCAAAATATTTTATTTTAGGATCACTGTAAGGCTATATATGCTATATTTTGTTTATTTTAGAGTTGCTAGTTGTAAACATTTTTTAGGCAGAATCACCAACATGTTTTGTTTTAGGCTAAGTTTAATTTTGGATTTTGATTTTAGGTCCATATTTTAGGTTTTGGTTTAGGAATTAATTTTAACATTTAACAGTAATTTTTCTTTTATGTTTTCAGTAAGCCTACATGATATAGTATGTACTATTATAGTTATTTTGCCAATAATAAGAAGAAATACCTATATGGTGTAATTATTTAAAAGAAGTATAGATCAACAAAGATTATAATTTTAGCATTTTGTAATAATTGTACGTCCAGGTTTTCTGGAAGTTTACTTTTTCTGGCTCATAGTGTAGCATTCATACTGTCAAGAATGAAATCAACAAAATGTTTAATGCTCATTTCAAGAACATGAAATTTTTACCCACTCTGCAATGTAACAGGAGAAGATCCAACGAAGTGAGGTCTGCTGACTTTGTTGGTCACTTGAAAGCACTACGTATTCCAGTCCACCTCTAACGAAATTGTTCATCGAAATATTGTCAAACGTTAACAAGGTTAACAGTATAATGTAGGAGGGACACCATGTTGCTGATACCGTAAGTTATGATTTGGAATATATATATATATATATATATATATATATATATATATATATATATATATATATATATATATATATATATATATTTGTGTGTGTGTGTATGTTAGATATATCACACCGATAACTCAAAAAACAGTGACCCGATTTTGATGAAATTTGGCAGGTACCTTCTTTTTGTAAGTGGCTTGGATAAGTTCATTAGCCAGGAAAATTGGACTAGTATTTTCAGGAACATTTTGGGTTTCCTTTCGGAAAATTTTTGTATCTCCAAAAATAACAGAGCGAGAGAAATTTGGTACATACGTTTCTACTATCAAACTTACCCTACCTTCTGAGACTCAGATCTCTACGTAGAAAGTAAAAAAAAAGTTACTGGCATTTAAATGAAAAAATTTTGGGTGCCACTGGTGATCAACCGAAAGCACAAAAACAAAATATTTTGTGTGGTTTTCTCGACGCAAAAAGTAGCAGAAAATATATTTTTTAAATTGTGTAATTTTTCTTCTTAAAACGTCAAAGTCGCGATTTGAAACTTCAAAATTTGCAAGTTTCATACAAATAATTTGAAACAAATACATATTGTGTAGAAGAAATATCATAATAAGTGTGTTTTACAAAGCGTTAAGTTTCAGCTTTAACCATCATTGTCCTTCATTTTACTAAAATGTTATCGGAAAATCCATTTCAAGTAAACCTTCTTTCCGATGCTTTGAAAGTAGTTTCAGCTATAGAATTCATGGCTTAATAGTCTATATTTTGGCAAATTTTTTTTAGAACCCCTAAAATACATAGACGATGTAAGTTTCACTTTTTGCCTGTTTACACATATACAGGGTGACGCATTTCTACGGTAAAACTTATTATTTTTGTTTATGTACAAGATACGAGCAAAAATTGTATACGTTAATTACAGGGTGTTTTGGGCTGCATCTTATAAAATTATTTTGATAAGCACAGGTGGCCCATAAGTCGTTGGAGATACACATTTTCTTTTTTTTAGAACATCCCTTATGTTATTGCATGTTTGCATTTTCCATTGAATTATAATGCATGTTTGTAAGGAAAAAGAATTGATATCGTTCATCGTTTTTGAGTTATTTCAATTGTTTTGCAACTTTTCATGTTTTTAGTGAATTTTCTTAAAAAAAATTCACTAATGAGATCCCGACTTTTGAATTTTGAAAAAATTTCTTCAAATGAGCGCTAATTAGGCCCCCCCAGAACACATATTCGGGGTCAGTTTCAATTATATATATATATATATATATATATATATATATATATATATATATATATATATATATATATATATATATATATATATATATATATATATATATATATATACATATATATATATATACATATACATATATATTTTCCTTCAAAAAAATATTATATCTCCGGAATTAACACAGTAAGGGCAACCAAATTTAGTATGCTCGTTTATGTCATTATAGATGAGGCGCCTACCAAAATTTAGCTCTGTAGGTCAAAAGACAAAAAAGTTATGGGCATTTAAAGAAAAATAAATTGGGGTTTTCCTCAAAACGTCAAAGTGACAATTGAAAACGTCAAAATTCGCAACATTTAGGCAAAGAACTTGAATCTAATACGGGCTCTGGAAAGAAAATGTCTTAAGAAGAATGTTTTACAAACCATGAAGTCTTAGTTTCAACCGTCATCGTCCTTCATTTTACTCAAATATTTCCAGAAAATTCATTTCAAATAGACCCTTTCTCTTAAGCTTGGCAGTAGCCTTAGCTATAGAATTTATCGTTTAATGGTATATAATTTTTGTAGAATTTTCGTAAAAAAACAATAAAGTTCAATATATCGGTTATTATACAAGATATGAAAAAATATTGTATACATTAGTTGTACGGTGTCTTGAGCTACACCTTAAAAAATTATTGCTACCATCACAGGGTGGCCCATAAGTCGTTGGTGATACAAATAAAAAAAATTTAGTGGAAAACGCCTTATGTTTTTGAATTTTCCATCGAAATATAATGCATGTTTGTAAGTTGAGAAATTCTGGACGCAGAAAGTGCGTTATGGTAGCGAATTTTGATTAAATGCTTCATATTTGAAAAGCTCAATTTGCTATTAACCTATAAGGTTGACCAAGAAAGGGATTTTTTCGGTTACATTTTAAGTTTACTTTCGGAAATTTCTGTACGTTTTCAAACAATAAAGTTATTTTGATGAAACATGGCACATTGTTTTTACTATATAGGTTATACTGGTAACCAAATTTGATGCCTGCTTTCTGAAAAAAAAAACACATATTTGCTATTAAAAACATTTTTATGAAAATTCACTACCATAACGCACTTGCTGCGTCCAGAATTTTTAGCACATTGCACAAGCACATATCAGAAATTGATGTTTGTACCAATAGAGAGCTGAGCCCGATGGAAATGGCGTATTCAGAAAACTTTTGGTTTGTATTACTCGTCGAAAAAATCGAGCTGCCGTATACAGGCACTCTCAAATAGTGGCTGAATTTGAAAAGTTTTCGCAGAAATATTTTTAGTGTTTCCATAGAAATCATTGTTTGCAACATTTTTGTGAAATGTTGGTAATTAATAATAAATGTTTAGTAATTTATTGTAAATAAAAGTCAAATTTTTTTGAAAAATAAAATATAGTGTAACATTACTGAAGGCAATTTCGGCCAAAAAAATGGTGATTGTTTGTAAAAGAAATTCTTGCAAAATTTCCTAACACTTTTGTTTTCTACTTGGGTTATAAAGCTATTTGTCAATAAGTATATCTTGGCAGGTACTTAAATAGCTTGAAGAGGTTCGTTGGCTAGGTAAATCGGACCAGTTTTCTCTGGAACTTTTAGGTTTGTTTTCGGAATATGTTTGTATTTCTTGAAACAACAAAGTTATTTTAATAAAATGTAGTACTTTGTTACTACTATATAGGTTATACTGCCAACGAAATGTCCTTTTAAAAACAATATATATTTGCCATTATAAATATTTTTACGAAAATTCGCTACCATAACCCACTTGCTGCGTCCATACTTCTTATTCTGCTGACGTTTGTTCCCTTTCGTAACTCATTTTGACAAATTTACATTAGGAAAAATTTCTATTTATGTTTAATCATCTTCCGCCAACGCGTTAATAGACGCTTTGTTTCAAATAACCAAAAGCTATCTGCCTGAAACGTAGTAAAACAAAACTGTAAAATGAAAACATTTAAACAAAGCGTAATTTCAATAATATCAGCTTGAATATCTCAGAGTTAAAATCGTGAATATTCTGGATGCCCCAAACTTAAAATAAAACAGCGAGTTAGCAAGTTCCGGAGTTACGCTTTCGCCGACCCTTACTTATTCTTACAGAAGCCACCGTTTAAAATTAATATTTTCACAAGCTGGTACTCAACTAAATTAATTCCTTAATGAGACTAAGACATTGTAGCCGGTTCTGGTTGGTTGATTTAAGTGAACTTCTCTCGGAATTGTATTAGGGTGAAATTCGGGTTATTATCAGTTTATTACAACGGACATCTAACATTAAAGTCTTCGTTTTATACCAGGGTTTACGAGGTGATTTCTTTTCTGTGATGAAACTTTTATGATACCGAGGAAAATAAAAGGCCTATCAGAATGAGTGATTGAGTGAATGAGATTTCGAAGCGAATATATAGACCTGGACTTTCGTCTCTTTGTAGGCTGGAAAGAATTGTTTTGACAGATTTTATGTTTTAAGTCACTTCCGGCAGTCTGAATATAGGGATGAAGACGTACGATTGGCCTATATAAAGTAGGAGATCGTTTCGCTTAGGCAAAGCTTTTTTAGATATGGTGTTCTTTACTTACAGTTAGATGTACAAGTGGCTTTAAGTATTT
>OZ023265.1:58425890-58735890 GCA_964006375.1 Tillus elongatus
CATAGATATATTAGGCTGTCGCGTAATATAGTACGAATGTAAACAAAATCTGGCCAGGTCTGTATAAAAATCATTATAAAACAGTTTCTTTTATCTTTACACTTAAACATAAGACGTCATATAAGACCGAAATTGTCGTGGGATGTTTCAATGGTAATTCTACTAATTATTACGTATACTTTGAATATAATATCACGAGCATAAAGCCGATCTAATGTGTCACTTAAACAAAACGTTTTTTGGCACATACCCAGATAGCTCAGAGACGTTAAGCAGAAGGTTACGCGATCGAATCCAGTTCGATAAATGTATGTTTTTTTATGTTTTACTTTGTCGTTTGGAGAAACAATAGTGCACAGATTTCATACATTTTGAACATGATCTCATTTTTGTTTAAAACGCCTAAATAAGTTTGTCACATTTGAGTGTAAAATTATAATTTTGTTATTGTTGATATTGAAAAAACCGGTTTGATTAGGTTGGCGATTAATAAGGAAAAATAACTGTTACGTTTATAATTTGGCAGATACTTTACTTTTCTAAATATGAATTAAGTTTCCTTCTGAAAATCTTCTGTATAACTTTAATGAAATTGGTAATACAGGTTTCTTTTAAATCGACTTACACTATCTACAGATATAGTAAAATTTAGTTCTTTAGCTTCATATGAAATTGATTTTTGGGCATTTTTCTCAAAAGGAGTTAGAGTACAAGATTTTTTTGAGAATAGAGAGACATCGATGGTAACACTTTCGAAAGAATTCTTCAAATGTGCGCGTACTAGGACCTCTAAAATCGATCTTCGAGGTCTGTGCAAGTTTAAAGTATTAACTTTACTAATATGCCGTATAATAACAGTGTACAGCTCTTATGAAAATTCGCTACTATAACGCACTTGCTGCGTCCGGATTTTTTTTTATTGTTGATAAAAGGAGAGAATTGGGTTTTAAGAAACTTGTTTTTTTTTTGTTGGAAAAACCAGCTCGATTAGGTTGGCTAAAACGAAATCATTCAGGCGATTAATAAGGAAAAATACCTGCCACGTTTATAAATTGTCAGATACATTCCTTTTCTAAATATCAATTAGGTTTTCTTCTGGAAAGCTTTGGTAAGTTTAATGAAAGGTGCTTACAGTACATAGATATACCAAATTTTACTATTCTGGCTTCACGGAAAATTGAGCTTTGGGCAGTTGTCTCAAAAGGAGCTAAATAACAAGTTTAAGATATTTTTTGATAATAGAGAGATCTCGATGGTAACACTTTCAAAACACTTCTTCAAATGAGCATGTATTAGGACCTTTAAAACCGATTTTCCAGATCTGTTTAAATGTAAAGTATTAGTTTTAGTAATAGTCGTACTAATAGTGTACAATTCCTATGAAAATTAAGTACAATAACGCACTTGCTGTGTCCCGAAACTTATTCCGTTTGTTATCGTTTTAGAGTTAAAAACATAACAGTGTGATCGTAGGCTAGCTTCGGAATTTAATTCCATTAGTCACATAAATGTTATATAAATTATTTTTGTTTTGAATTATTTCGGTTTGATACCGGTGATACATGGTTATTCTGAAAATTAGACTTAACATATTTTAAATTGTTTCCTTTTTATTCTTCTAGGTACCTCAATATTATTTCCTTTCTTATATAGGTCTTTTATCCCTCTTTTTCGTGAAACGAAAAATTCACTAATGAGAAGATCTCTGTATGTGTATATATATCGTACCGATAACTCAACAAAATAGGCCGATTTTGATGAAAATTGGTACGTACCTTCCTTTTGCAAGTGGCTTGAATATGTTCGTTATCCAAAAAAATCGGACCAGTTTTTCCGGGAATATTTTGAGTTTTCTTTCGGAAAATTTTTGTATCTCCAAAAATAACAGAGATATGACCACCAAATTTGGCACATGCGTTTATACTATCAAACTTGTCCTACATACCGAAATTCAGATCTCTAGGTTAAAAGAAAAAAAATTACAGTCATTCAAATAAAAACAAATTCGGTGCCACTAGTGATCAGAGGAAAGCACAAGAACAAAATATTTTGTGTGATTAACAAAACCAAGTGAATATTACATACAACGGTTAAGTTTTCTTGACGTAAGTAGGTTTCTTTAATTTTATAATTTTCCTTTTGAAAGCGTCAAAGTCGAGATTTAAAACGTCAAAATTTGCAATTTTCAGACAAAGAATCTGGAACAAATACTGATTATGTAGAAGAAATGTCATAATAGTTTCAGCTTCAGCCATCATTGTCCTTCATTTTACTAACATAATTTCGGAAAATCCATTTCAAATAGACCCTCTTTTTGATGCTTTGGCAGTAGTTCCAGCTATAGAGTATTATGGTTTAATAGTCGTCTCGTCTCGGCACTCAGTCACCAGCCAGGAATTTACCCGTGGGCTACTTAGGGCCTTAAGTGCTGCCTGGCTGTCTGTGGCTATAAGGATCCGCTCGTTGGTGTAGCCCCTCCTCTTGTTCTCCCGCACACAGTGCACGATGGCGTACATTTCGGCCTGAAAGAACGTTGCATGGGCTTCGAGGGAAATACTATAACTTACCCTCGGTCCTTCCGAATAAACACCTGCCCCCGTCCCACGCTCCCCGCCGGATCCGTCCGTGAACCAGACGAGCGCGTCCCGTGGTATGCCCGGCGTCTCCTCCCGCCATGCCTCACGGTCGGGGATTTCCACTGTAAAGTTGTTTTCCCTGCACATTTGCGGGCTCACGAAGTCTGGCCTCATTTCAAGCATGAGCTCCTTCACGATCTTCTGAATTTTGCAGTGGCCCCTGAAGCCTCGGCTGATCTTCAGTCTACCATTGCAGGCTAGTCTGTATAGTCCTACCCTGGTCCCCCCCAGAATAAATAGTGAAGGGGGGGGGGGGGCAGATCCAGCAACACGTCCATGGCGGCTGTTGGGGTTGAAGACATGGCCCCTGTGATGCCTAGGCAAGCCATACTTTGGATCTTGCCTAGTTTTTGTTTGGCACTGGATTGTGTCACCTTAGGCCACAAGACCAGTGTCGCGTATGTTAACGGTGGTCTGACCACCCTTGTTTACAGCCAGTGAGCCATACTAGGTCTTAGTCCCCACGTTTTTCTATATAGCCGCCTAGTGGCGGCTAAGGTCATGACTGCCTTGCGCAAAATTTTTTCAACGTGACCATTCCAGGTTAGCTTAGAGTCCAATACGACCACAAGATATTTTACGTCCCTGGCCATTGGAATGTTCCTACCGTATAGAGTGAGAGTTCTGTGGCTCTCTCACTTCCACCTCCTCGTAAACAGTATGATATTTTAGCAAATTTTCGTAGAAAAGATTCGTTATTGAGAAGACCGCAATTCATGAATTTTAAACAGATTTATTCAAATGAGCGCGAACTAGAAGCCCTAAAACCCATATACGGGGTCAGTTTCAGTTTTTATCTGTTTATACATATACAGGGTGACGCATTTCTAAGGTAAAGCTAAATATATCCGTTCTTATACAAGGTACGAGAAAAAATGAGGTTATTGTAAAATAAAGGTTGACACCTTTGATATGTGGTTACGGTTTGATTTTTTAGAGAATTTTGTGGATAGTCTCGTGGTTGAACTGCTGTTCTTGGGCGTCTTTAATGTTTCCTGGTTTGTGATTTTTTTTAGTGAATTTTTGTGGAAAAAATGGGTCATGAGGAGATCGTGACACTTCAATTGTTTATGATGATTCTACTGACACTGAATAATTTTCAGATGAGATATGTGATGATCAAACTGACACTTGTGAAGAACAAACTGTTAATACAAACAATATCAACGAGGAAGATATGTGTTGGTTAAATTTGTAACTAAAAAAGCTGCTATGAAATAATATGTAGGTCAAATAATGGACAAAAATGAATTTGACGAATCTATTGTTAACTTTGTGCGGAAGCAAACTGACAGCAGAAAATTTTACTTTCCTGGAGTTCCTCATCAGTAAGCTGTACTGTGGTACTACAGCTCGTACAGTACCTATGTTTAATTCTCCAAAGGGCGTTTCTCATGTAAACATATATTAAGTACAAATAAATAATGAATCTTTATTGACTTTATGAACAGTAGCGTATTTACTGTACATCTAGCCCCTACATTACAGTACACGCAAAACTGCCCCAAGCTAATTCAAAGCTGCCCCACCTAAGGGGCAGTTTTGAACAATATAAAGCAAATTTGAAATTTTGTTTTTGTTATTGTTAGAAATAAATATAGTAGATGTAGTTTTCCAAAGTCTTTATAATACACTAGACTAAAATACAGCGTCTACGTTCCCTATGCTGATTTGTTTAACCCACTAAAAGATCAGCTATTAAAAATGTGGGAAGAAAAATGGAAAAAATATACCGAAACATCCACTAATCATTATAGATTATTATATCCTACACTGCCTAAGAAAAAAAACCTAGAGATACAATGGGCTAGTCATAGCAGAAATATTAATATAATGTTAACTCGTATGAAATTCAACCATGGTAGATTTCAGTCACATCTACATCGAATTGGGATAGAAGCAAGTAATACCTGTGCTTGTGATGGACAAGCTGTCGCTGATTTAAACCATTTACTTTTTTCTTGCTCTTTCTTAAATACGCAAAGAAACCAACTATACATATCCTTAATTGCTCTGGGAGTGCAATTTCCATTAAATCTAACCCACATACTGACTATAGTTAATGCACCGATAGCCAGATGCCTATGTAATTTTCTGAATAAATCTGGTATCACCCTATAACCATCATTATGTAAAAAAAAAAAAAAAAAAAGAAGGTTGTAAGCAGTAGTAGTATCTTGTTTGTAAATATTAAATTAAGTTATGTTAAATACACCAGTTGTAAATATGTTTATTTTACATTTAAGTCCTATTAATTGTAAATAGTTAATATCCATCTGTCTCACCATCTGTTTACCCTCACCTAGCCGTGGCCCTCTTTGTGATGTCTAAGCCGTCTCGATAGGCCCCGAGACGCATAGTGTCCTAGTTTTATTTTCCCCAAAAAAAAAAAAGAGAAAAAAAACAGAAACAAAAGAAAGAAAAAGAAAATAAAGAAAAAGAAAAGAAAAAAAACCATAATAGTACAATTAATTAATTTAAAAAAAAAAAAAAAAACAGCACAATTAATTTAAGAAGAAAAACTGACTAATAGTTTCCAATATATCTATACATGTAAAACACACATATTCGTTTCACCCGTCAGTAATTTAATTACAAAAACAATAAGCTAATAAGTTTAAAACTTTAGTATAGAGACTACAATTACTTTATTACCCACTTATTATTTTTACCATGTTTCTGCGTTTATGATTGTCTCTTAATATATGTGTATATGAGTCTACACTATACATTTCTATAATATGTAGAGAATTGAATTATATCTTTGGAATGTACTGTGGCCGGCTGAACTTGATTTCCGAGGCCATCCCTTCGTCGAACACAACAACTAATAAAATACAGCGTAACTAAAAGTTTAGTTAATTTAAAATACATATGATTTTTCCAGGAAAATTTAAATTTAATTTAAAGCTGCCCCAACCACCACCCACCACCCCCAACCCTCTCCCCTATATGTTGAATCACACCGTTAACTCAAAAAATAATCGCCTGAGTTTGATGAAATTTGGCAGGTACCTTCCTTTTGCAAGTCGCTTGGATAAGTTCGTTAGCCAGAAAAATCTGACCAGTTTTTCGAAATGTCTTCGTACCATTTAGCTTCTTCTTGTTGTTTTATGATTGTAAATTCGTATCAAAATCATAGTTGTTTCAGGTATTTTTCCATTTTCCCCTGACCAACATAAAACTTTTCTGACTGTTGGCAATATATTGTTAAATTTCCCTGGTCATTTTTCAACATCACTGAAATTTCCCAACTTTTCCCGGTTTTCGAGACAAAGTGGCACCCTTTGTAACCCCATATCGCGTTGCAAAATATTTTAAACAGGTACAATAACATAATATTTAAACTTAAATTTGTGAGTTATACCTACATGTTATTTAAAGGTGTTAAAAAGTGAAAGTAATTATAATTTTGGCCCATGATTGTTTTTCAGGAATTTACCCAAAACAAATTATTCACACACTTTCCAGTTTGAGTTGACATATTTCGTAGATAAGTTGCAGCAGATGTTTGTGAGTGAGTGTTTATTTAGTTCGTTGGTTTCTTGAGATTTTAGAAAATATTGTGGAATATAGAGGTCGAAAACTTTTGCCAGTAAATAAAACCATTTCCTGTCCCAGTCACTTAACTTTCCAGAAAAGCTGTTGCTTTGTTTATCTCTTTATTTTATTGACCTAGAAAGAAAGCAACTGTAAACGGATACTATTTTTAGACATGAAAATTCTCAGGAAAATACTTAGTTAATCCATTAAATTTAGTTGGAGGGTTGAGTCTCACAACTTTAATATGAGTAATAAATAATCTTTGAAATAGCTATTTTTATATTTATTGCTAGGAGGAAGATTTACATGTATAGGTTGATAAAAGTGTAGCAATATTTTAAATTAATTTTGGAGTATATTATACTTTTAGGTTAAATTCCTAGACATTTTAACAGTTTTTTGGTATTTGAAAAAAGAAACGCTATATCCTTACTGCGGCTTTTAACGAATTAACATTTTATATGGTTGTATGTGCAGTTTAATTTTGGAATGTACAGAGCGTGCCAAAAAAGAAGGGCAGTACAAAAGTTGGTATTTTTATGGAATACCAGGTGTATTGTTCCATTTTTAAATTTTACGTGTAATTCCAAAACTTTCTTATTATAGTTTTAATATATACAAAATTTGTGGTTTTCGATTTAATTAGAATCATATCCAAAAGCAACGTTTACAAATATCACTTCATTATTATATACTAACCTATATTTTGTTGGGAAAATTTTTATATTTTGACGGGGGAAGAGGGAAGTTTAAGCATATGCTAGGCCTAAAAATATTTAGGATAAAAGCTAGAGGATATTTAAAATATATGTTCAAACCTGGGAAACTTGAAATTCAAAAATATCACTTTTTAAAATGGAACACTTTGTATATTTTTATGTTATGTTAAAGAGAATAAAAAAACTCGACAACTTTTCTCAAGTGTGTCCTAGATTTTAATCAGTAACCTAAGCAGTTGCGGAATTAGAGGTATACCGCTGCAATGACTTCAGAGTTTCCTTTCTTTGCGTCAGCAAGTTGTTGATCTTGGGGGTGTTAGATCTTCGCCAGGGAAGTTCCCCACGGCTCTGTTTTGGGCCCATTACTGTATATTATTTATACAAGTTACATCCGTGGGGATGAACTCGTCATGTACGCTGACGATACTACTTTCCTTGAACATGTCGCTAATCCAGATGAGCTTTCGATGTCTGCAAGTAGACGAGCTAATCAGCTTGCACAATATTTTTGAGAAAATGATCTGTTTCTAAATAGTCAAAAATCAATGATGATCGGTTTGAATACAACAAGAATTGAAAGTGATTCTATTCTCTCGTAAGGGTGAATGGCAAAAGTATCCGTCAGTCCAGTACAGTTTCATTTCTGGGAATTGCAATTGATAGCAAATTGAGGTGGCACCGTCAGGTCAGTGGGTTGTGCCACAGGTGCTCATCTTATTGATATGCGGTTGGGAGACTGGAAAGTACTGTGGGTTTGGAAACTGTTCGCACATATTATTTTGATTACTTTCAGTCTCCATTGAGCTATGGTAAGAGGTGTGGGCTACTTGTTCTCAGGTGCATAGATTATTAGTTCTTCAGAAGAGTGCTATTATATTGATAGTAAATCTTCCTCACACTTCAATTTGCCGATCGTGGTTCACTGACCTTGTCACAATGGCGGTTTTTTGTTTTAGTTTATATAAAGCATTATTGTACACTAAACTCAACTTGTCTGGGCGGTAATCATGGGTATTTGACAAGAAGCACGAATGAACTCGAATATCTAATTCAAAGACCATGCTTCAACAAGCTACCCACAGAGCACTCACACAAAATTATGGATTTTATGGCCCTGCTCTGGGGTCTTCTTATATCCAGGGCCTACTACAGATTTTGTGAATACTTTGGTGACAGCTTGTCAATTTTGTGTTTGTGGTGAGTACAGCGTCATTTCATTGTTTTTGTTTTGCCTTTATATCCAGGGCCTACTACAGATTTTGTTAATACTTTGGTGACAGCTTGTGAATTTTGTGTTTGTGGTAAGTACAGCGTCATTTCATTGTTTTTGTTTTGCTTTTTAAAGCTTATCTTCCTGAACTTGGTTTTGTAAGTTTTATTAATTGTTTTACTGTGTGTGACTAATCTTCTGTAATTATGATGACTCGGCTTCTACAATTTTGATTGCCGACTAGCTCAACAAATAAATCTAAATAAACAAATCTATACCTATATCTAGATCTATACAACTCATCCGCATGGTATACAGGCTGGTCTAGACAAATTGAGGGAACAGGGCTGTTAATAAGAGGATCTAACTTTAAACTAGTAGGAGTAAAGTCCGTAGGAAAAACTTTCACCATCTTCCAAGCAAAAATGCTTGCTAGAAATCTCTGTTTTCGGGAGTGCATACAAAGAAGACCCAGAAATAGAGAGTGTCTACATTCTTTCAGACATTCAGGTAGTAATAAAGACTCCTAAATATTCTAAAACGGAGTCTAAACTGACCTAAGACAGAAAAAAATCCTTAAAGCAACTGATGTGGGATGCGTAATGTCTATGGAGATTGCTGTCATAATCACAAGATCTCATTTATTTGCAGTTATTTTATCTGCATGAATTGGGAGGTCGTAGTACAATTTACGTGTTTAGTTTTCTAACACCGGTTTCGCTTTATAGTTATAGTAAGTACCATTTTATTTTCGGGAAAGATATTGTATTTTTGAGCTGAAGCTTGGTGTAGAGTATTAGCTGTAAGGTAAGATCGTGTCTATGAATATATTCTACATTTGCCAAATTTTGGCAGCCTGATATAATATGATCTATTGTTTCGGATTCTTTTGGACCGGTGAATCACGTCTAGTTTTTTAATATATTTTTTATAGTTGTTTGTTGCTATTACTTGGTTTTGGATAGCCTGTAAGAATCTCTCAGTTTCTCCAGAAAAAGACCCGTCCCTGAGCTAGCGTAGTAACGCTTCCTTGTCGGTGTTGTCTAGGGATTGGCGAAATATTCCATGGAGTGCTTTGGATCTCCACACTGCAACTCAGTCTTTAATCGATATAATGTTTGCTATGACTTTGGCTTTTGGTTAATTGAGTGGTGTATACGATAGATCGCCTTTTACCATAACGCTGTGTGATTGTGAATGTTGTGCTTTCTCAATAAAATGTGTTTTTTTTAACGTAACCACCTGCTTGTTGCATAGGTTCTTTATATCTAATAACCCCTTCCCCCGTTCTTTTTGGGATAGTTGCCGTCTTGGGATGATGCATCCTGTATTTAGTCAAAGTTGTTCGGACTAATCTGTTTAGGTCGTCCAAATCTCTTTGTGACCAACTTAGTATTTCGAAAGAATATGTTAAGGCTGGGATAGACCAGGTATTGATTGCCTTTATTTTGTTTTTTGCTATAAGTCCCGTTTCCTGTAAACGGCTTTTAAATTTTACTTTCACTTGTTCTTCTAAGGCTTTATTATGCTTTGTAAGGTTTTGTAACCAAGGTATTTATAGGTATCTTCGATGATAATTGCTGGGAAACTAAAGTTGTTGCGTATTAAGGGTAGGGTCTGTTTCCTGTACTGCTCCACGAATAGTGTTGAAGCATGCACACTAGTCCATATCAAAATCCATTTGAATGTCTGTGCTAAACTGTGATGTAATATTAAGCAGCATCATCAGCTCGTTTTTACTATTAGCATTATTGTTGTTATTATTACCTTAAATTATAGAATAACTCCAGAGCTTGTAGTGTAAGCATAAATAACATTAAAACATTTTGTCAACCACTGCTTGACGACTGCGTTCCAAATGTACAGTGTGTCCCAAACTGGACGAGAATGTATTGCTATCTCCGTTATTATTAGATATAGGGAGACGGATGAATCCAGATTGACAAATTGTGGTGTGTATAATCGCCATAATAGGCATCATTGGGCAAATAAAAATCCCCATGTATAGGAAGAAAGACGATTGCAAGACAAGATTTGGTATTAATGTTTGGTGCGGTTTATTAGGTAAAAAACAGTTATTTTTATTTGTAGATTAGGCAGTTAATTTTAAAAAAGTACAGGTAACTTCCTTGTTGGTCCGTTCTTTTTTGAAAATAATTTAACTGGGGAAAGGTATCTTAATCTATTGAGAAATGATATCTTACCCACAATTATAAGAGTTCATGATAATTTAGACGAGATTTGGTACCACCAAGACGGTTGTCCAGCTCACAATAATAGGATCGTCAAAGAATTTTTGTACAAAAATTTTAATAATCGTGTCATTTGTAACAATGGGCCGGTTCATTGGTGTGCTCGAAGTCCTGATATAACAGCCATGGATTTTTATTTTTGGGATATTCTGAAGAATGATGTGTATAAATTCGAACCACCACAAAATATCGATGAATTACGAAAAAGAATCGCGGTAGCTATAAATCATAACCAAAACACCCTTACCAGAGTTTGCAGGCATGTTTCAAAAAGGTGTATAAAGTGCGTTGAACAAAACGGTTGCCATATTGAAAAATTTTCTATTTAGTGTATTTTTAAGTTTCTGTTTTATTATTTGTTGAGTTCCCTTTCTAATTGTGTTGTTTTGTAGAGTTTAAGTTTCTATTTGTTATTGTTGGGTTTCGTTATTGAACTGTTTCATATAACATTACCTAGCATTATTACCTAATTAAGTGTTGTAAATTAAATCACAATATTTTTTTATCGTGAATTATTACGGAAAATTATGTTAAAAGTAGAAGTCTATTGTTAGACCAATCGGCCTACTGCTTTTTGAACACTTTTTTTGTAATTTGTTTGCTGGTATTGGATATCATAGCCTAGTATCTTCAAAACGGTTTTATCAAAATTGTTAGTGCAATGACAAGATTTCTCAAGCATGTTGTACATCATTGGGAAGCTCTTCTCACAGGCTATCCCATGAGCAAAAAACTCTAGCCGTAGTAAGTACGTTATGGTAGTGAATTTTCATAAGAATTGTACACTATTAGTAAGATATATTATTAAAGCTAATTCTTTAAATTTAAATGGGCCTTGGAGATCGGTTTTTGAGTCCCAGTTAGCGATTATTTGAAAAAATGTACAGTTTGTATGGAGCTACTAAATTAAAATTTGGTCTTAGATATAATATGTAAGTACGGCAAGTGCCTTAAAAAAATGTGTTACAAATTCCATTAAAGTTACAAACGTTTTTCAGAAAAAATAAATGATTTACAAAGGGAATGTACCTGTCGAATTATAAAAATATGTAAGTACTGCAAGTGTCTTAAAAAAATTGTGTTACAAATTTCATTACAGTTACAAACGTATTGCAGAAAAAAATAATTATTTACAAAGGGAATGTACCTGTCGAATTATAAATATGGCAGGTATTTTTCCATATTAAATGCTTGGATGGTTTTGTTTTAGTCAACCCATCCAGTTTTTGCAAATAATAAACAACAAAAAAGGTTTTTTATGTTATGGTAGAAAATTTTCGTAAAAATATTTCAAATCCGATAGCTCAATAAATTTGCCATTAAGCCAGAATCTTCAACCTTGAACCTTAGTAACACCTATGTAAACGCACGTGGGTAATAAATTAAAGAAAAATTACATATTGAGCTTCGTTTTGTTTTAAAAAACCTTTTTTGTTGTTTATTGTTTGCAAAAACTGGGCGGGTTGACTAAAAAAAAAACCATCCAAACAATTAATAAAGAAAAATACCTGTTATATTTATAATTTGACAGGTACATTCCCTTTGTAAATCATTTATTTTTTCTAAAAAACGTTTTGTAACTTTAATGAAATTTGTAACACCATTTTTTTAAAGGCATTTGCAGTACTTACATATTATATCTAAGACCAAATTTTAATTTAGTAGCTCCATATAAACTATAAATTTTTTAAAATAATCGCTAACTGGGACTCTAAAACCGATCTCCAAGGTCCATTTAAATTTAAAGAATTAGCTTTAATAATATATCTTACTAATAGTGTACAATTCTTATACTTATACATAACGTACTTGCTGCGTCTAGAGTTTTTTCCAAAACAGGACTAACTTAAAGATAAGAAGATTATCACTATAAAATATACAGTTTCAACTTTAAGTTTATAACATAACCTATAAGCAAATAACAAAAATAAATACCTTGCTTAGTTATTAGTTAACAGTATTTGCTATATACTATATACACGAAAGTTATTTAAGTCATATATGTACTTACCATTTATAACGTATAATTATTTTAGCATCCCACATTATCTATTTAAATAATAATAAAAATGTAAAATAAGATTTGTTTTAATAAGAATATAAATAAGATCTCCATCTTGGTGATTATTAACGTTAACGTTAGCTCGAAGTCTCGAGTGTCTCGACGCCTCGACGCAGCTCGCAATAAGCTGTCGTCGCATGCAATAACAAATTATATTGTAATTATTTTTTGAAAATAAGACGAGGAATTGGTCACTCAACATTTATGAATATTAAACAACATTTAATGGATGGATTAATTTATTGTGAACTTTTATTTGTCATCAGTAAGTAGTATAAATATGTTTTATGACCAATGTTTTACATTTTAAGATTCAAATGAAATTTTATTATATCTGGCAACCCGGCTCATTTATATTTAATTGTCAGGTGACTTGGTCGAGTTTGAATTAGTTACTTAGAATAGCACATTCACAGTCTGACCATGCTTGAAAACAGTCACCGTGTGAAATGCCTCATGTAATTCGAAGTGATATCTTAGACTGTTTATTACTTTAACATTTTTATTTTCGAATAACTCTCTTTCTCGTGGGCCGTTTAATTTGAATTTTGGTTAACAGGTATACTATCACGTCTCCTATATATGTGCAAATTTTCATTCGAATCACTCCAATATTTCATAAAAATATTGTGTTTTCAAAATTTTCTTTACATTTTTTCAAAGAAGCCTGCCCATCTACGAACTCATCCAAGCCATTAACACAGTCAAGGTAATTCTCAAATTTGGTCCAAATCGGTCAAGTATTTTTTGAGTTATCAGATGGATACATATATATATATATATATATATATATATATATATATATATATATATATATATATATATATATATATATATATATAAACATATAAAAATCAAAACCGACCTTGGATATGGGTTCTAAAGGCCCAAATTCGTGCTCATTTGGAGAAATTTTCCAAAAGTCTTCGATACCTCTCTATTAGTAAATTTTCTTACTGAAAATGTACTAAAAATCCAATATGGCTGTCATAATAAAAACAAACGTTGATACTTGTAGCTCAAAAACAAATGACAACCCAAGTTGAGAATAGCACAAAAAAATTACTCTGTAAAAGGTGTCCTGATAATGTGCAAGTCTTAGACATGTCAGATCAACGCCTACTTAGATATTGAATAAAAAAGAAATCGACAAATTTTTGTTTTTTCAAAGTAACTCGAAAACGAAAAAAAGCCGGGCAAAATACAAGTCATATTTGGAACGGGCATGAAATTCTACAAAACATAGCTAATTTAACTGTCTCCCTATCTCTAATAATAACGGAGATAGCAATACATTCCCATCCAGTTTGGGACACACTGTATACTATATTCAATATCAATCTTTTAATTCCTTAATTTCTATATTTCATCATGCTAACAAAAACAGTATGTTTCTTACGATTTTCTAATTGTCGATGAGAAGTACGTTCCATAAAACTGTATACTGGGTGGCGAAACAGAAGCTAATATAAAAACTTTTATTGCGTAATCGGTTCAAAATATTTTTTAATTAATCTAATTTGCTATGTTTTTTCTACCTGTATCTATCGTCACAACTACGGTAGTTTGTGTAGGCTTGAGCAATCGCAAAAAAATACGTATGTATTAAAAAGAGAACTAAGGTCATTGAAGATATAAAAAAACACATAAACGACGAATTTTTTTCCTGTTAATTTGAAGTATTAAACTAATAAAAGCATGCGAATTGCAAATTAGCTATTTTCAATGACGCAATTAAACCAGATTACTGCAAGTGAATAAATGTAAACCTTATTTATCAAATGAATAAAAATATAATTACTCGTAATATAAAGGATATTGTGTCTCCAACATCGATGCAATTTTCAATGCATTTTCCTTAGACAGCACATGTTATGTGACTAAAAATATGATCATCGAACTCCACAAAGTTTCTAAGTTGCATTTATCGTTGCCCCAATGACTATCGTGTGTTGTCATATGTTATGGCTGCGGTCGTCAGACCATTCGCACATTCTATACCACGAATGTTTTTACCAAATAATCGACTTTACTGGATGTGCATCCAGTAAAGTCGATTATTTGGTCAGAACTACTCGAATTCCGAAGTTGTTCTGCTTGTTAGTTTTAAGGTTCATAACCCTAACTGGCACAAGTTTCAAATTTGGCGAATGGTGCGGGAAGGGTTGTTGAAGTATTTGCTATCAGCCGAGACCTGACGTAGTTAGTATAGGTGCCGATTCGCATTCCAGATATAACTGGCCATACAACCTATACTCATGATCTATTCCTGACGACCTGACTAACCCTGGAAACCTAACATTGGCCTCCATCGACAAGTCTGGCCATTATCTCATACTCGCAACACATCTCACGCAAACAAACAACTTTTTACAAGGAACTTTTTACAAGGACACACTCGTATATCTAGAATTATAAATCCTGTGAATGGAACTAATTAAGACATTTTCACCTTTAGTTTTCTGTTCTCTAAATAATAAGCTCGCGGAATGGGGAGGTGTCAGAGGACGATTTGTGGATCTTTTTTCGCGTACTACTTCAAGGGACTTTAGAAATTGCACTAATATTTGATCAAACCCAACGTCAAAGATGATTTGGCACAACTACAGTTTTTGTAGCCTTATTTTTTTTATTTCAACAACACACCACGAGGGCTTACAGCCTAAATACTATCGTACCGTGGGTGTCGACAAGGAGGAAAGAGGCAACTTGTTAATTCTGTACTTGAAGATTTGGAGGTTCGGGGTAGAAGGAAAAACATGTTCCGGCAGGGAATTCCACAACTTGGAAGTCCTCGGGACAAAAGAGCGGGCATAACAAGGTGTTCTATGTCTGGTGACCTGGATAGTAAAAGGGTGCATTCGCTCTGTTCCTGGTGCCCAGGATAGCGAGTGTAGAAGCGGCAGCAGCACCCCAGATGTGGGAGCAGTATTCGAGGTTTGGTCTTATTTGTGAAGTATATAGGGTATAGAGATTAGCTGGTGAAAAGTATTTGCGAGCCCGGAAGAGAAAACCTAATTTCTTAGCAGCCGCTTCTGCAATTGATGTGACATGTTGGTGTCAATTGAGATTTCGATCCACAGAAAGGCCAACGAGTGAAAAGGACTCATTACTTTGAATAACTTGGTTGTTTATTGTGATGGGTCTAGGGCTGGTGTATCTCTTATGAGAAAGACAGCAAGACTGTGATTTGGTGGGGCTGAATTGTACGAGATTTCTACTTCCCCAGTCTAATATTTTTTGGAGATCCACGGAGATAGAACCCTCCATGAGTCTGCGATCCTCATCTAATTGGGCTAAAGAGACAGGCTTAGAATATTGTATATTTGAGTGGAGGATGCTGTCGTCCGCGTAACTGTGAACTGGGTTGGATGTGCTAGAGAGGAGGTCATTGATGTGGAGAAGAAACAAAGTAGGGGCTAAAGCTGAACCTTGAGGAACTTCTGCATTAATTGGATACAGTTTAGAGGAATGGCCATCCACGACAACAGAAATGCTCCGGACTCGTATCAGTAAGAAACAGATGCAAGCAGATAACCGATCCGGTGCGCCGACCCCATCTCAGATTTTTATTTCTCACTTATAGCCGGAACCTGCCACCCAGGATGCCTTCAAATTTTTAAGACACCTAAATGGAGAGGGTATATTTTATCGATGTATGTACGGTATTACAAAATGTGATTTTTTTCTTAAGGAAAGAGAAAAATGTATACTAGCAAAACGCTCAGGAACACTGTGGATTTTAGTGCATTTTTGTAGAACTTACTATTGAGGAGATCGCGACTTTAAAAAAATCTTCAAATGAGCGTGAACTAGGACCCGTAGAACCCATATCTAGATCAGTTTAATATAGGGTGTCCGGAAATGATGCGCCAAGGCTTCAGGAGTTGATTCCTCACAAGAAATTAGGGCCACAAAGTCTTATAACAATTTTTCGAAAACCCAATATTAACGGAGGTACAGGTGTCAAAAAAAGTAATTTTTTTTTAGTTTTCCTTGGATAATTTTTTTATTAGTGATTTGATTTTTTTTTAAAAGCTTCCACATATATTGCTAGTGTCCTTGTAGATTTATGTACCAAATTCTCCAGGGCCAAATGGCAATGCACGCTGACACTATTCTACCTTTTGTTCTCTTATTTTTGATGAGTTATTTACATGTAAATAACACATTACACACTTTTTGAACAGTTTCCCAGTACGGTTCTGTTTCCTGATATCCCTTCCCCTCTGTTATTATAACATTAGAGTAACACTTAACAATGGATACATTATGGGATTCACAGAATATTTCAGACCCGGTAGTTTGGGCTATATTTGCCGCTTGTATCTTCTATTATTCTATTACCAGTACCAAATCGCTTTTAGTATGCTACACATATCGCTGCCATCGGGTTCTTAGTTATCCATATTTTCCAAGGCCTTCTTTTTGAAATTGTGCATTCTTCACTTTACCCAGTGTAGGTTTAAGCCTGCATGTGTCGCGAGTTCGTGATCCGTGACATATTATTTGTTTCCTACATTGTTTTTGTAATGAGGAAAATGCGATGCATACGCCTCGGAGGCGGATAAATAATTTAGATGTCATGCTCTTTGAAGTTGACGAACGTATCGAATGTGTCCAGGTCTTGAGTGTTGCAGATACCCATTTTCGAAAAGTGGGACATGCGCGCAATACACTGCAGTTATATCAGACACCTGAGACATACAGAACTGCACTCCTACAACTTAAAATTGCCCGGTAAAACGAAACAGATAGTTTGGCAGTATTTGCTATGATACGTTCTCTTTTAGCTGTACTTATATTGTAACATGGATTTTTCTTCCCCTAGCGTTTCACTTGGGACAAACGGGGAAGGTGGTGCTGCTTTGTCGTTCGTGTTTTCCTTCCCCTCTTGGATGTCTACAACCACCCTCGTTGCATAAACCACAAGACAATAGGGGTGCTGTGCGGAGCAGGGGGTTTGCGGTTGCTGTGCGGTTTAAGGGAGTATGGCTCCAAATGTAAGAAAGGCTGCTTTTCAAGGTCAGATTAAGCTGTTTTCTTCGCATTTTCTGCTCATATTTCCTTTCCTCGCCCTGCACCCCTATACACTCCTGGTCCAGTAACTTCCTTGGAGGGCGTGAACAAGAATGTTGTCTTGTTGTTTGTGCATCCTGGGGGGGGGGGTTACTAAGCATGTTTCTGAAGAGAAAAAAGGGCGTTCGGGTGGTTGTCTGCAAATTTACCCAACAAATTACAAAATTAGTATGAAAATATTTATATAACAAAATTTATATAAGTATTGCCTTAATTACGGATAGTAACTGCATTTAAATATAAATGCATATTTTCATAAAAAGTGGATTTACTACAAAAGGAAGGTATTTACTGAAATTATGAAATAATACTTTTTTATAGTAAAATAATGGCTTAATCTAAATATATGATTAGTTTTAGCATTAGTCAGTGGCGCAACATAGTGTCTGTAATGTGCACCATAATGGTGATTCCACGCCACTGGCTTTTTCTATTTGGCTGGCTCTACACCAAATTTCAAAATAATCATTTTAGCTGTTTGGAAGATTTTCTTACTGGGATTGCCAGACCTTCATAAATTTCAGGTAGTTAAACCTTTCATGTATAAATATAAACATCTCATCAATTCTGATAATAAAAAAAACATTTTATAAAAGTTAATTTTATTAGTTAGTTGAAAAATACCGTAATCCATAGCTGTATTTAATACCTGCAAATTTCGAATTACCCATATCTCATAATTTATAATTTATCCCTCCAATCCTAATATACTCTATCTGACAACGCTGTTAGACTGCGTTCCTGCTGGAGCTTCGCTCTCATTTGTCATTCTGTGGTAATGGCATTTATTTTTAATTGTCAATATCATATTGTAAATTTAGCCTCAAATTTAGGTTTTAGACATGATACAACTACTAGAGAGATATGATAATGCGGCTACCTATTTTTGCACTGTCACGCGCATGCGACATGGGGTGAGTATAGTCGCAACATAATACTATACAGTGAGTTTGACATCACATCTTAATTACGAAACTGTTGTTTTTTATTTGATTTTATAAATACATTTTACTAATTTCTGTGGGCATACAGTCAGAGGTATTTTTTTATGATCAAAATACTATTGTGACATGATGATGAAATCAAGTTTATGACTGTTAACGCGCTCGAAATAACTTCTCTACTTTTCAAGTTTATGTTGTCACAATGTTAATTAAGACCCCCCCCCCCCTCTCTTAATTATATTTCTCTTCTCCTTTTATATATATATATATATATATATATATATATATATATATATATATATATATATATATATATATATATATATATATATATATATAATATAAAAATAAAACATAAATGAAAGCGAACCTATTTAATTTAGTGCTGTATTCTATATTATCTGAAAAAGACATTACAGACGACGAAGTGGAATGTAATTTCGGTAAGTTTGCAGTTTACTGCAGGAGGATTTTTAGAAATTTTTTTGCAGAAACATGCTTAGAACCCCCTCTGGATGCACAAGCCACAAGACAAATTTGTTGCAAACAACCCCCTAGAAAGTTAAGGGACCAAGAATGAATCGGAGTGCTGGGCGGGGAGGAAATATGAGCGGAAAGTGCTAAAAAAAAACCTTGGTCGGACTTTCAAAAGATGCGTTGTTCACATTTTGCAGCGATACCTCCTTTAAACCCTGTCTACCCTGCACAACACCCATATTCGCCCCAGGTCCCGTAATTTTCTTGGGGGTTGCTCACAAGAAATTTTTCTTGTGCTTTATGCTTTGAAGGTGGTTGTATGCATGCACAAGGGGCAGCAAGACCCCCCCCCCGTGTTTTTGGGTGATGGGGCATAAACCCTCTTTGTCTTGGGGGTGCTTCTTCCCCTTCTGCGTGCATACAATCGCCCTCAATGCATGAATCACAGGTTTTTTACAGCTTGGCTTTCTAGTGTATTTTTTTTGAGTAGGTATATTTCCTGTTTATCAATTGCTTTGTTAGAGTTTTGTTTCCAAATTAGTGTATAAATGGTTATGTTAGAAATCATGTTTTTGCTTGCCCTTCTTTACCTTATTTTTTATTGTTCCTAATCAAATAAGGTAATTTTTTATAACTTTTAATATAAGGCCAAATCAATATATTATATATATTCTTATGAAAATCCACTACCATAACGCACTTGCTGCGTCCCGAACTTTTTTTGTTTCAAATTGTGTAATAAAACAAATTATAATTACATTATTCTTGTTTACCCCTTAGGTGATCTTTATCGAGATCCGAAACCTATTATTAACTAATATGACGGGAATGACAGAAGAATGCAGTCGTCTATTGTGTTATTCTTGACGTGAGCGGCTAACAATAGGTGCATCATAGACAGACTAAACACGTCACTTTCTTCGCCTGACGGCCGTCCTAGACACGAACGGATGCCTCACCGCAAGTACACATAACACCTTTAAATAACACGATGTTAATACACTGTGCAACAACTTGTATGTGATGTTTATTCTATTAATGAGTGTTTACCTAGAAAAAGCCTTTAAATAAATCTAACAAGAGTGCCTCTATGGTCCTGATAATGAAATGGATGACCAAAAATCTACTTTTTTTACATTAGGCATTACAGTTGCAGATGGCATTCTTATAAGTTCTTTATAAGTCGAAAAGATAGCAAAAATTCGGGTTTAAACTTCACAGGATATATACTTTATTAAGCTCACGCACAGTGTTTTGGTCTCAAATCTTCGGTGAGCACAAGATAGAAGATTCAAATGCAAAATCAAGTAAAACATGCAGGCTAAAGAAGCCTCATCTGTAATCGTTAATGGCAAACAATGCTGGCAAATGATCGTGTAATTCCGCAGTTGCAAAAAAAAAGCACTGAGGAATGAAAGACATGTTCTTATGCAGAACGGACCACTCTCCGCACATTTACATTTACACAAACCAGCTAACTGAATTTTTAAATTTATTCTTAGCAAATATTGGCCGCCAAGCTCACGTGATCTTAAACCAGCAGATTACTAGCGCTGGGATAGTTAAAAAATTTACTGTTTAGAATTAGACCAATAAAACTGCAATGAGTGGAAGAATGTATTAAAAACAAATTGGTTCGAGAAATTCTACATGATGCCTTTTGTTTAATTTGGAGGAAACAATCCTATACTACCACAATGGTGATGATATTAAACGTTTGCGCTAACCACCTTTATATATTAAAAGTTGTATTATTGAAGCATTAGATTTCATTTACCTTTTGCTATAAGCTTATTTTATAGGCGTGGTGATCAAGAGCAACAGGATGAAGCTCCAGTGCGGGTACCCAATGCACGTGGCGGAATTATTCGCACTAGGTACGGCAGTATCAAAGACTGCCACCCCTCACGATGGAACCGTAAACATTCCCTCCGGCAGCAGAGTCGCCCAGGACATGCTGACCAGGAAGAAGGTAGAAACTGCCGAAAGCATCTACAGGCCGATGAAACAGGTAGAGCGTGCGGAACAGAAATAAACATACGAGTACGAAGGTATCTCAAAGGCCGACAGAAAGGCAAAAGCATCCAGAAGTGACCCCATAGGTCGTGATATGGTAGATGCACCGATCAGGAGTAGAATGCTGAGCTAAAGAGCCAGGGAGAAAGCTAACGCAGATGGCAGAATCACTGAGACGAGGAGAACGAAGCGTAGGACCAGCTATCGGTGCATAACGACCTTGAATGTGGACTTCAAAGGCTGGAGCTATGCTGAGCATCCAGACGGGCGACGAGCCTTTAATTGAGTGCTCTAATAGATTTAACATGGGTCTTGGAAAGAGATAATGCACATGCGGGGACGGTGAGCAGAAACCGGCAAGGCATGTGCTGGAAGACTGCCAGATGGAAAAACACAGAACGGCAAAAATAAACTTCGCGAGAAAATAGACTAGTGTCGGAGGTCCCCCTACCCATTTAAGGTGACTACATCTACGAAGAACGAGGAAATCAGGAATTTTAATGAATGTGCTGTGGAAATTGAATTGGGAAAGTTACGCCAGTCTCAATCGGGACAAATCTAGAGAAGCGCGTGAGAGATGAATAAAAATATAGTTGATCTCTAGAGAGGTGAGAGTAGAGCGAACGGCCATATGAGTGTGAGGAGGGTCCTATGTGGAAAATATCAATGGGGAATAACCTCTAAATTCTTCGGACAGGAAGGCAGGTGCTTCGGCTTCAACTCTAAACGCCTCAGTACTCTGAGGCTAGAGCCTTCCCTTGCCGAAGCAGGAAAACTCTCATTCTGAAACCACGCTGAACTTGCTGGATCAGCACATGCCATGACTAAGTAATCCTGTCGTATGTGTGCACTTAGCAAATCACACTTAAGATTCCTCTTGGGGGGTTTTCTACAATTATTTTGTGATGGAACCCTGAAGAGCCTCTGGTCCTTCTGGCCCCATCATGGCGATTGAAAAATATTCTTGAGTGGTAGGTACCCTATATGCTGTGAGGGTGTTTTTGGAGGGTATTCCTCATCCTACTTCACCCTACATTTTTCACTCGGCGGTGCGGCCATTTTTCGCGTGCTTCACTTTAGACTTCCTTCCAAATTTTTTGCCTGTAGCTTGTTTCTCATTGTGACTTTGTTTGAGCTCCTTTCATATTTCAAAACAAATCTAATATGGTTGCACGTAGCTGTACAGGGTGGCTCAAATTCGAGCCTCATCATTGGGATCTCAGAAACCGTAAGAGATACAACGTCGGTTAAATTATGGCAAAGTTGCGTAATTTGATGCTTAGCAAAATGCAGTTTAGAAAATTAGAAAATTCTGAATACTTCCGGTGATAATCGGAAAAAAACCGAAAACTCATAAAATCTGTTTAATTTTTTTCTGACGTTATTTGAAAACATATTACAAAATGAATCACACTTCATCAAGGTCACTTTTTCTCTCCTACAAGATGGCATTTTCAAATTTGAAATCCGATTTTTCCTCTTTCAGAAACCATCATCAACTCAATTTTGTCAAATACATCCCTGGACTTTTTATTTCATATTTTGTTTCCCTTGGACTACCTAAAAACAAATGCCTCGTCACTTTTTGGTTTTTAAACGTTTTGATTACAAAAAATGTCATTTTCAGTATTTTTTTAAAATATTTAATGCTTACTTAACTTTTAAAATGGACAAATTAAAAAACCTAAAGTAACTGTTCCAATAAGCCCCCTTGGACTTCTATGCATTTTCGCATACGTCTTCGCAGATTGTTCGTAACAGCTCGTAGAGTTGTGAATTCTAACACTAACTTTTGGCGCAAAATGTTTGTATAAATCGGAAAAGTATCCTTGAATAAGCGATTTTTCAAGAATCCCCATAAAAAATAATCCAGCGGGGACAAATCAGGACTTCTGGCAGGCCAGCGCACTACTCCTTAGTTTCCAATCCATTGATTGGGAAATGTTTTATTAAGAAATTCGGTTACTGCCCTTCCATTATGGGGTGGTGCACCATCCTGTTGCCACCACAGCTGCCGTAGCATATTCACCGGTTCATCTTCAAGCGCATCGAATATATGGTTATGGATTAAATTAAGATACCGTTCAGTATTTAAGTTTCCATCATAAATAATTGGCCCTAAGATTTTGGTTCGATACATTCCAACCCAAACATTGAATGATTTCCGTCCCTGTCTTCGAACTTGCCGATTTCGGTACGGCTTTTCTACTGCATAATAATGCTCATTGTTTCTGTTAAAAAGGCCGCTTGTGGAAAAATTACATTCATCTGTCCAGATGATTTTATTTAAGAAATCATCATCTTGTTGCATTTTTCCATCAAGCCAAATGCAGAATTCAAGCCTTTTGTCCCTGTCTCCTGGTCTTGTTCTTGGCAAACATGAAGTTTATAGGGATGATACCTATGTTTTTTGAAAACCCTCTGAATTCGGCTTCTAGGCATATTCAGTTCCGAAGCAAATTACCGTATTGAACCACGAGGATTTTCCGTAACCTTTAACAAAACGTTTTGATGAAATATCTTTGACATGTTATCGCAAAATATTATAGTAATAAAAGATTGCGTAGCATCATTTTATAACGACTTACAGCATTTAAAACAGCTTCTTCATCTTCACCTTCCATTCGTTGGCCGTACGAATTTCTAGGTTTCCCAAAACTACCAAAGAGACCTAAATTTCTGTCCAAATTATTAAAATATGAATAATGGGGTTGTAGACGCTCGCGGTATTGCTCTAAATACCGTTCACGTGAAATGTGCGAGTTTCTGTTATTACTATAATGAATCCGAAGCATATCACGTTTCTTGAAATTGGAAAACACCATTTTTGCTCTTTTAATGTTTATTTTGAAAGTTAAATTGTCAAAAGTTCTATTGTCATATTATGACAAGCGAGGACTTGATATTTCTGAATATCAAAGCCGCCGAGATGAACGAACAGAGATATCATTGCATTGCATTGGAATGAACTTTAAATATTTAACTCATTATCATAAATTGGGGTTCATCTTTAACTACCTAATCAAATTATATTATTGAAGAAATATTTTGTTTCAAAAGCAGAGTCGTATTAAATATTTACAAGACGGAAAATGTCATATTTTTTTATCAAAACGTTTGATATTCAAAAGTTGTGAGGCATTGTTTTTAGGTAGTCCAAGGGAAACAAAATATGAAATAAAAAATCCAGTGCCGTATTTGAAAAAATTGAGTTGATGGTTTCTGAAAGACGAAACATCGGATTTCAAATTTGATAATGCTATCTTGTAGAAGAGGAAAAGTGATCTTGATGAAGTGTAATTTATTTTGTTATATATTTTCAAATAACGCCAGAAAAAAATAAAACAGATTTTATGAGTTTTCGGTTTTTTCCGATTATCACCGGAAGTATTCGGAATTTTCTAATTTTCTAAACTGCATTTTGCTGAGCATCAAATTACGCAACTTTGCCATAATTTAACCGACGTTATATCTTTTGCGGTTTCTGAGATCCCAATGATGAGGCTCAAATTTGAGCCACCCTGTACTTTTCTTCCGAACAAACTTTTACTTTTATTAAATAATATCCTTTTCATGACGCTTACCGTAATATCATGGGTATTGTTGTTTGCTACTTTTAATAATTACAAAAAAACGTAGTTTAGTATACAAATCTGGCGTATTTATGTTTCGGTTAACACACCATATGTAAAAAAATTACCGCTTTCGATTTTTTCATCTTTAAAAAAAAATATGTTTGTAGCTTATCTGCTCCATTAAAAACCAACCAAGCTTTTTCTATGTTCATATGAGAATTAAATAGGTATAACAGTACCTCAGAGATGGATAGACACTTTTACAACTTTTACTGGGTGCAAGAATTCACCTGCCGATTGAAACGCGACCGGGATAACTGGCTTAATTCAAATAGTATTTTTCCAGGTAATTTGTTGCCGTCTTTTATTATCTTTTAATTCATTTTAGCATGTCCCATAGCCATGATCAATATGAAATTACACGAGACATTCAAAAATTAAATTTAAAATGTTGTGCTCTATAGAAAATTAGAAAGCTGGTAGTCGGATACTCATATCCATTGTAAATGGAGATCTGAAAATGCTACGTAGACGTTAACATTTCCATCGAACTACACTTTGTCGGAAACGTAAATCTGAGCATAACTCGACATAGTGATCCATATTCTTCTAATGCTTAACCACGTTCAATTTTTATAATGTACCCCTGAATAAAGTACCGTCAATATTCGTTAATACAATATATGTAAGAGCAATTTGAGGCAACATATTTGGCGCAATAGTTTTAGCAGAATAAGAGTTAGTAATCCAAAGATTGTTTATACACGATACTTTACTGATCAAAATTGTGTTGGCTAGTTTATAACTGGAAGCCGACCACAATAATAGTCGTATATAAAAGGACATTTTCTGGAATGCACCTTGAGCTTTGAGAGACTACTACTCTACTCTACCAGCACTGCGCAAAAGGAGACTCGAAGACTTATGGGAGAGGTGAGAGGGCCCCCAAACTAACTCTCTTTCGCTACCTTGCCGCTTGCGTGCTTTCTCTTTTCAGTCTGCATGCCTCTCTTTTTCTTTCATTCTGTGGTGGTTGTGTATGTGTATGCATCTGCCGGCGCCCTAAGGGGGCAACGATCTCCGGGCACACCGACATGCCACTTGCCTGCGCGATTGCCATATTCGACTAATATCCTTTAATGTAAGTAAATTAAGTTTTGCTATACCAAAAAGTTATTTGAATATATATTTTTTAATGTACATGCCCATTTTTCGAATCTCATGGGAATGTTGCTTTTATTAATAAACACGAAGTCGGTCAACTCGACGCAAAGTTTCATAGGAAAATAGTTCATACAAAAAAAACAGCTATGCGATAACTCGGTGAGGACAGAAAACGCCTTTCTGCAAAGCAGACCGTATAAATATAGGTGTCCAAAATTAACACTAATCTGGACGTAGAGTTTTTCATCTTTTATTCCAAGGCATGAAGATCGAACAAAATGAGGAAACTGACGACACACCGTTGTGAAATTCATATTTTGTTATATTATCACGCATTGCAAACAATTTTTCAAAAACAAGCGGAAAGGGAATAAAGGCTGTTTGGTTTTAAACACGTTCCACATCTATTAGATATTTATTCTGTATTCTTTGTTTGGTTGGGTAAAAGAAGAAGCTCGCTTTCGATTTGGTAAGTTTAAAATCGACAATGTGGCCAATTCATGTTCATCATGGCCAGAAAATACGGACTATAAAGCTTTCAAGGTTTTTTGTATTCTAAGAGTTTTTTTAACTCAAGCGATATAAGTTAAAGAAACATTGAAAAGGTGCCTGCAAATTATTTGTGGTTTCACTAGTTGATATGCCAGCTCACTTATCTTAAATTATTCAATCCGATCGGCATTTCTAAAGCTGTTATTGTTTAATAAAGAAATGTTCAAAACAATGTAATTGGTGATGGCCTTGTTCTACGATTTGTTCCATATAATGAACATTCCGGGTTGGAATTTGTTACATAGAATGAGCATTTCTGGTCGATGAAATGGTATTAATGACTCAGTAATTATTGTTGAGTCAAACCACATATAAGTGTGATTAATAATGAGGCGTAATGACTTCTTTACCATTGTCATTAATTTAGCAGACAAATGGACCCTCTTCTTTGATTTCTGTCTGTCTCGTACAACAGTTTGTGGCTAATGGACTTTGCTTCGGAGGCCATCCCTAGACTAACACACACACACACACACACACACACACACACACACACACACACACACACACACACACACACACACACACTCACACACACACACACACACATACACACACACACACACACACACACACAGCAGACAAATGAGTTGTGCATAACTCGAGGCGAGGAATTCGCTTTAATGAGCCACTTTAGTATCTGAATATAATATATTGACAAGGATTTTGCCACTGGAATCAGCTGACCAAATGTAAATACAAGATGCATATTATGCTCCTTCGGGTGCATCTGAGAAACAGGGTACGCCAACCTTAACTGATAAGTACACTTGGAGAACCCAAATCACCACAACACGTTTCAAAAAACTTGACGATCGTTTCACTTACCAAGTTAGCGTAATAAGAGGATGAATAATTATAAATTTGATCGTCAGGTTTTTTTTAATTCGTTGTGGTGAATTGGGTTCTCCAGGTGTAGTTATCAGTGCTCATCACAGGTTCCAATTTTCACTTAGCCAACCCTAACTGGTGATCGACATAAAGTAAACCTTGGTATGTGTACCATATTCAAATCTAAAAACTCGGTTCGGAGTTTCTGCCACCTAGCTAGTAGTGGTTGAGGTAGCTTTGTAACGAGGCCTGATTTGCGGGGTGAATTATACAGTGGAACAGATTAACGGATTTACGGGAACGGTCCCGGGCGCCAGATTTTGAAAGGGTTTACTCCCTGCGATGATGTCTGCGACCTCGTCACAAGGCTCTGGCCACGGTTGTGGTCAGAGTGCCTGGGTAGCTCTGTGAGAGGATCCGGTAGCCTATGATGTAACAGGCCGTATATATACCTCCAAGGTTGCGGGCTTTAATCGCTCCCCCGGTATTTCCCTGACCTTCCGAAAGTTTGTAAGGGTATAGCAGATTTATTTGCGGTTATAATATAGACTGAATATAATTTCCACATTGTTTATTACATTATAAAGCGTTACAGTCCACTGGTATGCTTACAATATGAAAGGTACTTATCACGCTAACTTATTCTAGAACAAGTTATGTTACTGGTGACGGGCCACCGAAATTAATTATTCCCCACGAAAAGAAAATGCGGGAGTCATGCGGACGGAAACTCCGAGTGCTGTGGTTTACAACCCGTAGATGCAGCCGTTAAGTGGGTCGATTGGAAAAACGCTCCTCAAATAGTTAAGATGGCGTCTATCTGTCGAAGTCGGTATCACGAGATCCAACGCTTCGACGCCAGGGCGTCGATAAGGAACGGGAGGGTTATATGGGAACACACTGTAAAAGGATATTGTCATATACTAACTCGACCTTGGCCTGCTTGTGTACTATAGCGTCCAGACCAGAGTCTAATCGGAACGGTCGTACGCAATACCCTTGGGAGATCTGTGTTAGCTACAGCATCACCTCCCAGAAGTATTACGACACGCCAACAATAATGGGATAGGACAATGGAGGGGAATTACGCTATATCCCTCGATCTCGACGTCGCCGGACAGACGCGTGGGAACAGAGAAATATCCGAAAATTCGCTATAATTAAATTCAATAAGACAGACCTAAAATGCTCTTACCTAGACTGCATTCAGTAGAATTATTAAATCACGAAATTGCCTCTCACAACAACGAGACGGACGGTACGGTATTCTAACGTTTTATTGCAATTTTTACGAACAAACTCTTTATTTACTGAATCTAAATTCCAATTATAGATTTCAACACGCTACGGCAAACGGTGAACTCTTTCTGCCTCAGTAGTTTTTTTATCTGCAGTCCCCGGCTGAAAAATCTTAATCGGTGGAAGATACTCCGCCGCGATAATTCGAAAATGCGTACTTTTAAGAAATATTCATGATAAAAATGATAACTTTTACTGCGTGGAATTTTTACCCGTGTGAATTATATTATAATTATTTTTGAACAGCCGCTTTTAGTATCTACAGCTGTTCGGAAAATATCTACTTCGTCACAGCTTATCATCCCATGCTAATCCCAAGTGCAACACCTATTGCAGTATTTTTTTCCAATGATTGCACATGCACTCAGAAGGTCCTCAAAACCTGACATATCTGACAATAGTGCCCCTTTAGTAAAGTATCTGTATTGGCAGATCCATGATTTATTTTTGAAAGGGTGATCGAAGCTCTTTTTTATCCAAATATAGCCTTATTTCGAGCAGTTTTTAAAAACTCACAGTTTTATCACTATTCGACTTTTGGGTGTGACACTTTGTCAGCTTATTAAGTAAACATGCATTATAGTTGCTTCAAATCAACTAAATTTAACCCCGGACCTCAGAAAACATTAAAAACTTGGTAACTTTTTTACGGTGCGGTTTGCAGTTCTGCGGCGCCAACTATGGTGATTTAAGGTTTTCTGTCACACGTCTTTTTCACTCCAGTGCTTACTTATTATTTTATAAGGTTTTTGGGGTGACGTGTACCCCAGATAAGCATCAAGCATCAATGTTTAAATTATATCCCTCGTGTAGCCAACTTGTTTTGCATTAAAGATGGCAGTGAAACCAAGTGATCCTAAATTTGAAGAAACGATGTTGCGGTGAAATGATGAAATAGAATCAGAAATCAGAAAAACAGTGGTTAAAGTCCAATGCCTGACAGACAGAGTAGTTAACTGCCACGCGTAGATTGATTCATACAACAGGTAAAAACCATACATCAACGATAAACAAACTATATATATACCAGGCATAAACCATACTACCCAAACCGACAATCGTGGAATCTCGACCGCAATTATGGAAAATGACAGACGACATGAAATTAAAAATTTGGCAAGTGATTGTTATTAAACTGGGGGATTCAATCAACTATTAAAATACACTATATTTAAGGCTTTATTAAGGGCCCCAAATACAGTTTTAGCGCAGCGTAAATATATTATGCTGTCGCATAATATAGGAGAACTGTAAACAAAATGAAGCCAAGTCTGTATGAAAATGATTCTCAAATAGTTTCTTTTATCTACTCAAACATAAGACGTCATATAGGACCGAAACAGTCGCGAGATGTGTTTCAATGGTAACTGTACTAATTCTGTAATTGTTACGTATACTTCGAATATAAACGCAAATAAAACGTTAGTTGAAGTGTGCCTAGATGGAACAGTGGCATCGCGCTTGTCTCCTAAGCAAAAGGTAACCCGATCGAATTCAGCTCTATGAATGTATGTTTTTTATGTTGTATTTTAACATTTGGAGACACAATAGTGCACAGATTTCATACGTCTAAATAAGTTTGTCACCTTTGAGTCTGAAGTATAATTTTGTTATTGTTGATATTGAAAAAAACAGTTTGATTAGGTTGACTAAAACGAAATCATACTAGAGATTAATAAGGCAAAATAACTCCTACGTTTATAATTTGGCAGATACTTTACTTTTCTAAATATGAATTAAGTTTTCTTCTGGGAATCTTCTGTATAACTTTAATGAAATTTGTAATACAACTTTATTTTAAAGAGACCTACACTTATCTACAGATATAGCAAAATTTAGTTCGTTAGCCTCATATAAAATTGAGTTTTGGGCATCTCTCAAAAGGAGTTAGAACGCAAGATTTTTGTGATAATAGAGAGATGTCGATGGTAATACTTTCGAAACAATTTTTCAAATGTGCGCATACTAGGACCTCTAAAATAGATCTTCAAGGTATGTGTAAGTTTAAAGTATTAACTTTAATATGCCGTATAATGATAGTGTACAATTTTTATGAAAATTCGCTACTATAACGCACTTGCTTTGTCCCGAGATTTTTAGTGAATTTTGTTAAAAAAAATTCACTAATGAGGAGATCCTGACTTTTGAATTTTGAAAAAATTTCTTCAAATGACCGCGAACTAGGCCCCCTAGAACCAATATCCAGGGTCAGTTCCAGTTTTTACATGTATATATATATATATATATATATATATATATATATATATATATATATATATATATATATATATATATATATATATATTTGTGTGTGTGTATCACACCGATAACTCAAAAAATAATGGTCCAATTTTGATCAAAGTTGGCAAATACCCTCCGTTTGCAAGTGGCTTGGAAAGGTTCGTTATACAGGAAAATCGGCCCAGATTCTCCCGGAAAATTTGTGTTTTCTTTCGAAAAAAAAATATATATCTGGAAATATCAAAGTAAGGGCTACCAAATTTGGTACGCTGGTTTCTGTCATATCCTATGTACCAAAATTCAGATTTCTATCTCAAAAGACAAAAAAGTTAGAGGTTAATTAATTTTTAATTAATTAAATCTGATTCAGGAAAATTAAAAATGTAAAAATTTATTGATCAGAATGTGAGTGAAAAATACTACAAGAAATGACTAAAAAGCTCCTAGATATGTGTTTAAGTCTTTATTTTTCTAGATTTCGTTAAAATATAAGCAAAAAAACCATTGTAAATCAAAAAGGATTTTTGTCAATTGTTAAACCTTGAACAATACGATATTCGTGCTGGTAAATGCATATACTGACTAGCTCAATGGGCTAGGTGTACGGTGGTCGCCTTACATCGTAATAATCGAATGCCAGATGACGCGTTCTAATCCTGGTTAGTGACTTCGCTTTTTATCATTTTTTTTTAGTCTTATTTCACTTAACAGTTATCTAATCTGATTGTTGTTATTCCGATGAATTTTTTAGCGAGTTTTTGTATAAAAAATAATTTGATAAAGAGGAGATGAAAGTTTTAAGACTTAATTCAATCTGAATAGCATATTTGGTTGTTTCTTTTTGCACTAACTTAGTGAAACCGTTCCATATTTAACACAGTCGTAGACTTCTCCCGTGGCTTCACTAGTGCTTGTTTTAAGGAATTTTCTTTCCAAAAAAAATCAATAACGAGGATATCCCGACTTTTGAATTTAGAAAAAATTTCTTCAAATGATCGCGAACTAGTCCCCCTGAACCTATATCCAGGGTCAGTTTTAATTATTTATTTATATATATATATATATATATATATATATATATATATATATATATATATATATATATTATATATATATATATATATATATATATATATATATATATTATATATATATATATATATATATATATATATATATATATATATATATATATATATATATATATATAAAGGGTGACTAATTGACCAAAATTTAGGTCTGTAAGTTTAAAGATAAAAAAGTTAGAGGCATTTAAACAAAAAACAATTGGGGTTTTTTCTAAAAACGTAAAAAGTCGCAATTTAAAACGTCAAAATTGGTAACATTTGGGCAAGGAACCTGAAAGAAATACGGATTTTGTAAACAGTGTTCTACAAACCCTTAAGTTTCAGCTTAAATCATTATTGGCCTTCATTTTCATAAAATATTTCCAGAAAATTCATTTCAAATAGACACTGTCCCTGATGCTTTGGAAGTAGTTTTAGTTATATTTATGGTTCAACGGTCTATAATTTTAGCTAATTTTCGTAGAAAAAATTCGTTAATGAGGAGACCGCGGCTTTTGAATTCTAAAAAGATTTCTTTAAATGAGAGCAAACTAGGCCCGCTAGAATCCATATCCGGGTTTACTCTTTCTGTTTACATGTAGACAGTGTGACGCATTTCTATGGTAAAGCTCAATATAACTGTTATTATGCAAGATACGAGAAAAAATTGTATACGTTACCTATAGGGTGTTTTGAGCTGAATCTTATAAAATTATGTTCACAACCACAGGATCGCTCATAAGTCGTTGGTGATACCTACATTCCTTATTGCATTTTTCATCGAAATATGATGCATGTTTGTAAAAAAAATCGAGACGCAGTAAGTGCGTTTTAGTAGCCAATTTTCATTAAACGCTTCAAAATTCAATAACGCAATTTACTATTATTCTAAGGTTTGTCAGCTAGGAAACGAGTTTGCTCGGAAATGTTTCAATTTTTTTTTCGGAAAATTTTTGTACATTTTCAAACAAGTTGTGTTGGTAAAATATGGTACATTGTTCCTACTATATAGGTTATACCGGTGATCAAATTGATTCCTGCTTGCATTAAAGAGACATATTTTTTATTAAAACATTTTAAGAAAATTCACTTCCATAACGCACTTGCTGCGTCCAGACTTTTTAAATTTGGGTTACCAGTAACCCAACTAAGAAAATGCACTTGCACATAAGCAGCCCAGGGTTAATCTTGCGCACTGCAAAGTTTTCAGGCTAACTAGATATCTATCAATATGTCCTTGTAATAGGACATTGTTAATTCTTTTAATATCGTAATGAATTATTATCATTGTTCTTACTAAATACACACCACAGAAACCCACCGCATAGCTTAGTTTGAAGAGTAAAGAAAACTGATTGAAGGTTTTCTTAACATTTTATTGTTGGGCGACCACAAAACACGCTACGCTTGGATGCTAACAATCAACGCAGTGTTTGGAAGTACGACAGCGGTCAGTGTATGATCTCGTGCAGAAAACGTCAAGAATGGCAATGACCATAAAGGTCATTTATTAGCAAACGTTGACCCCTCTCTCTTTCTCTGTGTATTATGTCATCAAAAACATGGGGACAATCTGGATAATTGAACTATGTCGGGTACCCACGGTAATGTTGGCGAGCTATAATCTCAGACCACACAGATGTGTGTCTTCAATTGTCTTTCTTCGTCTTTGTTTATCCTTAGTTTTAGCCTTAAACTGTCTCTTTTTAAACAGGAAATTGAGTTTTTGCACATTCATAGGAACATTAACAACTAAGACCCAGATGATAACTAAGTGCCTGTAGGAAGTGTAAAAGTGGACTTCATTTTGTAAAGAATTTGCGTAAAAAAAATTTTGAGATCGCGATTTCAGAGCTTTAAAAACTGTTTTAAAACGAGCGCGAACTAGGACCCCCTAGAACCTATATCTGGAGTCAGTTTAAAATTTTATATGTTTATATACAGGTGTGGCGGAAACAGAATATAAACAGAACTAACACTACTTCATTTCTGAAATTTAGTATACGACGCGAGTTCTACCGCATAAAGGAATTTGCGTCAAGATGCGACTTTCGTTTCTACCGGAAGTTCATACACAGTGTTAAGCAAAAACCACTAAAAGTGAATAGTTGGCCATAAATCCATCTTTCATATTTGACAAATAGCGCTTAAAAAATTGTTTACTGTTTTGAAAGTGGCTGCAAAATTTTCATTGAAGAACAAGTTGACATGTTGTTAGTATTAAGTTCCTGTGAAGGAAACAACAGTAAAAGTGCGAAAGAGTATTGAAGAAAACTTCCTATTTAGTGGTTCCGCATAGAGAAACATTTTCCAATGTCGAAACGGCGTGCTCGAGAAACTTTTTCTAATAACAGTCGACGATGTGGTAACAAAATAACGATACAGGATGAAGAAATTATTTTGCAGACAATGAGGAAGTTGCATATAATTTACTTTTGATGAAAAACGTATATAAAGTTCAGCAAAATACTCTAAAAATATATGTCTACAAGTAAAACCCCCCTTAAAGTGAACCACTAATTAGTAATTAATTATTGAAATATTGAAGATAATTCAAAGAGACAGGGTGGGCGAAAACGCGATCTGATTGGTGAAGACGTTTGTGACGTCACGATCCGGTACATCTGCGTGATACCGTTGTGTTTGCATCGAATTCTGAGCAGTTTTATCATACTTTAGAGTAGTTTTGGTGTTTAGTGTATAATATAGGTTCAAAGGTACTAAGTTGTGTTTAATCTAGTTTAGTGCGTGACTGTGTGATGGTTTTAGCAGATTGAGAATTACAATACGAGAATGCGAGAGACATAACAGTGCCTGGACATAAATATTATAAGTGCTGTATAGTGCCCAAATATACTTCCTCAATAATAACTACCCCCAACAAATTATTCTTTAATGTACCTAAGGATGAGAAAATCAGGAAGAAATGGTGTATATTTTTCTTGTAGATTATTTGAATGGAGAACATTTTGAGGTTATGCTTTTATTTACATTATATTTTATAAAAAATTACTACATAAAATCCAACAAAGATATTTACAGGATAAACTAAGGTTCATATCAGACACATACCTCCCAGCTTTCATTCCTTTTAGCTCAGCACCTATGAAACTCCTAAAAACACAAACATTGCTAGTACATAAATTTTTGGTAAATTATAAGATTGTCCTTGGACAAATCAAACTTCTGTAGCTATACTATAAGACTGTACAGTTTTTAAAATAATTATTACGAGTATATAGATATTAACAATAATATAAGTTGATAACAATAACTATCCGGCACACGTAAGTCGCATAAACACTAATGATATGAGGATCTCTGTGTAAGTAAGCGAGACTAGTTTGGCCGATACCGGATCGTGACGTCACAGTAGGCCGTTTTTGTTTACGGCTGCGTTTTGGCGCGGAGACAATTATTTTGATTTTCTATATTTTTTTACAGGAAAACTATTAGTTAAAAATTTTAATTTTATATGGCAATTGATTTTATACAATGTGGGGAATTGAATAAAAGGAGAATAAAAAAATGTGCAAATTCCTCATTGAGGATACACCGGATTGGATCACTAGATCTTTATGTTTTTATGGAAATAATAAAATTTGTATGACATTAAAAACATTTGATATAAAAATTCGCTACCATAATGCACTTGGTGCGTTCATACTTTTCAGCACATTTTTTAAGACAAAAGTCGCTAATGAGGAGATCGCGACTTTTGAATTTTAAAATTTATTTCTAAAATGACCGCGATCTAGGGCATCTAGAACCAACATCCGAGGTCAGTTTTAGGCTATATGTTTATATAATTACCACTACGATAACTCAGAACTCAAAAAATATAGGAGCGATTTATATTAAACTTAGCACGCTTGATCCTTAAGTGAATGGCTTAGATAAGTTCGTTCGCCAGGAAAATCAGTCCAGGTTTTGCGGGAAAATTTTGGAATTTCGTTCCGAAATTTTTTGTTTCTTCGGAAATACAAATCTATTATAACCAAAATTGTGTGTGTGTGATTGTTTATAAAGAGTGGTCTGGCCTCGAGCTTATAGTCTCATTGTCCACAGCCTTTTTCATTAACCAAATTTGGTATATATATATATATATATATATATATATATATATATATATATATATATATATATATATATATATATATATAAGTTGCTTCTATATAGCGTATACTACATGCCAAATTCAGATCTTAAAGTTGAAAGAAAATACGTTTTTGGCATTTTTTTTTAAATCATCGATCAAGGGATAAGGGCACAAGCCTAAAATAGTATACGTGAGTACCAAAGTCTTTTAAATATTACCGACGGAGATACATTTTTTGTGCAAACAGGTCAAGAACTTAAAAATACTTTTAAAACCGTTATAATTTGTCTTCTAGAAACGTCAATTTGGCGATTTGAAACGTATTAATTGGTGATTTTTTGAACAAAGATCCTAAAACGAATGCGCGTTATGGAAAACAAATATTGTAAGAAGTGTGTGTCTAGCAAAGTTTCAAATTTTTTGCTTGCAGATATTGTACTTCACTTGACTGAAATATTTGCAGAAAATTTAAATAAAAATAGACAGTTTCGGTGACGTTTCGGTACTACCGAAAGTTGTAAAGTGTGTGATATAAATGTTTATATTTTTTTATTTATTAAAATAAATGTGAAATAATCTCTCTCATTAGCTTCTAAATCGATATACGAGGCATCAATAGTAAAAGGCTGGACTCAGTAACTGCGTAATAGTAGCGAATTTTTACAAAAATCTGTCAAATCTGGAGAAAAAACAAAAAAAAAGGTTATGAAAGTGCGCTTCCATAACGCAGTTGCTGCGTTTCAAGTTTTTTTTAAATAAATTTTAATAACAGATTCAGATTTTTATTGTATTTTATCAGCGAATTTACGTGTAAAAGTTTTTTGGTTTGGTAGCAACATTTTTGTTGCAAATTTTCCTTATTTTTTTTAAGTATGGTGAAAAAGACGTGTGGAAATTTAGATTAAAAATGTTCTGGACGCAGCAAGTGCGTTATGCTAGTGAATTTTCATAAGAATAGTATATTATAATGATTTAGCCGTATATTAAAAGTTATAAAACATTACTTTATTTAATTAGCAACAGTAAAAAATAGGGTAAATAAGGGCAAGCAAAAGCATGGTCTCTAACATAAATATTTATAAAATCATTTGGATACAAAACTCGAACAAAACAATTGATAAACAGGAACTATATATTTTTTTAAATACACCAGAAAGCTGAACATAAAAACAATTCCGTGGTTCATGTATTGACGGTGATTGTATGCATGCAGAAGTGGAAGAAGAACCCCCAGGAGGAAGAGGGTTTATGTCCCCTCGCCCAAGAACACGGGAGTTCTCCTTCCTCTTGTGTATGCATACAACTACCTTCAAATTATAAAGCGCAACAAAAATTTCTTGGAGAAAGTTATTGGATCTGGGCCAAGGTGGGTGTTGTGCGAGGTAAACAGGGTTTAAAAGAGGTATTGCTGCAAAATGTGAAAAGCCCATCTTTTCAAAGTCGGACTAATTGGTTTTTTTAGCATTTTCAGCTCATATTTTCTCCCCGCCCAGCACCCCTATTCATTCTTGGTTCCTTAACATGCTTGAGGGTTGTTTGCAACAAATTTACCTTGTGCATCCAAAGAGGGTTCTAAGCACGTTTTTGAAAAAAAAATATTGTAAAAACCCTCCGTGCAGTAAACTGTTTATTTACCGAAATGACATTCCACTTCGTCGTCTATAATGTCTGTTTCAGATAATATCGAATACAGCACTGAAGTAAATAAATTCACTTGCTGTTTCACTTCTTTTTTATTTTTATATTACATATATATATATATATATATATATATATATATATATATATATATATATATATATATATATATATATATATTAATATATATATATATATATATATATATATATATATATATATATATATATATATATATATATATATATATATATATATATATATATATATATATGCACAAGCTAAGTAAGTATAATAAAGGGGGAGCCTTAACTAACATTGGGGCTACACAAACTTAAAAGGAGAGAAGACATTTAGATCGTGTCTGTATGCACACAAATATTAGTAAAATACATTCATAAAATCTAATAAAAAACAACAGTTTTACAATATTATTTTAAATAAACGAATAGAAATACGTTTCGCGGCGATTTTACAATTCGCGAGTATATGAATCTAGCTTTTGTCCAAGACTACACTGAAATCCAGTCGACACCGCAAGCAAGCAGCTTGTAAATTAAGCTCGATAGGCTTGGACGGTTAACAAACGTAGGTATGTCTATTTTTAAGCGGGAGACTGTACCTGTTTGAAACATACAATATGAGAAATACAGAAATCCGCATTAAAGTGCGATTTACTATAAAAAAATATTGACCAACTAACCTGCAAAATCTTCGATAATAAAAATGATGGATCTAGTAACTTATCTATCAGTACCGTTCTCATTTTGTGAGCAGGTTTTGATACTTGCAAAGAACATTGTCGCATGCTAAAATTCAGCGATTTTGAAAGCAAATATTGTCCCTGTATTAGGAAAGAAATGGGACAGGGCTGACAATTTACAAAATTGTTAGTTGACAGTCTCCATATATAACATTTTGTGTTAACTGGAGCTGTCGTGACGACATACTACTTGGTTCCTCACCGAGATGGCGTCCATGTCTTACATTTCACAATGTTCTACGTTTTGACATCTTGCAATAATACTTGTAACTTCCATTGTTTAGATTTTTATCCACCATTTATTCAAAGAGCATAGCAGTACAGGTAACATCATCCAACATTGTAGATATTGCATTACAGAATTTGAAGTGATGTCGAGGATTATTTTCATTTTAATTTCGAACTTTATTTTTCTTTGATCAAGACTCGAAAATTGGTACACAACCACGTTTGTCTATGTTCATTAAAGTTGTAGATTTTCGTTTAAATCACTTAAAGAATTTGAGAGATATTGCGTTTAAAAAATAATAATTAATTTTTTGTTAAGAAAAATTGGGCATTAAGATCTGACGAACGAACTCATCCAAGACATTAACAAAATAAGGGGGGTAATTCCCACATTTTGTTCAAATCAGTGAAGTGTTTTTTGAGTTATCGGTTGGATACATATATATATATATATATATATATATATATATATATATATATATATATATATATATATATATATATATATATATATATATATATATAAACTTTTTAACTGACCTGACCAATTTTCTTAATGAAAATTCACTAAAAAGTATAAAATCTTCGTGTCAAAAGATATTTAAGATATTTAGAAGTTTCGTAAAGCACTTTTGTCGGCCTCTTTCCGTCCAAATATTTTTTTACCGAAGTTCCTAGCGCCTCGGTGGTTCAGTGGTAAGAGCGTGTGCCTCTGTCCATGCGATGTTGAACACATAACATATCCCTATCCTCTTACAGAAAGGCAGGGGTTCAGCAAAATTTCCAGGATAGTGAGGTGAACCTGCTCCCTGGCGCCGGTGATTGGCCATTGTCGCGGAAATAGACCGACGTTAAAGAAAAAATAATAATACCGAAGTTCCTGAAAAATTATATTTTAAGTTTAAATGTTTCTTGAACATTTGTCGGAAATCCTTAATCTTGTTCTTTTGTAAAAAGAAAATTAGGTTATAATAATTTTTTTCAAAAAAAATTTTTTTGAAATTTATTTTTTGTTTAATATCCGTCAACGAAAAAGAAAGAATAATAGATTTTTACCACATTTTCGTAAAACAAATTTCGGAAAATTATTTCTATGAAAATTCGCTACCCGATGGCATTTGCGCAGCAGTCCATGCTTTTATCTTTTGAGGATACTTTAAAAACAAAGGCAAAATTTCCCTGGTTGATATCGTTTTTATACGTCAGCCTCTACAAACAAATTAAACATGATACATATTATATATTATATCATATACAGAACTGTGCGTCTTTAAAAACTGTTATAACAGACTGTCACGGTCAGCTGGTTCCATTATACATATTATATTTAATTAATAATACAATACGCATTTGGAGTCTATACAGTCAATTAACAGAGTTTATTGGACTCTATAAAAATAGATATTTAATTATCTATAATTTTTTTGTCATAAAGTGGCTGGCAACTGGCGGCAGACGCAATACGTTTTACACCTGCTGGTTCTTATGATGAAGAAAACAGGACATGCATCAAGGTAAGGAGTAATCTTGGTTTTTAACATGAAGCTTTCTAAGACACCTGTCTCAACTCGTCACGTTATATTAAGGCACGAAACGCAATAGACGGACGAAAATCTAAGTTCTTTGTATAACAGTCTTTTATTATCAGAAAAAAATGACCATTTGATCTAGATACCCTCTTTAGATTCAACATTTTAAACGCGATGGTAAAAATGTGGTGGAAACCCTTTAAAATCATTTTAGGCAAAATTCATGTTACAAAACACTACAAGCAAGAGTTACTGTTTGGTACATAACTTGATTCTTATATTAAAATCAATAAAAATAGGAACTTAAGTTTTATGTCCAAGAAAATTTCAAATTTATTACTTTGTTAAGGTAATACAAGAAGCAGAAATTAATTGGGCACGATTTTAAAAGTATCTGCTACAATAAAGATATAGGTAATTCGATGGAATTGTATCGAAGATAGACGGTAATATTTAAAAACTGCCATGTTAGTGAATTTTTGTGGTAATAAATTAGGAGATCACGACCGTAAGACTTTCAAAACTCTACTTTTTAATTCTATTTTTTAAAATCACCAGGTTGTTGTGAATTTCCGATACTTCCAGCAGTTTTGCTATTTGGAAATTATTTTAAATCAATGGATCGTAGGCTCAAAAAGCTTCATACCGAAACAGAATCACGGAAGCTATAAATCATATTAACCAAAACACCCCCACCAGAGTTTGCAGGCATGTTTCAAAAAGATGTATAAAGTGCATTAAACAAAACGGTGGCCATATTGAACAATTTTCTATTTAGTGTATTTTTAAGGTTCTAATTTATTATTTGTTGAGTTCCGTTTCTAATTGTGTTGTTTTGTGGAGTTTTAAGTTTCTATTTGTAGAAGTCTATTGTTAGACTCCATAGCCTACTGCTTTTTGAACACTTTTTTTTGTCATTTGTGTTCTGGTATCGGATTTCATAGGCTACTGTCCTCAAAACGATTTTTCTCAAAATTGTCAGTGCAACTACAAGATTTCTCAAGCATGTTGTGCATCGTTGGAAAGCTCTTTTTACAGGCTATCACATGAGCAAAAAATCCAATATGGCTGCCATAATAAAAACAAACGTTGATACCTGTAGCTCAAAAAAAATGACAATCCAAAGTTGAGAATAGCACAAAAAGATTACTCTGTAAAAAGTGTCTTGATAATGTGCAAGTCTTAGACATGTCAGATCAACGCCTACTTAGATATTGAAGAAAAAATAAATGGACAAATTTTGTTTTTTTCAAAGAGGCAGGGCAAAATACAAGTCATATTTGGAACGAGCATGAAATTCTACAAAACATTGCTAATTTAACCGTCTCCCTATCTCTAATAATAACGGAGATAGCAATACATTCCCATCCAGTTTGGGACACACTGTATATATATATATATATATATATATATATATATATATATATATATATATATATATATATATAATAATAATAATAAGAGGTCTTTATTAGGGCGAAATGAATGTTACAATTTTCTTCCGCTTAACCCTTAAAAGATAACACAAAGTGTAAGAATTACACAATAAATAAATTATAAATGTCTTAGTACGTAAAATAACAACAACACACAAAAACACTGATAATTGTGCGTCTTAACTTTAGCCGAAAGGAATTCTTGAATGTGAATACGATTTACTATAAGTACACTACGCAAACTAACTATTTTTATAAAAATCTGTAATCTATAAACATATCTTCGAAACCCTGCCAGAGAACATAAAGATGTTCAAAAGATATTTTATTATACAGATGTGGTACAACATAGGAGAAAGAGCTCCGATATTGGTTCGTATAATATTTAGGTATGGCAAACAAGTGATCGAATCTTGCATTGAGCGAATGTATTTGCCTCCGAAAACAGAGCTCCGATGTATTTAATCAGGCCCCACCTGGAGGACAATCTTGTGAGTCAAGCAAAGAAGATGTATTTTCCAGCGATTCGTCATATTCAGCCAATCTAATTGGTGTGACTTATAAGAAACACGATCTGTTCTTTTTAGATTAAAGATTAGCCGTTAACATGACTTCTGAACCTTTTCTATTCTTTGTCGATCCCAACTGTCAAAGGCAGGTCCATACACACCATCAGCATGGCTAAAGCGCGAGAGATTAATTGAGTCTACTAGGAGAGCTTTTACCTTCACTGGAAGGCAATTTTGGTGGCTATAAAAATATTACAATAGGCCCAGGCTAGCTCTGCGAACGCTAGTGACGTGATCAGAAAATTTTTAATTGTTATCTATTATGAGACCAAGATTTTTTGCAGATTGTTTTACTTCTAAGCGACTCCCATCTATCATAGTATTAATATTTTGAGAACAAACCTTATTACTAGTGACCTTTCCCCCAAAATAAAGTACGCAACACTTATTGACATTTATCGCAAGATCATGCTCCTTTGCTGTCGTGACTAACTTAACAAGATCTGTATTTAAACTTGCTATATCCTCTGAGGAATTTTCGACAGGAACGGATTTGTAAAGCTAGGTATCATCGGCATAGAAATGTACTTTGTTCGAAATCATTTGTTCTTGAAAATCAAACGTGTAAATATTGAATAAAAGGGGGCCTAAAGTAGAGCCCTGTGGAACACCTTTTAATAAACTCAAAGAATCTGACACATCCAAACCGTAGACCACCCTCTGTGCCTTATCTGAAAATAACTTTCTATAAATTGGACGACGTCGTGATTGAAACCAATATATTGTAACTTCGAGTAGAATAGTTCATGACTGATCGTATCAAAAGCTTTACGGTAGTCAAGCAATACCAAAGCTGTAACTTGATTCTTATCGTTAGCTGTGATGATGTCATCACTAATATTTGCTAATGCTGTTGTGGTAGACCTACCCCTAATAAATCCGGACTGTACATTTGGCATGTTGTTGTCACCAAGGTAAGCAGTTATCTACTCCGACATCACTTTCTCCAATAATTTTGAAAGAACTGGGAAAATACTTATAGGTCTTCATTGATTAAACTCAGTTGGATTGTTTCCTTTTGGGACATGAAAACCTTTGCAACTTCCCAAACATTGGGAAAGCATTTTGTCTCAATACAAAAGTTTACAACATGAAGCAGCTGAGGGAGAATTTCTGGGAGACATAGGTTAATCTTGTCGATACTCACACCATCAAAACCTTCAGCTGTTGTTTTTATGGAGGCTGTTTGTCTCATAATATGTACTTCATTGAGAAGCTTAAAATGGAAGTTATTTTTATTTTTGTAAATATTACTGTTGTATTGTAATATGTTTTTAATCCTCTAATGTTAGCCCTACTACTGTTAGTAGACGTGAGATATTGATTTATTTTGTTTACATCACTCAAATGTAATGGCAACACATTGTCTTTTTGTAATAATGCCAAATCTATTAGCCAAAGACCAGGCCGTCCTATTATTTTCACTTATACACAGCATACACGCCGCAAAGATAAGTTTTTGTTTTTTTATGGAATTGGTAGTCGGTTTCTAATTAATTTATAAATCTGCCAATCAATGGGATCGCGGCTATCTTTGAACCTATTATAAGCTTTATCACGGTACTTCATAATATTTTTGATATTATCCGTTAGCCATGGGGCCGGCTTTTTCGTCATTCGTACAGTAACGATAGGGGAATGCGTATCGAAAAGTTTATTCAAAACATTAGTAAGCAATGCTGCTTTATCTTCAGCGGTGTTTAGTCGATAATAATGCATCCAGTTTGCTGCAGAGAGATCGGTTTTGAGTTGATTAATATTAAAATTTTTGTAACTTTTAGAGGTGTGATACTGCCTTTTTAATAATTCTACTTTAGCCAAAGATAATATGCATTATACAAGACAATGATCAGAGATAGCATGATTATCGACGGTATCAGCTTTAGATACACCTAGAGACTTATCAACTATAACAATGTCAAGAAGAGACAGTACATTTGGGTGGGGGTTGGGGGGGGGGGGGGTCCTAGCCGGCTTCGATATGAGTTGTAACAGATCACACGAGTGTAGAATTTAATAAAATTTTATAACAACTGTGTTGTTTTTTAGCAGATCAATTTTAAAATTTGATAATAAAACAATATGATCATATGCAGGCACTATTAAGGAAAGGAGCTCATCAAAGCCATCTAGCGCACTAAGCAGATTTTGATTTGGAGGTCTGTACAAACAGCAGGTCTAAAAGCTTTCATCATGAATTTTAGTTGACAGAGTGAGATATTCAAAGGCATCAGAATTCACGTTAGTTGAAACTACAAGAAAGTTTAATTTATTACTTACGTAGCACAAGACTCCACCACCGTGGCCACTTAACCTATCTTTTCTCACAATAGGGTAGCCTCTTATTTGTGTAGCCTCATTCGTAACATTAGAAGTTAGCCAGGTCTCGGAGACAGCCACAATATCGAAATTATTTTGTTCAATTAAAATTCTAAAAGCTATAAAATCAGAGAGTAACAAATCTTACATCTGTATGCGCAAAACTCATTTGCATCCATATTTTAAAATATTATATAGGTAGTAAAAGTAATAAAGAATAGTTAGATATAAATACAATAACTAAAAGCGATAAGAAGGCAGGCACAGTATTATTTTACTTGTAAAAAAAGGAAATGAAAAGTGTGATAAGGTATCAAAAAGAAAAAGAAATTCAAGTGCAGCCTGCGACAGCAACCTGCATGATATACAAAATATAACCAAAATTTTGTTCAGCAAAGCAAACTAGATACAACATAGATATTTGAACACTACAACTATCAAACTTCTTAACTTTAAATATTTGAATTAGGTAGATCATCCAGTGATGCAATAAGGAGCTTCTGTTTATTACCAGTATTAACATATACATTGCCGTTCCAACTCTAGGCCTTGTTTCTGCCATATGCTTCCTTAGCCTTGCTTAGAAGATTGAGATTGTTGCCAGTCAGGTCCTCTGCCACGAGAATTCCCTTGTCTTTTAATGTAGCTATGTTTCTTATTATTCCATGTTTATATTCCATGTGTGTGAAAGATACCAAAATCGGAGGTTTCTGATTATTTCGGCTTTTTAAGCGATAGCAGGTGCGAATGTTGTTTTCAGATATGTTTACATTCATATCTTTGTTGAAAAATTCTACGACTTTATTTTAAATAGTTTCATTGATTTCAGCTGGTATATTGAAAATTCTTATATTTTTCCTCTTGTTGTGTTGTTCTCTTTGTTGTTTTCTTTAGATATACATTTTAGCTCAGTTTTTTGCTTTTTTAATCTTTCCTCCATCTCAAGAACAGCTTCCTTCATGGCAGAAGACGTGATTTCTTTCATGAGCGTGCAGTTTTCCTTTAGAGTTTTCGACACATAACCTTCAATCATTTAATTAATTTGTCCTAATTGACGTTTCGTAAACGTCATTCTTGTAGATAACACCACCAATAGACACTACTTTACTTCTAGAACACTTGTACACAATACACTTTAATATTAGTCACTTTATTGACTTTGTTTTTGCAAAATTGCAGGAGCGATCGCAACACATTCATATATATATATATATATATATATATATATATATATATATATATATATATATATATATATATATGTTTAACTTTAAATGGCGACAATTCATTATTTTATAACGGGTCGACCGATTTTCAAATTTCTTTTAAAATAAAGTACTCCAAAGGCATGGTATGCACTATTTTAAGATTCGTTTTTTCCATAACCTACTACGATAACAATTAAGAGCCCCAAAATGACTAAAGCGTGTTGGGCATTTTTAAACGAAAGAATCAAATATCTCTATCGACTTAGGCACATCTGTAACCCACGAATCCAAAGTTTCAATATCGTAACTTATACGGGGTTTTCACAACTTGAGTGCAAAAAATGAAAAAATCGACTTTTTGAGACTGCCCTGTGTAAACGCTACTGAGTGTTTATATATGATTAGATTAGATTGCCGATGTATTAAGAGTCACCTAGTGTATCAATTCACAACATATCGTCCGTTTATCTTATACAGAGTGTTTATAATAAATACGGAAACACACCCTTTTGCAATGTATTACCCAAATTGGACTTTGATCGGACCAGCATCACAAATTTTCGGAAGACACCACTCCATTGAACATTGTGAGATGTACGACACGGTCGCCATCTCGATGCGGAACCAGGTAGTATCTTGTCGCGACAGCTCCAAATAACACAAAAGGTTATAAAATAGAGACTGTGTACAACCAACTACCAATTTTGTAAATTGTCAGCCCTGGCCCATTTATTCTCTAAGTTAGGGGCAATGTATGTAAGGCCAGATGTATTATCACCATAATTAGAACCGGAGACCGGTTTCGCTCTAATTACGGCTCATCAGTACGGTATACTAATTACAGCGACAACACACCTACAAAGTAATACGGCTATGGTAGCCAGCCTCCTAGAACATTGTGAGATGTACGACAGGGTCGCCATCTCGTTTCGATACCAGGTAGTATGTTGTCGCGATAGCTCAAAATAAGACAAAATGTTGTAAAATGAAGACTATGTACAACCAACTAACAATTTTGTAAATTGTCAGCCCTGGCCCATTTCTTCCCTACCAAAATTATAAGCGCAGACTGGTTTCGCTCTAATTAGAGAGCATCAGTACGGCATACTAATTACAACAAGGACACACCTATTAAGTATTACGGCTATGATAGCCAGCCTCCTAGAACATTGTGAGATGTACGACAGTGTCGTCATCTCTATGCGGTATAAGATAGTATGTTGTCGCGATAGCTCAAAATAACAAAAAATGTTATAAAATAGAGACTAGGTACAACCAACTAACAATTTTGTAAATTGTCAGCCCTGGACAATTTCTTCCCTAATATAAGGACAATGTATGTAAGGCTAGATGAATTATCACCATAATTAGAACCGCACACCGGTTTCGTTCTAATTCATTCATTCATTCTTTCATTCATTAATTAATCTCGGCAGCGAGATGGGGACCCTGTCGTACATTTCACAATGTTCTAGTGGGCTGGCTTCCATAGCCGTATTACTTTATAGATGTGTTCTCGCTAGTATACCGTACTGATGAGCTCTAATTAGAACGAAACCGGTCTGCGGTTCTAATTATGGTGAGAATACATCTAGCCTTACACACCATTTTAGTGAATTTTCTTAAAAAAAATTCACTAATGAGGAGATCCCGACTTTTGAATTTTGAAAAAATTTCTTCAAATGAGCGCTAATTAGGCCTCCCAGAAAACATATCCGGGGTCAGTTTCAATTTTTATATGTTTATATATATATATATATATATATATATATATATATATATATATATATATATATATATATATATATATTTATATATATATATGTATCACACCGATAACTCAAAAAATAATTGGCCGATTTTGATCAAATTTGGTGAAAAAATTCCTTTTGCAAATGGCTTGGACGAGTTCGTTAGCCAGGAAAATCTGCCCAGGTTTTCCCGGAAAATTTTGTGTTTTCTTTTGAAAAAAAATTATATCTCCGGAATTAACAAAGTAAGGGCAACCAAATTTGGTACGGAGGTTTACATCCTTATGGGTAAGTTACCTACCAAAATTTAGCTATGTAGGTCAAAAGACAAAAAAGTTATAGGCATTTAAAGAAAAATAAATTGGGGTTTTCCTCAAAACGTCAAAGTGGCGATTTAAAATGTCAAAATTGGCAACATTTAGGCAAATAACTTAAATCTAATACGGGCTATAGAAATCAAATGTCTCAAGAAGGATGTTTTACAAACCCTAAAGTCTTAGTTTCAACCGTCATTGTCCTTCATTTTACTAGAATATTTGCAGAAAATTCATTTCAAATAGACCCTTTCTCTGATGCTTGGCAGTAGCCCTAGCTATAGAGTTTATCATTTAATGGTATATAATTTTTGTCGAATTTTCGTAAAAAATCAATAAAGCTCAATATATCCGTTATTATATAAGATATGAAGAAAATTTGTATATATTAATTATAGGGTGTCTTGAGCTACATCTTAAAATAATATTTCTACAATCACAGGGTGGCCCATAAGTCGTTGGTGATACAAATTTCCTTTTTTTTTAATCAAACACGCCTTATGTTATTGCATTTTTGCATTTTCCATCGAAATATAATGCATGTTTGTACGAAAAGAAATTCTGGACGCAGCAAGTGCGTTATGGTAGCGAATTTTGATCAAATGTTTCATATTTGAACAGCTCAATTTGCTATTAACCTATAAGGTTGACCAAGAAACGTGTTTTTTCGGGAACATTTTAAGTTAACTTTTGGAAATTTTTGTACATTTTCACACAATAAAGTTATTTTGATGAAACATGGCACATTGTTGTTACTATATAGATTATACTAGTAACCAAATTTGATGCCTGCTTTCTTAAAAAGACACACATATTTATTATTAAAAAGATTTTTATGAAAATTCACTACCATAACGCACTTGCTGCGTCCAGAGTTTTATTATTTTTGAAAGTAGGTTTACAACTTTATCGCCAAACAAGAAAGTTCTATCAGTTGGTTAATTAATTTCCTTGGCACCATACTGAATATTCCTAACATCTTAATTGCAATTTTCCAAGGTAAGGTCTACTGTCTTCATCAACATTTCCATCGACATAAACAAAAAGTCTGTAGTTTGACAGTTGATATTATTTGGCAGTTTATATAATTGGAAAGTTGTATACCCAATACGTGGTCAGAATTCTAACAGTCAGCCAAAAAATTGAATTAATTTTGACTTGTGGGCGATAACCATAAGACATATCGAGAGGCTGAGGCAGAATTTAACAGGCGTCATCGTCTTATTGAAGCCGTGACTTTTCAGACAGTTGCAAAAGTAAATATGCATTTTGGTAGAACTGGGAGTATTGCTCCAACAAAGCGCACCATAAATGTGAATAATCGTGCAGACAATGCTATTATCAACGAGCTCCAGGAAAATGTGAAGACCAGTGTGAGACAACTAGCCAGAAACCTTAACAGGAAACCAATTAAAGTTTGGAGGTGCCTGAAGCGAAACAAACAAAATGCCGATAAGCCCAAATTTTTGCATACCTTGAAAAATGAAATTGGATAATAAATTGCAAGAGGCAATACTCTTCCAAAATTTATGTCTGCTGTGGCCTATAATAGGACTCTTCTTTTTTGAGGAAAATCTCGACGTAGAAAGTTTTCTTAATTTTTTAAACAGTGAATTATGGGACGTTTTAAAATATATACCTATAAGACAGGGACAGGACATGATTTTTCAGGTAGATGGTCCTATGCGTGATGCAAGAATAGTAAGGGAGTGGTTGGAAACGACATTTCCGATGTAATGGATAGAAGGAAACAGCCCCCTTATTAGATGCCCTCTCTGCTCACCCGACCTAACACCGCTTGATTACTTCCTTAGGAGTACCCTCAAAGAAAAAGTCTATCGAGATCGTCCAACCAATGTGAACGATTTAAAAGAAAAAATTCGCGACGCGCGTAGATCTATTACGACGGAAGTACTACGAAAACTTACTGGCAACTGTTGAAAGAGTCTGTAAAAATGTATTCCAGTACAGGCTGGTCCAATTGAAATCGGTACAATTTTAAATTGTTCATTTTTACTCAATACTCTTTTTGTTATCTTTCCTTGTTTTTCTGTATTGAGATATAAAAAGGTAAGAATGAAATAAACGTTATGGAGTTATTTGAATTGAATTGATTTATATCAAATATTTCCTGAAAATTAGAAGCAAGAATTGTAAATGGACTTATTTTTAAAACTGCGTGGCGCATGTAGTAACAAAACCGCCGGACTCAGAGTTTCGATATTTTCGAATTTATTATGAACAGCTTGTATAAGATATGCGGATGATATTGCATGAATTGATACACTAGATGACTGTTAATCCATTGGCAATCTAATATTTGCAAGACCCTCAGTAGCGTTTGCAGAGGGCACTCTCAAAAAGTCGATTTTTTTTGCACTCAAGTTGTGAGCACTCAGTATAAATTAAGATATTGAAACTTGGGATTTGTGGGTTACAGATGTGCCTAAATCAATACAGATATTTGTTTTTTACATAAAAAATGCCCAATATGCTTTACTCATTTTTGGGGTCTTCTTTGTTATCGTAGTAGGCTATGGAAAAAGCGAATCTTAAAATAATTCCTACCAGGATGTGGAGCTTTTGAAGTACTTTATTTTAAAAAGAATGAAGATCGGCCAACCCGTTATGAAATAATGAATTATCGACACTTAAAGTGAAACAAACTGTATATAAACATATAAATTTAAACTTTCCCGAATATAGGTTCCTGAGGTCCTAGTTCACGCCCATTGGAGGATTTTTTTAAATCCAAAAGTCGATCTCCCCATTAGCGAATCACAATTGTAACTAAAGACTAAGCAACTTTGTATTGAAGTGGCTATACTTATATTTTGATTCAAGGTGATTGTTTTAGAGATTTTTTTTTAATTCGCTAATGGGGATATCTGTGTGTATATATATATATATATATATATATATATATATATATGTATGTATGTATGTATATATATATATATATATATATATATATATATATATATATATATATATATATATATGTATATATATATATATATATATATATATATATATATATATATATATATATATATATATATATATATATATATATATATCCGACCGATAACTCAAAAATAATGGACCCATCTTGATCAAATTTGGTGAGTACCTTCATTTTGCAAGTATCTTGGATAAGTTTGTTAGCCAGGAAAATCGGACCAGGTTTTTCCGGAAAATTTTGTGTTTTCTTTCTAAAAAAAAAAATCATATCTCTGGAAATAACAGAACCAAATTTGGTACGCGTGTTTGTATTATAAAGAGTGAACTCTGTACCAAAATGTAGGTCTCTAGCTTTAAAGACAAGGAAGTTATGGGCAGTTAAAGAAACAAATTTTGGAGTTTTCCTCAAAACGTCAAACTCGCAATTTTAAACGTCAAAATTGGCAATGTTTAGGCAAAGAACGTTAAACAAATACCGATTGTGAAAAGAAAATGTTGCAAGAAGAGTGTTCTGCAAACCCTTAGGTTTCAGATTCAACCGTCATTGCCCTTCATTTTACTAAAATGTTTACAGAAAATTCATTTCAAATAGACCCTTTCTTTGATGCTTTGGCTGTCGGTTTAGTTAAGTTGATGCTCTCGCCGTAGGTTTAGTGAAGTTTATGGTTTAACGGTCTATAATTTTTTTAGCTAATTTTCCTAGAACAAATTTGTTAATGCATTTTTGCATTTTTTATGGAAATATGATGCGTTTGCAAGAAAAAAAAATCTGGACGCAGTAAGTGCGTTTTGGTAGCGAATTTTCGGTAAATTGTCATTTTGATACTGCAAAAGGACAAGTTCCCATGAAATATATAAAAAACGTGAACGGATGGCAAATATAAACGTTGAAGTGGTTTCAGTTTGCTTATAATATTAAAATAATGCGTGGCACATAAAATCTTAAATTAAAATTCTCTACAGATAATAAAATTTGTTTGGTTCTTCAAAAACCACCTTGATCTTGTATCCTGTACCTCTGGCTAATAAAATTTATTTACTTTGTGTATAATTTCTGAACTATAAAATCTGTCAACTTGTCAATGGATGAGTAAATACATTTTATTATTGTTGGCTTTAGATTTGCTGCAGTTTCCAATGTGTAGCTGACTCTAAAAGGTCTTTACAAAGTCCTAACAAATATCTGGACGCAGCAAGTGCCTTATGGTAGCGAATTTTCTTTAATATATTTTTAATAGCAAATGTCTTTCTTTGATGAAAGCAGCCATCAAACTTGGTTGCCTATATATTAGAAACAAGGTACCATATTTCATCGAAATAAATTTATTGTTTGAAAATATATAAACATTTTTCAAAAGTCTAGATGCACCAAATGTGTTATGGAAGTGAATTTCCATAAAAATGTTTTTAATAGCAAATGCGAGCAGGCATCAATCTGATTACCGGTATAGCCTATGTAGTAGAAACAATGTACTATATTTTATCAAAATTACTTATGGTTTGAAAATATACAAAAATTTTCTGAAAATAAACTTAAATGTTGGTTTTCTAACCAACAAAGATTACGATAAAAGCAAACTGAGTTATTGAAATTTGAAGGATTTAATGAAAATTCGGTAAATTTGCAGATTAGCTGCCGAACGCTTTTTAACAAATTGTTTTCAGAAACCTGTGTTCTACGAAAATTAGCGTAAAAAAATTATACACCCCTACTCACTCCTGGTCCCGTAACTTCCTTGGGGAGTGTGAACAAGAAATTTTCCTTGGGAGTATGTGAATCCGGGGGGGGGGGTGTTGTATCCTAGGCAGGTTTCTGAAAACAGTTTTTTTTAAAGCGTTCGGGAGCTAAACTGCAAATTTACCGAAAATTCGCTACCAAAACGCACTTACTGCGTCCAGATTTTTTTCTCACAAACGCATCATATTTTGACAAAAAATGCAAAAATGCATTAACGAATTTGTTCTACGAAAATTAGCTTTAAAAAATTATACTCCCAGTCCCGTAACTTCCTTGGGGGGTGTGAACAATAAATTTTTCTTGTGGTTTGTGCATCTAGGTGGGGTGCTAGTAATGTTTCTGGAAACAATATGTTGAAAAGCATTCGGGAGCTAATCTGCAAATTTACCGAATTTTCATTAAATCGTTCAAATTTCAATAACTCAAATTGCTATTAACATAAGCTTTGTTGGTTAGAAAACCAATATTTAAGTTTATTTTCGGAAACTTTTTGTATATTTTCAACCATAAAAAATTTTGATAAAATATAGTACATTGTTTCTACTACATAGGCTATACCGGTAATCAGATTGATGTCTGCTCGCATTTGCTATTAAAAACATTTTTATGAAAATTCACTTCCATAACACATTTGGTGCATCTAGACTTTTGAAAAATGTTTATATATTTTCAAACAATAAATTTATTTCGATGAAATATGGTACATTGTTTCTAATATATAGGCAACCAAGTTTGATGGCTGCTTTCATCAAAGAAAGACATTTGCTATTAAACATATTTTAAAGAAAATTGGCTACCATAACGCACTTGCTGCGTCCAGAGATTTTTTAGGACTTTGTAAAGACCTTTTAGAGTCAGCTACACATTGGAAACTGCAGCAAATCTAAAGCCAACAATAATAAATTGTAATTACTCATCCATTGACAAGTTGACAAATTTTATAGTTCAGAAAGTATACACAAAATAAATAAATTTTATTAGCCAGAGATACAGGATACAAGATCAAGGTGGTTTTTGAAGGCCAAACAAATTTTATTAGCTGTAGAGAATTTTAATTTCAGATTTTATGTGCCACGCATTATTTTAATATTATAAGCAAACTGAAACCACTTCAACGTTTACATTTGCCATCCGTCCACGTTTTTTATATATTTCATGCGAACTTGTCCTTTTGCAGTATCAAAATGAAACAGCATACAATGTTAGATTCGATTTATTGGACCAATAAAACATTCCGTTCTAGTGTATTCTGGCGATAAAACCAACATGTCTGCTCGCAGCGTGTATATTAAATTCCACGCAGCATCTGGCCATATATTTCAACAAATGATAATTCAGTGCGTTTTGTCCCAGACGACCTAGTCGCATCTATAATCAGATAAAAGTCGTATACGTGTCGTAAGAGCCCATAATAATTCACTAGTATGCCATTTGTGTGTGTGTGCACTGTAAAAAATCTAATAAATCTCCCTAAGAGGAAATACATCACTATGTCAGGGAGGGTTTACCTAAGCTAATAGGGGGCCGAAAATACGAGGTCATTCTTCTGCGGGGTATAACACCATTCTGACTTTCATTCGAAACAATGTTGCCAATCACAACTTTACGTTTTATCTTCCTCTTTTAACAATACATTTAAAAAGTCTGCTGGTGAATTTTCATAAAAATGTACCTAATTACAAATATGTCTTTTGTTTTATGAAAAACATCAGAATTGGTGGAAGTAAAACATTTATAGTAGCAACGATATACCATATTTTGTGTGTATGTGTGTGTGTGTGGGGGGGGGGGGTTGGCCTCGAGCCTGTAATCTCATTGGCCACAAACTTTTTCAGTTACTTTGAATTTCCCAACTAAGTAAGAAGATTGTACCTTCATGTAGAATTGTCATAACATAACACACCACTTACAGTCGTTTAGACTTATAATTATAGTATTTTTTCCCTCAGGTTTCGTCCGCGGCCTTGCCGCCCCGATAGCACTGCATAATTATAGTAGTATTACTTATACTCTGTGTTATACCTATACACTATTACATTACAGACAACTTTGTATATATAGACATACCGACATTTTTAGTGGCAATATAATATATCCCTATAAATATATATATATATATATATATATATATATATATATATATATATATATATATATATATATATATATATATATATATATATATATATATATATATATATATATATATATATATATATATATATATATATATATATATAAGGGCGGGTCAATAAATCCGTGCCTTTTTGAATTTCTCGCCTCTTCACAGGAAGGGCAACACTGCTCCTATCAACAAGCATCTGTCAGTTGACTCCTGTCAAATTTTGAACAAGCTGCGTCATTTAGTTTGTGTTACATACCCATTGAAACGAGACCCTCTTGAAAAAATTCACGATATGGTGTTAGCCGATCGGAGATTGAAAGTGCGGGAGATTGTGGAAGCCATAGGCATATCACATGGCTCAGTGGTTTCGATTTAACATGATCACTTGGGTATGAGAAAGCTATCCGCAAGATGGGTGTTTGCTCACAATCGACCACAAACGCAATCGTGTGACAATTTCGAGGGAGTGTTTGGCGTTGTTGAACCGCAATAGTGACGAGTTTTTGCGGAGTTTTGTATCCGTGGACGAAATATGGATACACCACAACACACCAGAGACCAATCAGCAGTCAAAACAGTGGGTTGATCCGTGTGAATCGGCGCCAAAGAAGGCCAAGGTGGGTTTGTCAGCCAAAAGTCGTGGCGAGCGTTTTTTGGGATACACGCGGTATAATCTACATTTATTGCCTTCAAAATGGAAGAACCATCAATGGCTAATATTATACCAACTTATTGGACCGATTCAATGACGATTTGAAGAAAAATAGACCGCATTTGGCCAAGAAAAAGTTATTTTCTATCAAGACAATGCAAGGGTGCACATATGTGTAGTCTCCATGGCGAAATTGCATAAATTGGGCTACGAATTGCTCCCTCATCCGTCCTACTCTCCGGATTTATCCCCGAGTGACTATTTATTGTTTCCAAACTTCAAGAAATGGCTCGGCGGAAAGAGATTGGCTCCAATGATGAAATCATCTCACAAACAAATACCTATTTTGATGACCTCGACAAATCTTATTTTTGGAAGGGACAAAAAATTGGAGAAACGTTGGACGAAGTGTATAGAGCTCAAAGGAGACTATGTGGAGAAATAAAATGATTTTTTGTCAAAAAAACTGTGTTTCATTCAAAAAGTCACGGACTCATTGACCCGCCCTCGTATATACACATAGATATAAACACCTACATACACATATACTTTTTTTGTTTATTTTTTATTATATATATATATATATATATATATATATATATATATATATATATATATATATATATATATAATTTTTTTTATTATTACCTTTATTATTATTATCATTATTAATATTATTATTATTATTATTATAACTATTATATTTATTTTTTCACAAATATACAATTTCACTCTTTATGTACAAGCTATAACCATATTTCATCAAAATAACTTTATTGTTTAAAAAATTATACAAATTTGCCGAAAATAAATACTAATATCCCTTAAAAACTGGTTCGATTTTCCGGGCTAACGAACCGATTCAAGCAAGTTGGGTGTGATGTGGGGGGGGGGGGGGAGTTTTCACGTTACGGGGTGTCATTTCTAATTTAAAATTGACGTGTTTAGTTTTTTTATAAATATGCACAATGATTGAATTTATTCCATTTGGCAGTTCCAAAATGTATATTGTAGATAATTTCTCATATAAATAAGCTTCTCGCACTTTAAACGTATGTTTTACCACGTTTACAAATTGTTTTGGTGAATAAAATGACTGTCCACCAGCAAAAATATTTGAGTTTCGGTATACGTCATTATAAATAAAATAAATTTTTAAAAGAGTGACTTAAGCTTTAAATTTTGCATATATTTTTTTAAATTCCTCGTTATATTATTCTTGAAAGAAAATTTGTAATTTTGCATGAAACAACATGATTCTTAAACCTAGCCAACGGCTTTAAACTAATATCTTGTCAGGCAATGCAAACATTCGGGAATTTGCTAAAAGTGCATTCATTTAGTAAAACTATATAGGGTGGCGCATTGAAAACGAAACAGACCAATTTGCGTCCAGAGATATTTTTTTTAAGAAACGCTGAAACACGTCAATTTTAATATTGAGGGGGACATGTTTTGACATAAAACTCAACTTTGTCACATCAACCCCTTAAAGGTGGTGATAACAACCCTTATATTTCAAATAGGGAACATGGATTGAGTGTTACATCATTTGAAAGCTCTTTCTTTTCTGAATTCAGTACACTAATTTTTTTGGAAGTTTTATCAACTCGTCGAAAAATTATTCAGAGTTGGAGTTGCAAGAACGTATTTCATTCATTGTGATAAGAAATGCACTAGTTAGTCAATTTTTTGTTAAAAAAAACTAAAAAACAAAACCAATCGTTCAAAAATGTTTATTCAGTTAAGTAAGTGTTCAAATTGTTGACCACCAGCTTCCATACAAAAGTACAAATTTTGTTCAAAACGAGCTCTCACATTCTGGAACATTTGTGGAGCTATTAGAGGGCATTCTTCAACAATGCGTCATCGTAATTCTTCCCGAGACTCCGGTTCTGTTGCGTAAATTCTACTCTTTAAATGGCCCCATAGAAAGAAGTCTAATGGAGTTAAATCCGGTGATCTATGGGGCCACTCAGTAGCTCCTCTACGCCCAATCCATTCAAACTCTCTGTTCAAAAACTCCCTAACACGTTGCGAAAAATGCGGAGGAGCTTCATCTTGTTGAAACACTAATTGATTTTCTTGATAGCGATCATCATTTTCAACAATGTCAATTAGTAGAAGGTAAATGATATCTTCTAGTAACTCCAATACTTTTCGCCACTCAAATTGCCATCAAGAAAAATTGGTCCGATTAAACGGTCTCCAAAAATGCCAGTCCAGACATTCAATTTGTGTGGAGTATGAGTGTGGACTTCGTGAAAATTTCTTGGATTATTATCTGCCCAATAACGACAATTATGACGATGGACTATAGAGTTTAATAAAAACGTACACTTGTCTGGAAAACATATATTGAACAGAAAGTTCCCGTTATCAGCTATTCGTGCAGTCATAACTTCACAAAACTCCAGCCGCCGATCTAAAGCATCTTCATTCAGTTGTTGTACAAGATAAATTTTATACGGGTGACATTTATTATGCTTCAATATTCGCTGAATACTTCTTTTGATGTTTGAAACAGTGGCCAATTTTCTCGTGCTCAAAGTTGGGTCTGCAGCAATTTGTCCTAAAACTTCAATCTCAGTAGTCTTATTTCTAACCGGAAATTCACGTTCAGGATCCAGTTTTGTGTTGGCTACTGATCCACTTTGTCGAAACTTTGCAACTAACTCCTAAATGTATTTTCTGTTAACATGTCTGTTCGGATGTCGTTTATTAAACAAATTTGCGGTACGGTTGGCACAGTCATCGCTTTTGAACAAAAGAGTAATTATTTCAACTCTTTCTTCTACAAAATACACGAAACCGATAAGAAATGTTCTGATAGTACAAGATGAATTTTATACGGGTGAAATTTATGATGCTTCAATATTCGCTGAATAGTTCTTCTTTTGATGTTTGAAACAGTGGCCAATTTTCTCGTGCTCAAAGGTGGGTCTGCAGCAATTTGTCCTAAAACTTCAATCTCAGTAGTCTCATTTCTAACCGGAAATTCACGTTCAGGATCCCGTTTTGTGTTGGCTACTGAACCACTTTGTCAAAACTTTGCAACTAACTCGAAAATGTATTTTCTGTTAACATGTCTGTTCGAATGTCGTTCATTAAACAAATTTGCTGTACGGTTGGCACAGTCATCGTTTTTGAAAAAATAAGACTCAACTCTTTCTTCTACAGAATACACCATTGTGAAAATAATTTTCGGTAGTACTATCAAGTACCAAACCGACCGATAAACTAAAATAATAAACCGCATTTCTCTCATTCCGATAAGAAATGCTCTGATAGTCAATTTTTTGTTTACAAACCAACAAAACATTGACAATCAGCACATTTCTTATCGGAATGAGTGAAATGCGTTTTTGCGTCTTCAAATGTGAATAATTTTTAAACGAGTTGATAAGACTTCCAAAAAAATTTGTGTGCTGAATTTAGAACAGAAAGAGCTTTCAAATGATGTAACACTTGACCCATGTTCCCTATTTAAAATATAAGTGTTGTTATCACCACCCTTAAGGTGTTGATGCGACAAAGTTGAGTTTTATGTCAAAATATTTCCCTCTCAATATTAAAATTGACGTGTTTCAGCGTTTCTTAAAAAAATTCTCTGGACGCAAATCGGTCTTTTTCGTTTTCAATGCGCCACCGTATATTTAAAGTACAATGTTTAGATTTGGCAACGGTGTTTTTTGTTGATGCATAAGGTAATGGTTTTGAAGTGAGACTCCACATATCCGGGACTAATCCTAGACATAACGAAGTGCTAGTTGGCGGGATACATACGTCGTAGACCAAGGGGACGGAAGAAGCAGATGTCATAGCTAATTGTAATTTAGTGTTTGTGCTACGATATAATAGTGGATGAAATTGCAGAATACTAATCGATATAGGAAATGTGGGGTTTGATTCTGAACCGGATAAATAAAAGCGTGAAAAAGTACTAATGAAATTTTACGCTTTGAGGGAAATTACGAATAAGATGTTTGATTTCGTTTTATGGTTTTTATGGTATAAATAACATTTAATTAGCTTTCGAAATAAAGTTACATAATCTTAAAATTTTCTTAAATTTATACAAAATACCTAAGCTGTTACGCTGTTATTTCTTATGGCAGTTTTTCTTATGTGACGTGTTTTCAGGTAGTTTTTGAAAAATAAATTTACACACCTTATAAATCATCTTTTCCTTATATGTAATTAGTAGTATATTATTAGTATATTTGTTATAATAATTTCACAATGTGTCTTACAAAGTAGCTAATAAAGCTTGTGCTTGTAAAGAAAACGCAATTTAAATTCTTGTTTTTCAAATAGAACTGCCAAACCATTTCGCTCAACTGTCACTTTTATAATTTCAACCATACTTTGCTTCCTTACATGTCTACTCTATCACTTATACTTTAGAACGCTTCTTTTTATCCTGCGTCTTGGTCCTTTAGAGTTATTATTTTGCTGTTGTTTTCGCACCCAAGTCCATCCTCACCATCTGTCAAATCTCATATCCTATAAATCATATCTACCATTTGGTGGGAGACCTACTTGTGGTGGTCCCACGAATGTTTGAGCAACTTGCGGTTGTTGTACTAGCAAAAAGAACAAAACGCTGCAATCTCGATATCTTAAGCCTTGCGTCATACAGTAACTTTTTGTTCCAACAAATCACAAAGTTTTTTCGTATAATTTACCTTATTTTGGAAATTAACTTTATCTCCTAAAGTAGAATGTTAGATGCAAAATTGTCAAATTTTACTGCTTGTCCGTGATTTTTATATTAACCCATTACCAGCCGTAATTTAATCTAGAAGAATAATGCCAATTTCTCACGTAATTCAGTTAAAAGCATTCAAATTGGAAAGATTGTGAAAAAAATTGTTCAAAAGAACCCTTGGCTACAGAGAAAAGTACGTCTGTTTTCTGGGCCGTTGGCGGAAGATGAAAATTATTTAAGGAATTAAATAAAAAGAAATAAAAAAATAATCAAAATTAAACAATAGTCTTTTACATCAACTAGGCATCAAATATTATCATAATAATAAATTTTGTGTGTAAAGGTACAAAACATACACATTTTTTTATAAAGTCTCTTGCTATTTGTCACCACATAAAGTACACCTTCGTTGTGTCGCTATACTCACTACCAAATCTCCATTTACATTAACTCTCACGTCCAAGCTCACTCGTCCAGTCAGTTTAGACTTTTGTTCGCCCGGCCTTTTTGAAGCATGGAAGGTAGTATAGAAAGGTAGGCTTTAACCCTAGGTTAGGCGCGTGGGCTACGAACAGTGATGATTCTCAAAAAAAAAAAAAATACGCAGATGCGAGCGCCTCTATCTATTGAAATTACTTCGCTCCATCTGACTAGTATGTTTCTCGTGCTTGAGTGGTAGTTGTTTTTGGTGATCAAAGTCGACTGGTCTACCATGGTAGCCCGCGCGCCGAATTGCGCCCCGTTTTTTCTGCTATTTGAAATTTTTGATTTTATTGGTTTTCACTGATTTGAGTGGGTGTTAGTGTTTGAATCATTATGATGCGTAGAGAAATTTTAAGAATGGTAGGAAAACCGTGAAAACCAAATATCCGACACGAAAGAAAGGCGTCTAGAGAAAATAGAGAAAAGCAGGGATCCTGAAATATGGTTGAAATGGTTCAACGAAATATAGAGTGGGTAGGAGATCCCAATCGACGAAGAAGAATCGGATGGAAGAGAAAAAGGCGTGGCTGTTGAAAATCACCATCATGATCAGAATCTGAGCAATCGGAAGAAGAAATGGATGAAGAGGGTCCTTAAAAATTTTATTGAGGGAAAGACAAGAACATCAAATGGAAGAAGGATGGACCTAATACTTAAGTTCGTACTTGACCTCAAAACATATAAAACTATTCGCTGGTAATGCACCAAATGCCAGAAGTGAAATTGATTGCCTGAAACTATTTACAAATGATACGGCCATAGGAATCATCACTGTTTCTACGAACTTATATATGGGCAAAATTTAAAACAGATTTGAACGATTCCTAAACGGCAGACAAACTGACAAAAGAGAAGTTGGAGCTTTTATTCGAATTCTCATTCTGATTGGAACTTTCAGAAGTTCACGAAAAAATTTGCGAAAAATTTGGGACAATTCTAAAGGAAGTGGAATCGAAGCGTGCTGTCTGGCGATGAGTGAGAAAATATTTAGATTTCTGATGGGGTGTTTGAGCTTTGACGCCGTAAGGGCGAGGGATGAAAGAAGAGAAACGGAAAAGTTGGCACCCATTCGAGAACTTTTTGAAACCTTTTTGGCAAATTACCAAAACAATTTTATTGCCAGTCAGTACTTCGCCGTGGACGAGCGGTTGCTGGCTTTTAGAGGATGCTGTGGATTCCAGCAGTGCCAGCCAAATATGGCATCCAGATATTTGCGTTGGTCGATGTAAAAACATCATACACTTTGAACTTGGAAACCTAGGTTGGAGCACAACAAGAGGGTCTGTATAAACTTGCTAATTCCGCCAAAGACATGCTTTCCAGATTAGTACTCCCAGTGGCAGGCACCAATCGCAACATCACGGGGGATAACTGGTTTACCAGCTTGTCGTTGTTAAAACGATTGTTGCAAGAAAAAAATTGACCTACATCGAGACTATACAAAAAAATAAGAGGGAGGTCCCTCCACAATTCTTGCCGATAAAGAACGGACAAGAAAAGTCGTCCATGTTTGGTTGTCAGGAAGACTGTACTATGTACCTGGACTTACTGTCCAGAAAAATAGGTATGTGATGTTGTTGTCTACCAAGACCAGTTGTGCCAAAATTACAATGTTGCAAGTCATACACGCCGTTGGCCGATGGTGGTATTTTACAACCTAATCAAAATTTCCGGTATAAACTCTCTGTGCGTTCATAAGGCAAATCACCCACAAGAAAAAATTGCACGGTCCGACTTTCTTCAAACTTGTGCATGGGATCTGATCTGACCCCTGATGCAGTTCCGATCAACAACAATTCCATCACTTCCAGTAGAAATGATGCGATGGGTAAGAGCCCTGTTAAATGTTATGGAGGTACTACCTGCCCTCCCCAGTAGACCACAAAACGTTGTCGGACGTTGCCATATTTGTCGTAGAAGACTTAAATCTACACGTAAAAGCTGTTCGCAATGCGGAAAATTTGCGTGCAAAGAACACATGATGGATACTTACACGATACGCTTGAGCGAATAAAAATCAGTTATCTTTGAAGTTCCAGAGCACGGCCATCTTTTATTATCTCTTTGTTTTTTTTTTAATTTTATTTCAGTGTTTGTTCACTTTTGAGAATGTAAGTTGTGTTCCTAAAGTTGTATTTTTTCCTAAGTTATTAAATATGAGATGCTTTGAAAATAAACAAGGAAAATTCATAATTAGTATTTTATGCACCTCTCAAAATATATTTGAACAGGAAAGTAAGAAATTCATATTTTTACGATTTAGTGATCATATTGAGCATACTTGATTAAGAAAGAATGTAACTGATAATCAAAAATCACAATTTGATTTTATATAAAAATGAAATTGGTCTACAATTGTAACCCGCGCACCTAAACACGCCACAAATAAGGACGCGTCTAACCTAGGGTTAACACTACTTTCCTGCGTACATTCAGATACTATACGCTTTCTGGAGAATTTATAATTTGAGACAATCTTCATGTCATGATAAAGCATAGATCCAGAAATTGTGTGCATAATGTTCATCGCTCTTTTTTTAAATAAATTTTGGGTCTATAAAGTGGAGTTGTTTATCTAACATATTCACGCCACATATGTGTAAATTATTATATTCTTGTATGACCAATTGAATAGGATTTTGAATTTGCTTTCTGTTTTACCGGAGTAACGTTTAGTTTGTCCTAATGGGTCAATTGAACTGAAGTATATTTGGAATATTAATCACCACATAGATAAAGAAAACCTGAAGCTATTCAAAAATGTTAAGGCAGCCCGTGAAATTAAGCGCCTACGTTATAAGGCCATAAAAAACAAAGTTTGTTTGAACCCGGCTTCACAGTTCTTAATAGTTCGCTGTTCGCGTTGTCTCTGTGATAAAAAATTGTGTGCGTGTGGCCGACTATAACACAATTTTTAAAAGGTATTTCCTTTGATTAAAATAATAATAAAATGTTCGGGACGCAGCAAGTGCGTTATGGTAGTGAATTTTTATTAAATGCTTCAAATTTGAATAACTCAATTTTCTATAAACTTAGAAAGTTGAATTTTTGTATGTAGTAAGGCCTTTCCTAAGGCAACGTATCCACCGAATTTAATTATAATAACTTTGTATTTTTTTTAAGAAAACTCAAAATTTGAATAACTTAATTTTTTATAAACTTAGAAAGTTGAATTCTGGTGCGTAGTAAGGTCTTTTACAAGGCAACATATTCATCAAATTTCATTAAAATAACAGTAATTTTCCGAGAACAAATTTTTTTTCGAAAGAAAACATAAAAATTGAAACTAACCCCGGATATGGGTTCTAGGGGTCCTAGTTCGCGCTCATTTGAAAAAATTTTTGCAAAGTCTCACCATCGATACCTCTCTATTAGTGAATTTTTTTTAATAAAAATTCACTAAAAATACAAACGTGGGAAGTTTTTTTGTGATTGCATTTTTCTCTCTGGTGTCTCGGGTCTTTCACCTCACAGGTTATATAAACACTATGTTTGGTAGTTAAGAGTTTATAATTTTTCATCATTTTATGGTGCTAACTTTGTTAGCGAAACGATCGTCAGGTCAGGTCAGGTCAGGTAAAAATGTGCTGTGGTGATTTGGGTTCTCCAAGTGTACTTATGATTTTAATATAAGAAATGTAAAGGATAATCGAAAAACATTATAAGTTATGACTATCAACTATGACTATTAGGAAAATACAGGATTAATTGCTTATAATTGAAAAAAGCTCATAATGACCACCATTTATATGTTTTCTTTTTTTTACAGGTGAGTTTTCAAGAATTTATGACTACACGACCCATATTTGTCACTAGCCAAAGAGGTACGTGGTAAGTGGTTCTAAAAGTAACTTTAAAACCCAAAGAGAGTATATATATATATATATATATATATATATATATATATATATATATATATATATATATATATATATATATATATATATATATATATAAACATATAAAAAAAGTCTGGACGCAGCAAGTGCGTTATAGTAGTGAATTTTCAAAGAAATGATCAGGCACCAGACATTTTTTTCATGCATGCTTATAACTTTTTTTAAATTTTAACCTAGAAATCTGAATTTAGCTTGGTTCCTATTTCAACATGTTTTCAGTTGAACTTCAAGACTAAATACTACTTCTCTGGCTTCACTATTAGTTTTCTTTTCTGTAAATGAAGGACGTAGCTAGCGCGTAAGCTAACTGAAGCAAGTGGGCCTTCTAAACTCAGAAAGCTTTCTTTCATTTACACAAAAAAAAGGAAAACAGAGAGGTAATCTCCAAGTCTGTATTTAGTAAGAACCAGTTTCACCCAGTAAGGGCAACAACAATCATTGAATTGACCTCTTTTTTTTTTAAATAAAAGCGGGGATCAAATTTCGTGGCCAGCATAACCTATATAGTAGAAATAATGTAGGTACCATATTTCATCAAAATAACTTTACTGTTTTAAAAAGTACAAAATTTTCCGAAAATAAACATAAAATGTTCCTGAAAAAACTGGTCAGATTTTCGTGGCCAACAAATCTTTTCAAGATATTTACCCACCTGCCGCAATGTAATTATTAACAGAAAGGTTTTTAACGAAATTTCAGAAAAAAACCTGGAATTGTATACTAGGGGGCCTCGTTCTCACTTATTTGAAGGAAAATTTTCAAAATTCAAAAGTTGTTCTCCTTTTTTCTACGAAAATTCACTGACAAGAGATAATTTTATGTCACCAACGACTTATGGGCTACCTGTGATTGTTAAAATAATTTTATAAGATGCAGGTCAAGACACACTATAATTAACATATACAATTTTTTCTCGTATCTTGTACAGTAACGGATATATTGAGCTTTTCCGTAGGATTTCGTCACCCTGTATATATGTAAACAGATAAAAAGTTTAACTAACTCCAGATATGGGTTCTAGCAGGCCTAGTTCGTGCTCATGTGAAAAAATATTTTCATAATTCAAAAGTCGCGGTCTCCTCAATAGCGAATTTATTATGCGAAAGTTTGCTAAAAATTATAGAATATGAAACCCTAAACTCTATAACTTAAACTACTTCCAAAGCATCAGATGAAGGGTCTATTTGAAATTAATTTTCTGCAAATATTCTAGTAAAATGAAGGACAATTGCGGTTGAACCTGAAACTTAAGGTTTTGTAAAACAAGTTTCTTGTGATAATTTCTCTACATAACCCGTATTAGTTTGCCTAAATGTTGCCAATTTTGACGTTTTAAATAGCGACGTTGACGTTGTAAGACGAAAAACTATAAAATTTTCAAAGTAATTTTTCTGCTATTTCTTGACCTTTCTGCGCAAAAAAACTTAATCTTGGTCTGTAATATACAATATATTTTGCTATCCACACAAAATATTTTGGTTTTATGCCTTTCTCCGGTCATCAGTGACACCCAATTGTTTTTTCTGTAAATGCCTCTAACTTTTTTTTTGTTTCAACATACAGATCTAAATTTCGGTATGTAGTACACTTTTCGCAATATAAACCTACGTACCAAATTTAGTTGCTATCGCTTTGTTATTTCCGGAGATACAAATTTTTTTCAAAATTCAAAAGAAGAGGTCTCCTCATTAGTGATTTTTTAAAAGAAAATTCACTAAAAGGGCAACATTTTCGGAAGCGACGCTTTGAGTCTTGAGTAGTGTATGTAAATTCGTTAGTCTCGTCGACTTCTCCCTCTCCCCGTTTCATTCAATTTCTTCGCTAGAGTAGTTTTATTTGTTTTACGATAAAAACAAAGTTATAATTGCTATAAATCCTAAACAAGACAAACCATCAGATAATTAAATGAAGGTACAGTTTTTGTAATTGGCAATATATTACAACTCGTGTGGTGTCTTAACAAGCTTTCCTCGAGTAATCAAGTTGGTCAGGATTTCCACAAGCGCTAGCATGCAGTCATCTCTTACAATTCCATTTTGTTTCATACTTGTGGCCGCTGTACTAAATTGTCTTCTCCTCGATTTATCCTTTCACTAAATCCCACTGCGTCCCGTGTTGCTAAATCCTGGATGTCAGGAAACTCTGCACGCACTAATAAAATTAGTGGCATGACAGCTCACTGCTTATCCATCTTGGAGCTGTCTTAAGATAACGCACGCACAGGCACGGACACAGATAGAGCAGGAAGGATGGTAATAATGCTAAAGTTTAGAAAGTTACAGTTGTGTGAACAAAATTGTTTAGATATATGTTTGTCTTGCTTTTGTTTTGCTGTAAGTAATTTTTATTAATCTTTCTAAACGGCCTAAAAATATTCTCAATATACAGGGTGATTCATAAGTGGTAACCAAAAATGAAACCCCATGTTCTTTGAACAATTTTAGAGAGGGTATGTCCTATAATATATACAGGGTCGCTGATAAGTCTGGAAACGGTCGATTATCCGGGAAAATATACAAGGTGTCGAAAAAAGTTTTATACAAAAGTTTTTGGGTTCTTCAATGTCTACTAGGCGGTGATAATTTCATTTATACAGGGTTGGTCATACAGGCGTGGCACACCAATATTAATTTTTTTTTAATGGAACACCCTATATATTATTCGATATTTCAATCCTTCTCTTAATTTTGAGCAACATTTATCAGAAGCATGATGTACATAAACTCAATCGTTTCCGGGTAAAAAAAAAAAAACGCTATTTTTTTTAAAATCTATTGGATGAAGGACAAAAATAAATGAAAAGTAGAATATCTCTTGAAAACAATCTGTGAGTGTGAAAAGAACCGGTTGCGATGTTTTTAACATTGTTTGAAATCCTATTTTATAAGATGTTCAAAGTGTTCTCCATTGACCTCCTGACAATAATGAATTCGCTTAACAAAACATTGCACTGCATTTACAAGAGCGTTTTGAGGAATGTTATTAATTTCATGCACAATCCTTGCTTGCAACTCTTCAATATTCTGCGGTCTATTTTGGTAAATTAAATTTTTTACATGACCCCACAAAAAAAGTCAAGCGGCGTCATGTCGAGAGACCTAGCTGGCCATTCAATAGTTCCCCTGCGCCCTATCCATCTGCCAGGAAAGGTTTGATTCAGATATTCCCGTACCTCAATTCCAAAATGAGGGGGTGCCCCATCCTGCTGAAACCATATTTCTTCCGCTGGTAGATTTGGGTCGTTATTGTTCGGAAATAATCGACTAACGTCTGGAACAATTGATTCTTGCAAAAGTGTCAAATATCGAGCAGAGTTCAAATTACCGTGTATAAAATAAGGTCCTATGATATGTCCACCAATAATAGCACACCAAACATTTACTTTTTGCGGTCTTTGGGTGTGAATTTGTTCCATCCAATGTGGGTTTTCGTCTGACCAGTACCTACAGTTGTGTCGGTTGACTTGTCCATTCAAACAAAATGTAGATTCGTCGGAAAACAAAATGTGGTTGGCAAAGTTAAAATTTTGGCGTAACTTCTCCATAATAAGTTCACAGAACTCGATTCTGCGATCAAAATCGTCTTCACTCAGTTCTTGCAATAAATGAATTTTATATGGACGGAACTTTTCCCGCTTCGTAATCTTTTGAATTGAATATCGACTCATATTGTGATTTAAAGCCAATTGCTGTGCCGAAGTTTTCGGATTTTCCACCACATCCAATATTACATTCAAAGAATTTTCTTCATTTGTAACGGTTACTGGCCTTCCAGTTCTAGGTTTATCCTTGATACCGCCAGTTTCGTGAAAACGATGCAAAGTTTTCGAAACTGTGGATTTGGAGATCGATTCCCGCTCAGGATGCAACTCATTGAACATAATCACCACTTGAGCAAAACTTCGTGTTCTATCACCGTACCCTATCATCATTAAAATTTCGATACGTTCGGTTTCACTTAAACTTGCCATTTTGCACAAAAACTGTTGACACTAAATTACTAATGTTTCAAAACTGTTGACACTGAATGAATGTTTGACATTCGTTGTCCTGGAAACATTTTAAAACAAAAGAATAATACTGCGTTTCTTATGGGCATCTTATCTTATCTTGGGATTCCAAACAATGTTAAAAACATCGCAACCGGTTCTTTTCACACTCACAGATTGTTTTCAAGAGATATTCTACTTTTCATTTATTTTTGTTCTTCATCCAATAGATTTTAAAAACAGTAGCGTTTATTTTTATTTATTTTTTTACCCGGAAACGATTGAGTTTAGGTACATTATGCTTCTCATAAATGTTGCTCAAAATTAAGAGAAGGATTGAAATATCGAATAATATATAGGGTGTTCCATTAAAAAAAAAATAATATTGGTGTGCCACGCCTGTATGACCAACCCTGTATAAATAAAATTATCACCGCCTAGTAGACATTGAAGAACCCAAAAACTTTTGTATAAAACTTTTTTCGACACCTTGTATATTTTCCCGGATAATCGACCGTTTCCAGACTTATCAGCGACCCTGTATATATATATATATATATATATATATATATATATATATATATATATATATATATATATATAGGGTGGCCCATTGAAAACGAAACAGACCGATTTACGTTCAGAGAAAGCTTTTTTAAGAAACGCTCAAACACGTTAATTTTATTATTGAGGGGGACATGTTTTGACATAAAACTCAACTTTGTCACATCAACTCCTTAAGGGTGGTGATAACAACCCTTATATTTTAAATAGGGAACATGGTCCGAGTGTTACATCATTTGAAAGCACTTTCCTTTCTGAATTCAGCACACTAATTTTTTGGAAGTTTTATCAACTCGTTTAAAAATTATTCACAGTTGAAGATGCAAAAACGCATTTCACTCATTCCGATAAGAAATGTGTTGATAGTCAATGTTTTGTTGGTTTGTAAACAAAATTAACTATCAGAACATTTCTTATCGGAATGATAGAAATGCGGTTTATTATTTCAGTTTATCGGTCGGTTTGATACTTGATAATACTACCGAAAATTAATTTCACAATGGTGTATTCTGTAGAAGAAAGAGTTGAAATAATTACTCTTTTCTTCAAAAACGATGACTGTGCCAACCGTACCGCAAATTTGTTTAATGAACGACATCCGAACAGACATGTTAACAGAAAATACATTTTGGAGTTAGTTGCAAAGTTTCGACAAAGTGGTTCAGTAGCCAACAAAAAACGGGAACCTGAACGTGAATTTCCGGTTAGAAATGAGACTACTGAGATTGAAGTTTTAGGACAAATTGCTGCAGACCCAACTTTGAGCACGAGAAAATTGGCCACTGTTTCAGACATCAAAAGAAGAACTATTCAGCGAATATTGAAGTATCATAAATTTCACCCGTATATTTCATCTTGTACAATAACTGAATGAAGATGATTTTGATCGCCGGCTGCAGTTTTGTGAAGTTATGACTGCACAAATAGCTGATAACGGGAACTTTCTGTTCAATATCTGTTTTTCAGACGAGTGTGCGTTTTTATTCAACTCTACAGTCAATCGTCATAATTGTCGTTATTTTTAAATTTTCACGAAGTCTACACTCAAACTCCACAGAAATTAAATGTCTGGACTGGCGTTTTTGGAGACCGTTTAATCGGACCAATTTTTCTTGATGGCAATTTTAGTGGCGAAACGTATTTGGAGTTACTAGAAGATATCGTTTACCCTCTACTAATTAACATTGTTGAAAATGATTATCGCTATCAAGAAAATCAGTTAGTGTTTTAACAAGATGGAGCTCCTCCGCATTGTTCACAACGTGTTAGGGAGTTTTTGAACAGAGAGTTTCCAGAGCAATGGATTGGGCGTAGAGGTGCGATTGGGTGGCCCCCTAGATCCCCAGATTTAACTCCTTTAGACTTCTTTCTACGAGGCCATTTAAAGAGTAGAATTTACGCAACAGAACCGGAGTCTCTGGAAGAATTACGACGACTCATTGTTGAAGAATGACGTCTAATAACTCCACAAATGCTCCAGAATGTCAGAGCTCGTTTTGAACAAAATTTGTACTTTTGTATGGAAGCTGGTGGTCAACAATTTGAACACTTAACTGAATAAACATTTTTTAACGTTTGGTTTTGTTTTTTAGTTTTTTTACGAAAAGTTGACTAATTAATGCATTTCTTATCACAATGAATGAAATACGTTCTTGCAACTCCAACTGTGAATAATTTTTAAATGAGTTAATAAAACTTCCAAAAAAATTAGTGTGCTGAATTCAGAAAAGAAAGAGCTTTCAAATGATTTAACACTCGACCCATGTTCCCTATTTAAAATATAAGGGTTGTTATCACCACCCTTAAGGGGTTGATGCGACAATTTGAGTTTTATGTCAAAACATATCCCGCTCAATATTAAAATTGACGTGTTTCAGAGTTTCTTAAAAAAAATTATCTGGGCGCAAATCGGTCTGTTTCGTTTTCAATGCGCCAGCCTGTATATAAACATATAAAAATCCCAACAGACCTTGGCTTTGGGTTCTATGGGCCTTACTTCGCGCTGATTTTAAGAAATTCTTGGTAAGTGTCACCATCGATACCTCTATATTAGCGATTTTTTTTAACGAAAAATTCGCTAAAAAGGTTTCAATTTCAAAAAAAAGTTGATGACATCATGACTCAAAAAAATGATGGTGAGAAACCAAGTTTCATGCAAAGATGCGTATTTTTATTAAATAAAATCGACGTGTTCGAGGATTTTTCAAAAACAAAATTGTTGTATTTTATTTCGTTTTTACTTACATTATTCCACTGTATCTGTTTCGGTTATTCGCAAGACATAAAACTTTACATTCATAAATTTGATCAAAATCAATCACTCGCTGAAGGTTTGCACTGAATGCAACAAAAATATGTTTTTTTTTAATTTCGCGAATGCAGTGTGTTTTGAGAAAACTATTACCAGAACTTTGTGTTAGATGTGGCAAAATAAACAGTTCTGGAGCAGCTTCTACATCGTGCTACGATTATAGTGAAAAACCCTTTGTTGAATCTCAACATCATAAAAGTGTTTTACAAAAAGTTATGGTATTGTTTTTGCTCCTTGTAAATTGATCGTAATTTTAATTTTTGGGTTGTGGATGACAATCTGGCCTGGCGACAAAATTAGATTCTCAGTTTTTTTGCACAGTTTCTATTAAACGACTGGCCACAAACCGCAAACATTGACACAATAAATTTTCTTTATATTGTGGCGTTTCAATATACTCTCCGGACAAACAGTTTTGTAGGGAAGCTTTATTCGATATCTAAGACATTTTTAACGGTTTTAGTAAATATATTGTCACTATATCTACGCGCAATTTTCCTCTGCATCAAATTTTGTGGAGGAGATGCTGCGACAAAAACATCGTAAAACAGCAGAGTTAAATCTCAACAAAATTCTAAGAGTCCTAGAGGATAGTGTGATGGTCGTAGTTATGTTCCGTACACATCTAACGAATGTTATTTTGCGGCGTTTTATTGGCTACTTTGAGTTTGGCTCCAATATTACGACAATTTTTTTAGCTTTCTCTGAACATAAATACAACTCAAAACGAGTCAACCAAAAAAATCATAAGCTTTTAGTGTTTTTTTTTTTAATTCACTAATGAGAAGATCGCGACTTTTTAATTTTGAAAAAAATTTCTTCAAGTGAGCGCTATTTAGGACCCCTGGAACCCAAGTCCGAGGTCGGTTTCAGACTTTATATGTTATATATATATATATATATATATATATATATATATATATATATATATATATATATATATATATATATATATATATATATATATATATAATATAGGTTTATATATTTATGTGTCACACCGATAACTCAAAAAACAATGGACCGATTTTGATCAAACTTGGTCAGTACCTTCCTTTTGCAAGTGGCTTGGATAAGTTCGTTAGCCAGGAAAATCGGACTAGCTTTTTCCGGAAAATGTTTATATCTCCGAAATAACAAAGTTAGGGCAACCATGTTGGATACGAGGGTTTATATCGTAAAAAGAAAAGCATGCACCAAAATTTGGATATCTATGTTAAAATTTTAAAAAAAATATAAGCTTTTAAATTTTTCTTCTTAAAACGTCAAAAAAGTCGCGATTCTAAACGTCAAAATTGATATGATCTAGATAGAGAACTTACATGAACGGCTATTCAGCGTAAGTGTCGTAAAATAAGTTAAAAAGCCTTAAGTTTCAGCTACAATCTTCATTTGATTAAAATATTTGCTGAAAATTAATTTAAAATAGATCCTTTATGTGATGCTTTGGTAACAGTTTCAGTTATTTATTTAATTCTAATAACGAATCAGATTACGTTATTATTTAGCGTTTTTATTTTTATTGGGCAAAGTGGAAGTTGTTTATGGAAAAACGGTGTTCGTAAGGAGTTTCTCCTTTCTATTGACTTCTGTAAGGTGAGTTTTTTACAGTTTGCATTTTTAGTTCCGTTGTAGCATGTTTACCCTGCACAGAACCTCAAATTTGCTTTAGGTCTTTTAACTGTATTGTGGGGTTGAGATCACAGCATTTGTCCGATGGGGTTTATGCATAAAGGGGTTCCTCTAAGCATGCTTCTGAATTATTTTTTCAAAAAACGAACAATGCGCTAATCTGCTAATTTAGATATAAATGTTATTAATCACACCGATAACTCAAAAAATAATAGGCCGATTTTGATTAAATTTGGTGAATACCTTCCTTTTGCAAGTGGATTGGATAAGTTCGTTATCCAGGAAAATCGGCCCAGGTTTTCCCAGGAAATTTTGTGTTTTCTTTAAAAAAAAAATTATATCTCCGGAAATAACAAAGTAAGGGCAACCGAATTTGGTGCACGGATTTACGTCATTATAGGTAAATTACTTACCAAAATGTAGCTCTCTAAGTTGAAAGACAAAAAAGTAATAGGCATTTAAAGAAAAATAAATTGGGGTTTTCCTCAAAACGTCAGTCGCGATTTAAAACGTCAAAATTGGCAACATTTAGGCAAAGAACCTGAAACTAATACGGGCTATGGAAAGAAAATGTCTCAAGCAGAATGTTTTACAAACCCTGAAGTCTTAGCTTCAACCGTCATTATCCTTCATTTTACTAAAATATTTCCAGAAAATTCATTTCAAATAGAACCTTTCTATGTTGCTTTGGCAGTAGTTCTAGCTATAGAGTTTACCGTTTAATGGTATCTAATTTTTGTCGAATTTTCGTTATTTTACAAGATACGAAAAAAATTATATACATGAATTATAGGGTGTCTTGAGCTATATCTTTAAAAAATATGTTTATAATCACAGAATGGCCCATAAGTCGTTGGTGATACAAATTATCATTTTTTTAATCGAACACGCCTTATGTTATTGCATTTTTCATCGAAATATAATGTATGTTTGTATGAAAATAAATTCGGGTCGCAGCAAGTGCGTTATGGTAGCGAATTTTCAATTAAATGCTTCAAATTTAAATAGTTTAATTTGCTATTAACCTATAAGATTGACCAAGAAACGAGTTTCTTCGGGAACACCTTAAGTTTATTTTCGGAAACTTTTGTACATTTTCAAGCAATAAAGTTATTTTGATGAAACATGGCACATTATTTATACTATATAGGTTATGCTGGTAACCAAATTTGATGCCTGCTTTCTTGAAAAAAAAAACACACACATATTTGCTATTAAAAATATTTTAATGAAAATGCACTACCATAACGCACTTGCTGCGCCCAGACTTTTGTTAAACCGTTTAGTTATAAAATGAATAGGTGAATATTTTCAGCTGCTTTAAAAATTAATACCATGTTTGTACTGCGAATTTTTGTCGTAAAAAACTAAGTATGAGTGAAGTACAATTTGGAGAACCCAATTCATCACAATACAGTTTTCAGACCTGGCAATCGTTTTTCTAACAAAGTTAGCGTCATCAGAGTGATGAGTAAAGTACGTATTACTACTAGTTTATTCATCACTGTGACAACGCTAACTTTGTTAACAAAACCATCGTCAGCTCTGAAAACTGCATGACTATGACTGCACGAATAGCTGATAACGGGAACTTTCTGTGCAATATCTGTTTTTCAGACGAGTGTACGTTTTTATTAAACTCTACAGTCAATCGTCACAATTGTCGTTATCGGGCAGATAATAATCCAAGAAATTTTCACGAAGTCCACACTCAAACACCACAGAAATTGAATGTCTGGACTGGCATTTTTGAAGACCGTTTAATCGGACCAATTTTTCTTGATGGCAATTTGAGTGGCGAAACGTATTTGGATTTACTAGAAGATATCGTTTACCATCTACTAATTGACATTGTTGAAAATGATGATCGCTATCAAGAAAATCAATTAGTGTTTCAACAAGATGGAGCTCCTCCGCATTTTCCACAATGTGTTAGGGAGTTTTTGAACAAAGAGTTTCCAGAGCAATGGATTGGGCGTAGAGGTGCTATTGAGTGCCCCCCCCCCCCCTAGATCACCGGATTTAACTCATTTAGACTTCTTTCTATGGGGCCATTTAAAGAGTAGAATTTACGCAACAGAACTGGAGTCTCTTGAAGAATTACGACGACGCATTGTTGAAGAATGCCGTCTAATAACTCCACAAATGCTCCAGAATGTCAGAGCTCGTTTTGAACAAAATTTGTACTTTTGTATGGAAGCTCGTAGTCAACAATTTGAACACTTACTTAACTGAATAAACATTTTCGAACGTTTGGTTTTGTTTTTTAGTTTTTTTAACGAAAAATTGACTAAACAGTACATTTCTTATCACAATGAATGAAATACATTCTTGCAACTTCAACTGTGAATAATTTTTAAATAACACTCGACCCATGTTCCCTATTTAAAATATAAGGGATATTAGCAACACCTTTAAGGGGTTGACGTGACAAAGTTGAGTTTTATGTCAAAACCCCCTCGATATTAAAATGGACGTGTTTCAGCGTTTCTATAAAAAAAAATTCTCGCAAATCGGTCTGTTTCGTTTTCAATGCGCAACCGTATATATATATATATATATATATATATATATATATATATATATATATATATATATATATATATATATATATATATATATATATATATATATATATATATAATATATAAAAGAGACCTTCCCAGCTTGTGCGGGGAGGTTACATAGAAAAGACAGCGGGGACACACGCAACACACAGTGGGTGAAACTGCCACGATTGGGAATCGAACCCTGTGACTGAGTGCGTGCGTGCGTGTTAATTATTATTATTACCAATTACGGTGGAGTAAAAAAAAACAACATTAACTCAGGAAGTACTAGTGAGCTCAGTATCTCAAAACCACAGTAATGAGGTTATATATTGCAAAAGGACATTCCGTTTTCTACCTTGCACAAAACTCTTTTATAGCACCATTTTTTTCAAAGCCCCCTAAGTCATGTTTCCCTGAATACCAGATAAATTCCTTAGAGTCGTGACTTGAGCCGAATTCTAAAAGCAGTCAAATATTCATTGATTGTTGTTGCCCTTACTTGGTGAAACTTGTCCATACTACATACAGCCTTGGAGACTACTTCTCTGGCTTCACTGTTGGTTTTCGTTTTTGTAGAATTCGTAAGGGCCACTTGCTCCAGTTAGCTTACGCGCTGGCTACGTCCTTCACCTACAAAAACGAAAACCAACTGTGAAGCCAGAGAAGTAGTCTCCAAGTCTGTATGTAGCAGTAAAATATGGCGTAATGTCGTTTTCTTCAAGAAAAACATCGATTAGCGCATTCTATATCGTAGACTTGGGTAGATCCAGTAAAACATTGCAAATTTTACTTGTTGGCCACAAGTCCGCTGACAATCCAGCATATAAGCGTCTGTGTCACAAATCAAGAAAAATACCACTTATAAAATTCCCTACCTCTTTTGTTTTGGAACATTCAACGACGAGATATCCGAACGTTCCGATTATCTGGTACCAGGGACACAAGTATGAATCAATCTTTCATGCTCTATTCAGAAAAACGAGGTCTGTCAAACAGTTCTTTGCTAGGTGGCCGTTGATGGAAAACTGTTGGGTGCTCTATAAAGCTCCTCCAGTGAATTGGATCATCAGACCAAGCTGCCTTTAAAGGAGCGCAGATCTAGTAATGTTTGAGAATTATTTCTTTGAGTGTGTCTCTCCTCGAATCAGTTGAAGTATACCTAATATCTCTGCATGAGTCAACAAATTTATCCGATTTATTTAGCAGGCGATGAATATATCTTTTAACTGAAATCTACCCAGTTGTCGTTGCCTCTTAGCTGGGATATTTTGTACAAGCTTAAACTAAACCACCAGTTTGAAATTGTTAACTGAGTTAAATTTACAAGTCTACAGCCACCCAAGGGCAATCTTACACGATCTAAACAAATGTGCTGCATTACATTCTGATGTCAAGAAAAGTCATGGCGTGGTATATAAAATTATTTGGAACGTGATTATCTCTATAGGGAAGGGCTTCATGAAAAACGTACAGCAAATAGTAAGCTAAACAACTTTATTCTGCATTCGAGATTAACCAAACCTAAACCACCATGTGATATAGGTAGGCAAACATGATGTTCTGTGACCCAGTGCTTTCTTCCGACCCAAAATAATTCAATTAGAAATTTTTGTACGCTTTTAATAAAATCTTGGTAATACGTGAAATGAATGCCATAGGGTGGAGCTGTAAATTGGTTAATTACTATAACCCTTCCTCTTCAAGAGAGGGAAAGGGAGAGATTTTCCATTTTGTTGCTGAGTTTCTGACTTCAGAAAAAATTAAATCTAAAAGACCGTGGGGTATGTACGTGCGTGTGTGCATGTGTGTGTGTGCAGAAATTGAAGTTTCTAGGTTGATAGAATACCTACCAAGTAATTAAAATTTTCGAAAATTCTTTACCATAACGCACTTGCTGCGTATGCGAACTTTTTCACTTCCCCGTGGACACAGCCATTGCTAACAATAAAATGTATATATATATATATATATATATATATATATATATATATATATATATATATATATATATATATATATATATATATATATATATATATATATATATATATTGTTCGGAAACTAAATGTGCACTCACCATAAAATGAAGTTGAGACAATTTCGCATATAAGCAAATGTCAAAATGTCGAACGTGAAATAGGGATTTTATGTTTGTTACTTTGTTTCTTTTTTACAATGCGAAACGGAATTGTCGTATTTCACAGATAGCATCTCGGCGCATTAAACTATATAGTTTGTAAGCAACGTCATAAAGTCGTATAGTAAAGTATTGACGTTCTGGAGCTTTAGACACGAAATAACTACTGAAATACTCTACTTGAGACAAAATGCTCAGACTTTTTGCCCCTTGAAAGTTGTGTAAGTTCCGTAAATTATTAAATGCTACGTGTTCATCTTTTATGCATTTTTCAGATCAACGTGTATTCTATAAGGTAGGAACAATGTGCCATTTTTATGTTACATTTCGTGACAATAACAAAATATCGTATAGAAAGCATTCCTAAATTTATTGCGAGTAAAATTGTTCTTGTTAACGCGGTGCATTTTTCGGACTACAAATTAATTAAATTTGAATCCTAAAGGCCCGGATAGACGTTGCGTGGGTTGCCATTCCACGAGCCTACAGCTTGATTTGTTTGTAAATCGGAATTTCACAAGTCAGTGGTGCTACACGGTATCTATCATGTATTTTTCTTACTCCTCACACCAGTTCAGTATTAAATGTACGTTTTTCTCTGAAAAGATTCACCATGCTACTGACTTGGTAGCAATACGCCAACTCTGTTCAATTCCTTTGAGGTTGTATAGTTTTACCGACACAGTGCTGGATCTTAGACTCGTGGAATCCCGCTCCGCGAGCCACCGCAGCTACACGGCGCGTGGAGCGCCGGTCGATGAGCCAGGCCCGCCATATCACGCGCCGTATATTATTATTCGACAAATCATTTTGTAAAGCAATGCATCGTGGATTGTTACAATTTTCAATAAAAGTTGGCGTCATAGGTAGAGGTAAAACATTTGCGTTTCCCTATGAAACTTATTCTTTACGAATATCGAAAATAAAAAAATAAGTAGTAGCTTAGTAGTGATATACGAGGAGGTATTGAAAGATGGTTTACCTGTAATAAAAAACGCAATAATTTTATGAATATATATATATATATATATATATATATATATATATATATATATATATATATATATATATATATATATATATATATATATATATTCAAGAAGCAACTATCGAGAAAGATGAAATAAACCACCTTCATCAGGATGGAAGCTACAGATAATTGGGATTGGAAGAACCAGAGGATACAGAGTACCAAAAGATAAAGTATGAGGTCAGACGGGACTACTACAGAAAATTAAGGCTTGTTTTGGAGACGGAGCTAACATGAAGAAATAAGAGTCAGGCCATGAATGCATTGGCTCTTCCTGTGGTTAAATATAGTCTGTTTTGAACTGGTCCCTCGTAGAATTAAGCGCTATGGATAAAAAGACTGGAAAAATCATAAATCGAAACGTGGTGCTGTATCCGAAAGCAGACGTAGATATGCTGTATGTAGCACGGAAGGATGGGGATCGCGGACTGGGACAGGTTTGCGTAACACATAAGACACGAATAGTAAATAATACTATCTGGAACAACACTATGAAAAACTCATCCTTAGAATAAGAACGTTTTTGAACCCCGAAAGCACCAAAAGAACTGCCAACAGAACAGCGCCACGGATCAACCACAGACTGAACATCAACGTTAGTTGAGCGATGATGAATGAAAATCAGAGAAGGAATCGAAGGAGGCAGGTGAAGACGAGATTTTAGGAGGAGTTGGGACACCATTGATAAACTCGGGACTCATAAATGGCTGATCTCTAGCAACATTAAAGCAGAGACAGAATCTCTCATTATTGCTGTTCAGGATCAAACTTTGAGAACGCGCGACTGCGAAAAACAGATCTTGGCAGTAGACAGTGATGGAACCCGGAGATGATATAGGTTCGAGCTACGGTAGATTGGCACTGAAAGAGTATGTAGACAGACATGATAAACTCTGCAAGTTCGTGGACGATGAACACGGTAGACACTATAGAAGAGCTGTAGAAGACAAGTGGAACAAACGTGACCCCATACAAGTAGTCAGTAATGACAAGGTCACCATCAGACAACAGATTTAATACTAGTAGATAAGTCTTGTCAGCAAGTGACGCTAATTTATTTGGTCATTCCAAATACCAATAATTTGGAGACAAAGTACATCGAGAAGATCATCAAGTACAGAGACCTCAAGATGCAGGTGAAAAATAGTGGAGGGCAGATAGTGTCCGATTGTCGAGATAGTAATGTCGACAATTGGTGTGGTTCCTAAGAATCTTCTATACAACATTAAGAGACTGGGTCTTGGATAGCGCTTCTACAAGGGTATGCAGAGAACGGTAATCCTTGCAACTGCCCACATCGTGCGGAGGTTTCTGGGAAACCGATTTCAATGAAACTCGGCAAGCGCCTTTCTTTTATTAATGGCTTGGATGAGTTCGTTATCCAGGAAAATCGGACGAGGTTTTCCGGGAAAATTTTGAGTTTTGTTTCAAAAAAAAATTTTTTTCTCCGAAAATAACTAATCTGCTTTAAATAAATTTACTATATATGTTGCCTTAGGAGAGACCTTACTACGTACCAAAATTCAACTTTCTAAGTTTATACAAAATTGAGTTATTCAAATTTTAAATTTTCTTTAGAAAAAAAGTTTTTTCTGCGAAAATTACAGTTATTTTAATGAAATTTGGTGGATATATTGCCATTACTACATACCAAAATTAAACTTTCTAAGTTTATAGAAAATTGAGTTATTCAAATTTGAATAACATTAAGTGAAAATAGTTTTTATAAGTTACACCTGAATCTCGATTTTTATGAATGGAATGATTAAATTGTTTACTGAATCTTTGATCATTCCGATTGTGCCTAGACATTTTATTTTTAGACGTCTTAGTTAATTCGTGATTTCTATGAATATTTAATAAGGATGTCACAATTAAACACATACGATAAAATCCACGACCTGAAAAAACCAGGTGTGGATGTTTAATTTATTCATACGACCCATATGTGTTTTCTCTGTGAATAACCAAATGTATGGTACTTTGATTTAAAGAAAATACCAGAGAAATATTACTTTCATAGACATTTACATTCTTTGAAACAAGTTTAGCGAATGCCAGTAAAGAAGCGAAATTATTTACTACTCGACAGACTTTTTTTTGAGACAAAAAGAATATAAAATGATTTCTATTAGTGAATTTTCTTTTGAATTTGGAAAAAATTATTTAAATGAGCGCGAACTAGGCCCCCTAGAACCCGAATCCGAGGTCAGTTTCAATTTTTATATGTTTTTTTTTTAAAGAAAGCAGGCATCTAATTTGGTTACCAGTATAACCTATATGGTAGAAACAATGTGCCATGTTTCATCAAAGTAACTTTATTGTTTGAAAATGGACAAAAATTTCCGAAAGTAAACTTAAAATATTCCTGAAAAAAACGGTTTCTTCGCCAGCGCACCTTATTAACAGCAAGTTGAGCTATTCAAATTTGAGGCATTTCATGAAAATTCGATACCATAACTGAATTGCTGCATCCCGAATGTCTTTTCTTACAAACATGCAATATAGTTCGATGGAAAAATGCAAAAATTCAATAACATAAGGCGTGGTCCATTAAAAAAAGGAAAATTCGTATCACCAACGACTTATGGGTCAGCCTGTGATTGTAGAAATATTTTTTAAGATGTAGCTCAAGACACCCTATAATTAATGTATACAATTTTTTTCGTATCCTGTATAATAACGGATATGTTGAGCTTTATTGATTTTTTACGAAAATTCGCCAAAAATTACATACAATTCAAAGATAACCTCTATAGCTAAAACTACTGCCAAAGCATCTAATAAAGGGTCTATTTGAAACGAATTTTCTGGAAATATTTTAGTAAAATGAAGGACAATGACTGTTGAAGTTAAGACTTAAGGGTTTGTAAAACATTCTCCTTGCGATATGTTCTTTACGTAACCCGTATTAGTTTCAGGTTCTTTGCCTAAATGTTGCCAATTTTGACGTTTTAAATCACAACTTTGACGTTTTGAGGAAAACCTCAATTATTTTTTTAAATTTAAATGCTTATCAGTTTTTTGTCTTAACTTACAGAGCTAAATTTTGGCACGTAAATTTACTTTTAATTATATAAACCCGCCTACTAAATTTGGTTCCTTGCGATATTTTCTTTACGTAACCCGTATTAGTTTCAGGTTCTTTGCCTAAATGTTGCCAATTTAGACGTTTTAAATCGCGACTTTGACGTTTTAAGGAAAACCTCAATTTTTTTTATTTAAATGCTTATCACTTTTTTATCTTTTAACTTACAAAGCTAAATTTTGGCACGTAAATTTACTTTTAATGATATAAACCCGCCTACCAAATTTGGTTGCCCTTACTTTGTTATTTCCGGTGATGTAAAAATTTTCCGAAAGGAAACACAAAATTTTCCAGGAAAAACCGGGCCGATTTTTCTATCTAACGAACGTATCCAAGCCACTTGTAAAAAAGGAAGGTACTCACCCAATTTGATCAAAATCGGTCCATTATTTTTTGAGTTATTGGTGTGATATATATATATATATATATATATATATATATATATATATATATATATATATATATATATATATATAAACATATAAAAATTGACCGAACCCGGGTCTGGGTGCTAGGGGTCCTAGTTTGCGCTCATTTGAAGAATTTTTTTCAAAATTCAAAAGTCTCCATTAGGGAATTGCTACATGCTACAACGGAACTAAAATGCAAACTGTAAAAAACTCACCTTGCAGAAGTCCATAGAAAGGAGAAACTCCTTACCAACACCGTTTTCCATAAAAAACTTCCACTTTGCCCAATTGAAAAAAAAAACGCTAAATAATAACGTAATCTGATTCGTTTGTAGAATTAAATAAATAACTGAAACTGTTACCAAAGCATCACATAAAGGGTCTATTTTAAATTAATTTTCAGCAAATATTTTAATAAAATAAAGAACAAGGAAGATTGTAGCTGAAACTTAAGGCTTTTTAACTTCTTTTACGACACTTACGCTGAATAGCCGTTCATGTAAGTTCTCTATCTAGAACATATCAATTTTGACGTTTAGAATCGCGACTTTTTTGACGTTTTAAGAAGAAAAATTTAAAAGCTTATAACTTTTTTTAAATTTTAACATAGATATCCAAATTTTGGTGCATGCTTTTCTTTTTATGATATAAACCCTCGTACCCAATATGGTTGCCCTAACTTTGTTATTTCCGGAGATATAAAAATTTTCCGGGAAAAGCTAGTCCGATTTTCCTGGCTAACGAACTCATCCAAGCCACTTGCAAAAGGAAGGTACTCACCAAGTTTGATCAAAATCGGTCCATTATTTTTTGAGTTATCGGTGTGACACATAAATATATAAACATATATATATATATATATATATATATATATATATATATATATATATATATATATATATATATATATATATATATATATATATATATATATATATATATATATATATATATATATATATATATAAACATATAAAAATTGACCGAACCCGGGTCTGGGTGCTAGGGGTCCTAGTTTGCGCTCATTTGAAGAAATTTTTTCAAAATTCAAAAGTCTCCATTAGGGAATTTTTTTTTAAAGAAAATTCACTAAAAGCTCTGATAACCAAAATTGGTAATTGGTTAACATTATAAAAGGGAAACTACATGCCAAAATTTAAATCTGTAGATTAAAATAAAAAAGTTATAAGCATTTAATGAAAAGATGTTGGTGCCAGAGCATTTCTATGAAAATTCACTACCATAACGCACTTCCTGCGTCAAGACTTTTTTAAGTTTTAATTACAAAGTTCGGCAAAATGTATTACCCATTTCATGTCATTAATAACACAAAAACGATTCGGTTATTTTGAATGAAAATAGTTTTAAATGGAAAAGTATGCCTTCGAAATTTTGTTAGAATTCTTCTTCTTCGGTGAAAATGGAGCGTTGGTGTACACAACATTGTATCGTTTGTGTTGATACATAGATTCAGTTTAATTCAGAGAATCGCTGTTCAAAGGTGTTTTCGACGTCGTTTCAATGTTCGTCGCTTTCACCAGCGAACACTATTTTGTCTTGGCGAATTAAATGAAGACAACTGGGATCTATTGTAGACGAAAAGTCAAGTAGAACTGCCTGACGAACGTAAGAAAGAAAGGGTGAGAAAATCAGTTATTGCTAGTCCTAAAAAACCCGCTGTTTAAACATGCTTTCGTCCTTGGTTTGAGTAATCGAAGCGTGAGAGATTTTCTCTTTAAAACTCTTGTGTCTGAAGACTATTCCTCTCAGTTCCAGCTATAACACAAACTATAACGCGATGGATATTACCGAATTCTAATTATTTGCATCATTGCAGCAATACAGATTCGCTGCAAAATAATGGTTTTTTCTTTTGGTCTTATTATAATTTGTTGGACCTAGATTACACAAGTTTGGCTATTTTCATGTATTATTCACAAAATTTACAATGATTTTCTCTTTAAATGCTCCTGCGTCTGAATACTATTCCTCTTAGTTCGAGCTGAAACTATAGCGCGATGGATATTCTAATTATTTGCATCAGTGTGGGAAATGCACAATCAACCAAGGGTTGCGGTGCTATCGGGGCGGCAAGGCCGCGGACGAGCCCTGAGGGAAAAAAAAAATCAGTGTGGGAATCCAGACTTACTGCAAAAGCATGGTTTTATTCCTTTGGTCTGGATTAGAATTGGGTGGACCAAGATTACACAAGTTCCGATGTTTTCAGGGATTATTCGCGAAATTTACAATGATTTTTTGTTCAAAAGCTCTTGCCGCTGAAGACTATTCCTTACAGCTCGAGCTGTAACTCTAAAGTGGTGGATATTATGGAACTCTAATAATTTGTATAAATACAGCAATCCAGATTTACTGCCAAATCATGGTCTCATTCTTTTGGTCTCAAATAGAATTTATTGGACCTAGATAACTCAGAATTTCCGCTATTAGTTGCAAAATTATCAATGATTTTCTCTTTAAAAGCTCTTACTTCTGAAGACTATCCCTATCAGTTCTAGCTGAAACTTTTACGCGATGGATATTATGTAATTCTAATTATTTGCATTAATATAGCAATCCAGATTTGCTGCAAAATCATGGTTTTATTCTTTTGGTCTTAATTAGAGTTTGTTGGACCTAGAATATACAAGTTCCCATATTTTCAGGTATATTCACAAAATTTACAATGATTTTCTCTTTAAAACTCGTCTGAAGACTATTCCTCTCAGTTCCAACTGAAACTATAACGCGATGAATATTACAGAATTCTAATTATTTGCATCAATTCCGCAATACAGATTTGCTGCAAGATCATGGTTTTATTCTTGTTGTTTCGATTGGAATTTGTTGGACCTAGATTACACAACTTCCTCTGTTTTCAGAGATTATTCGCAAAATTTACAATGATTTTCTCTTTAAAACCTCTTACTTCTGAAGACTATTCCTCTCAGTTTGAGCTAAAACTATAGCGTGGTGGGTATTATGGAATTATATTTATTTGCATGAATGCAGTAATCCAGATCATGTGTGTGTTTTTGTTTCTTTTACGTCGGCATATTTCCGCGACTATGGCCAATCACCGACGCCAGGGAGCGGTCTGGAAATTTTGCCGAACCCCTGCCTTTCTGTAAGAGGGGGTAGGCATCTTTAACGTGCCCAACGTCGCATGGACACGGGACCTACGACTTTACGCCCCCTCCGAAGGGCGAAACGTGCAGACATTAAACTTGCTCAAATACAATGCCAGAACCTTAGTTGATGTTAATTTTACAGTTTGTACTGAAAAAGTGAAAGGAGTACCCTGGAATCGAACCCAGTACCCTTCGGTTCAGAGGCACACGTTCTTACCCCTGAACCACCGCGGTTCTTAATCCAGATCATGGTTTTATTCTTTTGGCCTTAATTAGAATTTTTTGGACCTAGATTACACAAGTTCCGCTATTTTCAGCTATTATTCGCAGAATTTATAATGATTTTCTCTTTAAAAGATCTTCCTTATGAAAACTATACTTCACAGTTCAAGCTAAACCTGTAACGTGATGGATATTACGGAATTCTAATTATTTGCATCAATGCAGCAATCCCGATTTACTGCAAAATCATGGGTTTCTTCTTTTGGTCTCTATTAAAATTTGTTAGACCTACATTACACAAGTTCCGCTATTTTCAGGTAGTATTCGCAGAATTTACCATGATTTTCTTTTTAAAAGCTCTTGCTTCTGAATGCTATCCTTCACAGTTTAAGCTGAAACTGTAACATGATGGATATTATGGAGTTCTAATTATTTGCATCAATGCAGAAATCCAGATTTACTGCAAAATCATGATTTTCTTCTTTTGGTCTCTATTAAAATTTGTTAGACCTACATTACACAAGTTCCGCTATTTTCAGGTAGTATTCGCAGAATTTGCCATGATTTTCTCTTTAAAAGCTCTTGCTTCTGAATGCTATCCTTCACAGTTCAAGCTGAAACTGTAACATGATGGATATTATGGAGTTCTAATTATTTGCATCAATGTAGAAATCCCGATTTACTGCAAAATCATGGGTTTCTTCTTTTGATCTCTATTAGAATTTGTTGGACCTACATTACACAAGTTCCGCTATTTTCAGGTAGTATTCGCAGAATTTGCCATGATTTTCTCTTTAAAAGCATTTGCTTCTGAATGCTCTCCTTCACAGTTTAAGCTGAAACTGTAACGTGATAGATATTATGGAGTTCTAATTATTTGCATCAATGCAGAAATCCAGATTTACTGCAAAATCATGGTTTTCTTCTTTTGGCCTCAATTAGAATTTGTTGAACCTAGATTACAGAAGTTCCGCTATTTTCAGGTATTATTCTCAGAATTTACAATGATTTTCTCTTTAAAAGCTCTTACTTCTGAAGAATATCCCTCTCAGAATTTACAATGATTTTTTCTTTAAAAGCTCTTGCTTCCAAAGACTATTCTTAACAGTTCGAGGTGAAACTGTAAGTCATGGATAGGTATTATAGAATTCTAATTTTTAACTGATCAATTGTAAATTCCTGACAGTAATGTTAAATATAGTTCGACCTTGCCAACTTTGTTTAGTGGTTGCATCGCATATTTTTTCATTAATGTGTGAGTTGAACTTCACTAAGCACCTAATAACTATTTAACATAATTCTATATTATTTATTTATATACGGCTTGCCTGCAGATAATTGTTATTTATATACAAAAATACCAGAAGGTGAAAAAATCGCGTGTCAAGATAGACAACAAGTTTTCACTTCCTATGGCAGTGTTTAGTTTGTTGTTCGAGTTTGTGAAGGTTGTGGGTGTGTTGCAAAACATATCTGATTGTTGTAATTATTGTTATTATGTTTCAAATATAGTAAATAGATAGTTAATAGTGTTATTTTTTTTTGTAACTACTTAGCAGCTATTTTTCATGTTCAAATAAATGTGCAGAATTGTGATATGAATACTATTATATTTTGTTTTGTGTTAAAAGACAAAGTCTTTGTCCCTGTTAATGTAATAATGCCAAGGTTTCTGCAAGATTGTTTCATAAAATTTACCTTTAAGCAAGTTTTCGTAGAAAAAATTCGCTATTGAGGCGACTTTTAAAATTTGAAAATGTTTCTTCAAATGAGCGCGACATAGGACCCTTATAATCCATGTGCGGGGCCACTTTCAATTTCAGATCTTTTATGGTGAGTGTCCACCCTTCAGCCAAGAAAGACTTACCCATGGACATCCCTCTACAATGGAACAAGCTCTTGGATCGAAATACTTCTTTAACAGTATAATAGAGTACCTCAGAGTACCATATGGTACCGACATCTTTAAAATGAGTTTATACTGTAATTATTTGTAGTGTTGTAATTATTTTGGAACGTTGATGAGGTTTTTCTGTTGTAAATAATACTTGTCGCTAATAACCCTTTGGGCCGAAGCGAATTTTTAATTAAACAAAAAATATTATATGCTTACATACACTTTCCAAAGTTATCGTCTTTAAAAAAATCATTTAACAGACAAGGGGATACCTAAAAGAAACCGAACATTTTTGAAGTTCGTGTTCTGTGATGCCCGACGCTTTCCTTTCATATCTTTTTTCATTCGAGGAAATAAAAAAGTCGCAGGGGCAAGGTGGGGTGAATATGGTTGATAGAAAAAAGGGGTCATGCCATTTTGGTCAAACATTGGCGCACAGACAAGGCCGTGTGAACAGGGGCCTTGTTCCGCCGCAAACTGTTGCGCAATCTTTTCAAAACTTTGAGGTTCCAAGCCTGGGTAATTGTCTGACCCTGAGGAACAAACTGTGAATTCACAACCCCTCTCACATAAAAAATATCAGCATTGTGTTGACGTTTGATTTCACACAAAAAATTGTATCTCAAAACAACAAAATTATGTTGATAAAATTTGGTTGACATGTTGCCCTCATAATTATCTTACTGTATACCAAAATTCAACTTTCTAGGTTTATATAAAATGGAGTTATGCAAATTTGAAGCATCTAATGAAAATTCACTACCATAACGGACTTGCCCGAAACTCTTTATTATTTATAGCGTAATTTAACAATATGTTTTATTAACTTTAACAATTTGTAATAATTCAAAAAACACTTTAAAAAACAAAAGAAACAGAGCACCTAAGTTCAATAACTTGTATGTGCTCTGAAAGGAAAAAATGCTGGACGCAGCAAGTGCGTTATGGTAGTGAATTTTCTTAGAAATGATCTGGCACAAAATAGTTTATTATAACTTTTTTTCTTGTAACATAGAAATCTAAATTTTGGTGTATAGTTTACTTTTTATATCGCAAACCTACCTACTAACATATAAAAATTGAAACTGACCCCGGATATGGGTTCTAGGGATCCTAGTTCGCGCTCATTTGCAAAAAAAATTTCAAAATTCAAAAGTCGAGATCTTCCCATTAGTGAATTTTTCTACGAAAATTCACTAAAAAACATCAAAATGTTAACAAAAATAAATAATGCTGCAAATTGAATAATAACTTCCACAAATCTCTGTGATAATCTACTCTCCTCAGAAATACATTCTCATGAAATTCATTTAGGGTGCGTTACTTGACCACAAAGAAAATATTCGTATTTCTGTGCCCATAACCTTCTGAATCATTATATTACTCGAGTTTTAACGAAAGAATTTCAATTTTCACAAATTCACCTCTTATTTATCCGCTACCCCCTGAAGCGATCTTACCCAAAAACAATTCAAATCGTATTCGAGGTTTGGCCTTATTTGTGCAGTATATATAGAGATTAGCTGGTGAAAAGTATTTGCGAGCCTGGAAGAGGAAACCTAATTTCTTAGCAGCCGCTTCTGCAATTGATGTGACATGTTGGTGCCAATTAAGATTCCGATCCACAGAAATGCCAACAAGAGAAAATGACTCATTACTTTGAATAACTTGGTTGTTCATTCTGATGGGTCTAGGGCTGGTGTATCTCTTCTGAGAAAGAAAGCAAGACTTAGTTTTAGTGGGGTTGAATTGTACAAGATTTCTACTTCCCCAGTCTAATATTGTTTGAAGATCCACGGAGACAGAACCCTCCATGAGTCTGCGATCCTCATCTAATTGGGCTAAAGAGACAGGCTTAGAATATTGTATATTTGAATGGAGGGTGCTGTCGTCCGCGTAGCTGTGAACTGGGTTGGATGTGCTCGAGAGGAGGTCATTGATGTGGAGAAGAAACAAAGTAGGGGCTAAAGCTGAACCTTGAGGAACCCCTGCATTAATTGGATACAGTTTAGAGGAATGGCCATCCACAACAACAGATATGCTCCTGTTGGAGAGGAAATTTGCTGTCCCCATACAGAGTTTTGGTGGTAGTCCATAGGCCGGAAGTTTATTAAGCAGCGCTGCGTGCCAGACCTGGTCGAATGCTTTGTATATGTCTAGAGCAACAATCTGGGATTCACCGTGTTGTTCCATAGACTTGTTCCAAGAATGGGTGACAAAGGAAAGGAGGTCGGCAGTCGATCTGCGCTGACGGAATCCATACTGCCTGTCGTGGATTAGACTGTGTTTTCAAGAAATTTTAGTAATTTGGTGTTTATATACTTTTCCATCACTTTAGAGACGACTGAAAGGAGATAAATAAGCCTGTAGTTGCTAGGAAGCGCTTTGGATCCTTTCTTGGGGATGGGTTGTACTCGAGCAGTTTTCCAGTTACTAGGAAATATGCCTTTATTATAAGATATCTGAAACAGACGAGTCAGGACAGGAGCAAGCTCTGTTGCGCATTTTTTGAGAACAATTGCTGGAATCTCGTCAAGGCCAGAGGCTTTCCTGGTATTAAGAGAAGAGAGCATCTTTCGTAACTTTTTAGTTTTGAAAATGATATACGTCATTTTATGCGCGACATTGGGGACTGTTAGTGGTTGAACATTTGGAGGTGGGTTGAGAGTAGAATTGCCGGCGAACACCGAAGCAAAAAGTTCAGCCTTGCCCAAGGCGGTAGAAACAATTTCATCCCCTGAGACAAGAGGTGGGAACGTGCTTTTGCACAAATTATTCCCAATAGATTTAGCACGAGTCCAGAAGGGTTTGCCGCCGTTGGAGCTCAAGAGGACTTTGTTTTTGATGTGGTTATTGAACGAGTTTTTTGCCTCAGAAAGAATGCGGACATAGCCGTTTCTTGCGTCGTTAAATGCTTGACGATTTTCTTGACTGGGATTGTGTAGAAGCGTTTTGTGAGCTTCGACCTTTTCAAGTCTGGCCTTGTCACAGGATTTAGAGAACCAGGGCTTTTGAGTGGCTGAAGAGGTTTTCTGTGTACGTGGGATAAATAATTCCATGCCAGCTTGGATAATTTCGGTGACGTTTTGTGAGATATCAGAGGGGTCAGGATGAGAGAAGCAGACAGACGCCCATGGAAATGAGGAAAAGTAATCCCGCATTTCGTCCCAGTTTGCGGAGTTGTAGTGACAAACGATACGTGGGTGTGATGACTGTTCGACCTCGGGTAGCATTGCGCAGGAAGCAGTGACCATGTCGTGGTCTGAGCGACCAAGGGGGGCGGTGACTGATATCTTATAGCATTCAGGTTGTGTAGTAAGAAGGAGATCCAATGGATTTGAGCTGTGTGTTGGGATACGAGGAAAGTAAGTAGGTTGCTGAACCATCTTGGCTAAAGAATTGCTGACTGCAAAGGCCTCCGCTGCTCTCCCTTGTGGATCGGTTTTTGAAGATCCTAGCCATTCCTCATTATGGACATTGAAGTCACCAAGAATAGTGACCTCGGAAGGAAGGATATTCAGAAATCAGTCAGTCGGTTTTTTGAGAAAGGTAGTCAAACAGCTGGACAAAGTTGTTGTCAGAAGGTGACCGGTAAATGCAACAGATGAATTTAGTTGCAGCCCTGAGATAGAGTTTTATCCATAGTATGTCTTTTCTTCCAGCTTCTAAATTGGGGAGTCTGGTGCAGGGTAGATTGCTACGTACGTACGCGCACACGCCTCCATGCAATCTAAAGGAAGTAAGGAGCTCATACCCCGGGAAATTAAGGTGATTAGTGGCTGTTTTGGCACTGATTTGGGTTTCGGTGAGGAAGAGGAGTTGGGGCCTGTTAACCTGGAGGAAATGGTGGACGGAGTTCAGGTTAGAATTTAGGCCACATATATCGAAAAGGATATGTTAAATCTTGATGTTGGCGCCCCCTGTACACCCCTCTCCCGGAGATCCGAATGGAGGGGTATTTTGCCTCCGGAAAGTCTTATGACTTGTAAAGTATTTAGACATAATTTAGTTAAATGTCAACCTAACAATGTTTTGACAACTATTTTCCAAACATTATACTTCAAATTTTGACACATTGAAAGTCTAGAATTTATATCTTCCGTTTCCATCCTCCATCCCAAAAACGCTTCCAAAACTGTCGCTGCTTGATTTCCCTTTCTACTGAGCAATGCTCCACAACAAGAATCGTTCTTTTCTGCTCCATATTTTTGCCCAAAATACAAATTTTGTAACGAGACAACTTACATGGACTTTTTTCAATGACAGCAGGTAATTTAAGATCTTAGACCCATAGAACCCTCCTCACATTCATACGAACGTTCACTTCACTCTCGCTTTTACCGGGATCTCATGTATTTATGTATTCGGCGCTCCTTCTCTCTTTATTCGCGGTTTGCGCCAATTTCACTCCTCTTCCACCTCCATTTCCGCGGCCCATTCATTGAAGTTCCTGATTTCCTGGTTCTTGGTAGACCTTGTTACTTTGAACAGGCAGGAACCTGCAGGCCGACAAACCGACCGACCGACAGACATAAAAATTTCATTCCAGAATTTTTCTATGAATTTTGAGACTTTTTACGCCTTTTTACCAAAAGAAAATTCGACATTTCTGTCACCGATATTTACCGAGGTTTAACGAAAAAATGTAAATTTTCCCCAAATCACCTCCTATTCATCCCCTACCCTCTGAAAATGCATAACCTAAAAGCAATCCAAACCGTTAGGTTTTCGGGTGCTAACTGTATACCAAACTTGAAGACGATATCCCAATTCGTTCTAAAGTTATCGTGGCTAAAACTAAAAACAGACATGCAGTTCGAGAAACCGACAGACAAAAAAATTCGTTTCCAAATCATGTCTTCTATAGGTTCTACACTTTTTACTAGTAGGTATGTTTGGATTGTATGTGTAAAGCAGTGGGTGAAAGCAGGTATGTATGCATTTAAGATATTATGTAGGTGTATATTGGTAACACTAATGTAATGATTGTGTTTACCTGAGATTGTGGATATATGTATCCATTTGGTTTTCATTTATAATTCAAAGGATCCGCGAATATAGTTATTACCTGTTCACATGAGAAAATCTAGTTATAGGTTTGCCGTACTGAGTGTAGTTATGATTCGAAACGAAATTTTAGGATAAAAGTCTGTGGTTGATGAATGAAACATTCAAAACCATCCCATGATGCAACACACACGCACACTTTTTACTATGTTTAAGCGGAAAAAAAATGTTGAAATTTTTGCCGCCGATGCCATATTTCCACACGTGTTGACGATGTGGAAGTAAAGTAAGTCCCAACATATGTTCTGCAACCTTACTCCATTCACTTTCACTGATCCATCCCCACAGTTCACAAACAAACGACCTCTCCTCTCCATCTATCCCATCAAGACAAGAATTTATCACTCATTCTTCTTCATTTCCTGCGTATTTCACTTCCGCATTATGCACATATAGAACACACATACACCCTTCCACATGCATACATACACACAAATACTCCCACACCCACGCACACACAACCAACCGGTATATATTACACAATCTAACCATCGCACACGTACCTGCACATCCATACATTCACTTTCACATCTCCCTATATAACACCAATTAAGTCTCCCAAACAGTATTAAAAATCGCTACTCCAAATAGAACTGCTACAAAATATTATGATATATACAATATATACGAAAATTAAATTACCATAACAGATGTTAACGTATTTGGAACTGAAGCTAAAGTAAGGAAAGGTGTACGGCAAGGATGCTTATTATCGCTATATTTGTTCAATTAATTCATAGAAGATACAACAATTAGGCTGGAGGATAAGACGTCGGGAATAAAAATAAATGAGCAACGGTTTTATTGCATAGGGTACGTTACGTAGATGATACAGTGCTGATAGAAAAAACAGCAGAAAGAATTGGAAAGGATACTAATCAGGTAGTATATTAAAACGAACCAAACTTAAGCTCATTATGACAAGCCATTAGCACAGTTGAATAGTTAAGGATAAGTCTGCGAAAACGGATGTAAAGCAAAACGGCCAACAAGTAGAAATGTTCACGTATTTTGAGAGTATTATTACAGATGATGGCAATTGGATCAACTTGGACATGTGGAAACGGTTCATCAAACCGGGACTATGACTAAGCAGGAGATGAAGAGAAAAGAAACTTTTGAAATGGAGATATGGTGAAAAATGACAAAGACACGGTACGCCGATAGAAAGACGTATCAAAGTGTGCTAGAAGAGGTAGATGAAAGAAGATGCTCGCTGGAAGTAATTGAAGGCAGGAAGGCAAATTTTATCATTTCCCAAAAGATTATTTGAAGGACACATACTTGTTAAAAAGGTAAGAGGTAGACCAAGGGGGAAAGATCTGGAGAACCTGGCACAACTGATGAATAATCATTTCCCAAAAGATTATTTGAAGGACACATACTTGTTAAAAAGGTTAGAGGTAGACCAAGGGGGAAAGATCTGGAGAACCTGGCACAACTGATGAATAATCATTTCCCAAAAGATTTATTGAAGGACACATACTTGTTAAAAAGGTCAGAGGTAGACCAAGGGGAAACATCTGGAGAACCTGGCACAACTGATGAATAATCATTTCCCAAAAGATTATTTGAAGGACACATACTTGTTAAAAAGGGAAGAGGTAGACCAAGGGGGAAACATCTGGAGAACCTGGCAAAACTGATGAAGTGTGGAAGTTATAATGAAATGAAGAGAGCTGCTGAAGACAGAGAATAATGGTGGAAACAACAAGGCGACTTCGCTTTTAGATTGTGGTGGTGGTGGTAAGATTTTACAAATCAGATCTCCCTATATAAGATAAAATATAAGATAAATATATTTGATGACCTTAACAACTTTGTTTATAGGCTTTTTTCTGGGTGTGTTTTTCATAATTACCATTTTGATATTGTCTTGTTTCTTTTTGTTTTCCAATAGGTGCGATAGGTAATTAAAATTATATAGATATGCAAATTGACTTGAGAGCTAAAAATGTTTTCATTGTAGACCACGAAAACGTTAATTGGTTGAAACGTTGTTTTTAATCTTTTGCTAACAACAAATTTGTTTGTCTTGGCCTCTTAAAATTAATTCACTGGAATTCTCTTCACAAATAACTCGTACCTGTATTAGGTAACAAACAAAGTTGTTTGTTAGCAATTGTATACTCTCTCACAACATATTATCGATATAAAATTAGTTAACGATGCCGTCTAAAGGTTAATAAAGCTACTACGTATGTGCTCCAATTACCACGAGAAAAACATCCTAATAACATTGTACCTACGTACTACGTAGTAAGAAGAGATTAGATTATTGTCCTTACCTTACACTAAAATTAAGGTTTACATTGAATAACAAGTGTCATGTTTCTTGTGCTTGCAGTGTACACAAGTGTAGATGTGTGTACGAGTAAATTACATAAAGTAGGCGTGCTAGACATTCAGAAAAACAAACTATCTGTGTCATGACTCATTGTGTGTGTATGTGTACGACCTCAGGTGCAGTCATTTAACCCACCTAATTTCAGGTTGAAACTGAAAACAAAACTCAATTAGGTGTGCGAATCTTGTAACTCAGATTTAATATGCTGCATGCGTCGTTGTCACCTCCCTTTGCATGTCTGTCTCTTTATCGCTAAATAGTTAACACCTGTTCTATTTTAATTCAAGGATCTGTTTTTAAAGTAGTTTCCATAGCCAAATCAAAGTGTTACATTTTTACTCTTAATTGTGGCAGTGAATTAATACATAATATGAAATTAATTTAATTCTCTATTTATTTATTAACTGACTATCAGAGCAGTTTTAGATATACAAAGGTAGATCAATCTGTATCCTTGTTTGAGACAGGTGGCGTTGCTGAAGGAAGTTAGCATTATCGTCGTGTACTCTCATCTGTCAAAAACACCATACTAAATCTCAGACTGTTTCATTAATTAGTTATTATTTGCAAGCCAGTTATATCACACGTATTTCGTGTTTCTCGATATAATGGAAAAGGGGCAATATCTATGCGTAATTCGATTTTATTTTTGGGTGGAAAAAACATACTAAGCAATAAAAGCGAAGTTGTGTGATGTCTATGGGGACCCTTCACCAGCTATGACAGATCTGTTTTTGATTAATAGCGACCAGCCGCCTGGCAGATGTGGTAACCGGGGAAATCGTTGAAAGGTCCACGACATGATTTTCGCTGATCGCCAAACTAAAGTTCGCGAAGTAGCAGAGACCGTAAGCGTGTCGTACGAAACGGCAATTGATATTTTACAGGCTAAATTAAGTATGAGAAAGGTGTCGGCCTGATGGCTGCCGCGATTTCTCACTGTAGACAACAAGCGAATATGGCTGTCAATATCGAAGCAGTGTTTAGGGTTCTTCATGCAAAATTCGCAGGAGTTTTTGCATCGAGTCGTCACCGTTGATTAAACCTGGTAACATAATTATACGCCAGAGGCCAAGTAACATTGGTTTTTTTTGTGTGAATCTGCTCGGAAGAAGGCAAAAACGGTCCCATTGGCCGGAAAGGTCCTGGCCACAATTTTTTGGGATTCGATCGGAATAATACTCAGTACCTTTGCAGAATGGAAGAGCGATCACGGAGCAGTACTACAATGAATTATTGAACCGATTAGATAAGAAATTAAAGAAGACACGGTCCCATTTGGCCAAGAAGGTGCTGTTTTACGACGATAACGCACCAGCACATTCATCCGGAATTGTCGCAGCCAAATTGCATGAACTGCGGCTACGAATTGCTGCCACACCCACCGTACTCGCTCAACCTGGCTCCTTGCGACTGCTTTCTAATCCTAACATAAAAACATGGCTCAGGGGACAACTTTTTCAGCTCATACGAGGAGGTTATTGCCGAGACAGAAGCATATTTGGAAGAGTTTGACAATTTGTGTTCTTTAGAGGGGTTAAAAAATGGCAGAAACTTTGGGAGAGTGTAACGAGATAACGTTAAAAAAGTTTTCAAAATTGTGAAAACCTTGCGTCCTCATTCCTAACACGGGTATTTATTGGCCGACCCTCGTATGTACGATACAAGATCAAAATGAAATCTACCTAAATGGGAAAGATGAGATTCAGTGTAGCAGGCCATTTTTATAGTTAGATTTCTTATAGTCTAGCACTCACCGACCAACGGTCCTAAGCCTACCGAAAGAGCCTCAGGTTGACATCGGACTAATATCTACAATTATGACAGATGATACCTAGGGGAGACCGGAATACTCTAACAATATTTGTAAATAATGTTTTTATTTTGTTCTCCTCGTTCTGGTTTTATCACATTTTAACTGCCGATTTGGTAGTTTTAATATTTTGACACCAATAACTCCGTCAAGGCAATGTCTCTTTTCTTTCAAAAGGGTATGCCCCGGTATGGGATAAGAATGGACAGTCCCAGGGGATACCATGGACATTAAAATTAAAAAATTCTGGACGCAGCAAGTGCGTTATGGTAGTGAATTTTCATAAAAATCTTTTTAATAACAAATATGTGTGTTTTTTTAAGAAAGCAGGCATCAAATTTTGTTACCAATATAACCTATATAGTAAAAACAATGTGCCATGTTCCATTAAAATAACTTTATTGTGTGAAAATGTACAAAAATTTCCAAAAGTTAACTTAAAATGTTCCCGAAAAAACACGTTTCTTGGTCAACCTTATAGGTTAATAGCAAATTGAGCTGTTCAAATATGAAACATTTGATCAAAATTCGCTACCATAACGCATTTGCTGCGTCCAGAATTTCTTAACTTACAAACATGCATTATATTTCGATGGAAAATGCAAAAATGCAATAACATAAGGCGTGTTTGATTAAAAAAAAAGGTAATTTGTATCACCAACGACTTATGGGCCACCCTGTGATTGTAGAAATATTATTTTAAGATGTAGCTCAAGACACCATATAATTAATATATACAAATTTTCTTCATATCTTATATAATAAAATTGAGCTTTATTGATTTTTTACGAAAATTCGACAAAAATTATATAACATTAAATGATAAACTCTATAGCCAAGCATCAGAGAAAGGGTCTATTTGAAATGAATTTTCTGCAAATATTTTAGTAAAATGAAGGACAATGACGGTTGAAACTAAGACTTTAGGGTTTGTAAAACATCCTTCTTGAGACATTTTATTTCTATAGCCCGTATTAGATTTAAGTTATTTGCCTAAATGTTGCCAATTTTGACATTTTAAATCGCCACTTTGACGTTTTGAGGAAAACCTCAATTTATTTTTCTTTGAATGCCTATAACTTTTTTGTCTTTTGACCTACATAGCTAAATTTTGGTAGGTAACTTACCTATAAGGATGTAAACCTGCGTACCAAATTTGGTTGCCCCCACTTTGTTAATTCCGGAGATATACATTGTTTTCAAAAAAAAAACACAAAATTTTCCGGGAAAACCCGGGCAGATTTTCCTGGCTAACGAACTCATCCAAGCCATTTGCAAAAGGAATTTTTTCACCAAATTTGATCAAAATCGGCCCATTATTTTTTGAGTTATCGGTGTGATACATATATATATATATATATATATATATATATATATATATATATATATATATATATATATATATATATATATATATATATATATATATATATATATAAACATATAAAAATTGAAACTGAGCCCGGATATGTTTTCTGGGGGGCCTGATTAGCGCTCATTTGAAGAAATTTTTTCAAAATTCAAAAGTCGGGATCTCCTTATTAGTGAATTTTTTTAAGAAAATTCACTAAAAAAGAAAAAACACTATAAAAATGCAAAAAGTGATAACATAAGAAAACTTTTTTTAAGAATTGAATTTAAAAAATTCTACTGCAGGCTAAATTGACCCACGCTTATGTTAAAATAGAACATGTCTTTAAAACGCGGAGGTATGTCTTTAATTGCCTTTGATGCTGGTTTCAGGTATAAGGAATACATCATGAAACTGAAAGAATATATTTGTTGATGTATCGATGTTCTATTTGAATTTCTCGAGAAAACCTTTAGTATCGATGTTCCATTTGAATTTCTCGAGAAAATTTGACTATAGTGTTTTCACTCACTCTGTATACTGTTTTCAATGAATTCTTTCTGTATTGATTGAAGTTGAAAGAAGAAGACTTTTTCAGATTTTTGGCATGATAGAGTATTGCATGCTAACATATTAATGAAGATACAGACCGTCAAATGTGCCTCTGATGTTTTAGGAAAGTGGCCTTAACTTTTGAACGACTCTGTATAGGCCCCAACAACTATACACTGGATGAATCAACAAAACAAGAGGAATTCAAAAATAAAACAATGTACAGATTGTACCATTTAAAAAAAGTTAAGTTTGGGTTGTATCTAACTTATGCAACACCCTGTCTATGCAAAAATCATTTTAGTTTGTAGCTAACGTTAGGACCTGCAACTTTTGTTCCAATGTTTTTAGTGAATTTTCTTAGAAAATATTAACTAATGGGGAGATCCCGACTTTTGAATTTTGAGAACATTTTTTCAAATGAGCGCGAACTAGGACCCCTAGAACCCATATCCGAAGTCAGTTTCAATTTTTATATGTTTATATATATATATATATATATATATATATATATATATATATATATATATATATATATGTATATATATATATATATATATATATATATATATATATATATATATATATATATATATATATGTATATATATATATATATATATATATATATATATATATATATATATATATATATATATACTGTTATGGTATTTTTGGCACTTTTAATTGTTGAGCATGTGAATTTTAATTATTATGGGTTTGCCTCTTTATTTAAAGTACCTATTAACTTTGATGAAAATGAAATTATGCCAATATTTGTTTACTTACCGCTGTATCTGTAAATATTTCTCTTATCTCATGGGTAGAGTTCTAAAATTGGGCTAGAATTTTTGTTTTGATATACCTTATTTGTATATTTTTGTAAATCCAAAGTGTTAGAAATTTCGTTAAAATATTTAATTGAGTTTTTATTGATTTTACTCTTTTAATTGATCATGAATATAGCCTTATTTGGTAATATTTTTTTTTGTATGGGTCAAATAATGAGACTATATAAATACAAGCTTTGATGTTTTATTTCTGGTTATTTAAATTCGTTTGAAGAACATAGCTATATCATAATTATTATTGATCGTTGTCAATAAATCACACAAATCAACATCTCATTTGAACAATGAATTAAATAAACTATGCTCTATTAATTCGGCCTTTATCAGCATATCCCCCTTAATGTTCTAAACATACACAAAATTCATCAATGTTACTGAAATCCTTAAAACTAAACACAATATAAAAAAGTCTGCACATTTATAATTACAATATTCACAAGATTGACTTACTGGTTAGGGTCTCTAATTGGTTCTTCATTGAGATTTGTATTAGTATTCGCCATTGGATCTCCTGTTTGGATTTTATCACTGCCACCATTTCATTGGGGCAATCAATTGATATCGGGCTTATTTTGGATAGCCCTTTGTGTGGAGTTTTTTTTTCTACCTTGACTGTTATTGCTTATTACCTGCCATCTTATATTAAGGCAGTTTAAAATCGAGTACTAATTACACTTATACTTTCCCGGTTTCACACTAAATATCTTTTACACACCGGCAGTTTCTAATCGAATGTTTTACTATAACTCACTTTGCCACAGTCTGTCATGGAATGCCCCACTCGCAGTGCCGCCGTTTAGTTTAAATATCTAACCTTCTCTCACAAAAACAATCTCCTTTTGGCTACAGGCTGTCTAAAACAAACTTCATCAGCCCTGCATATTCCATTGTCCAACTTCTTATTAGTTACACTTATAGCAAAAAAAACATCCCCGAGTTTCACTGCTAACAACCACTGTGTGTCCTTTTTTAGAATTTACTGACAATAAAAATTCCTACCATTTAAATACACTGTGACTATAACTACTTTACATCTACCTAATCACTAGGGCCAAAAAAAAATTATTTTCTTCAAGCAAAACACTATAAATAAAAACAAGGCAATGTTGTGTGTTCTTTATATTATAAGGATATTTACTAGTCATCCAAAAACAATATAAGTAAAAACAAAGCATTGTTCTGTATTCTTTTAATTTTCATGATACTTATTATTTACCCCAAAAAAATTCAACACTCTTTTAAATATACAGGGTATTTAAATATTAGGATGCACAAATTTAATATACATGGCTCGTTTTTCTCCACAATAAAAGGTTTCTATTTTTATGACATATTTGCTATTTATAGCAATATATATATATATATATATATATATATATATATATATATATATATATATATATATATATATATATATATATATATATATATATATATATATATATATATATATGCATCACACCGATAACTCAAAAAATAATGGGCCGATTTTGATCAAATTTGGCATGTACCTGCCTTTATAAGTGGCTTGGATAAGTTCGTTAGCCAGGAAAATCGAACCAGGTTTTCCGGGAAAATTTTAGGTTTTCTTTCGGAAACAATGTTTATCTCTAGAAATAAAAAAGCTATGTTAATCAAATTTGGTACACAAGTTTATGACATTAAAAGAAAACTATATACCAAAATTTAGATTTATATGTTACAGGGAAAATAAGTTATAAAAAATATTTGGTGCCAGATCATTTCTATGAAAATTCACTACCATAACGCACTTGCTGCGTCCAGACTTTTTTTATTATTGAATGATAAAGGATATATTGAACTAGATGGCACTGTTGGATCGGCCTGTATATAAAATTACATAATTTTAATAAGTTGATCTTAATACAACGTAGCATCAAGATTTTATGACACCTGCAGTTTATTCTTAAGCTTCAGCTAGTACAACCAAAATATTTAAAGCAAATAATTCCAAGAACGCGCGATTATAATACGATTTCTTAATAACATATCTGATTTTAGATGGGAACAACAGAAGAACAAACAACGTGACCGATGATTAATAATAAATTAATGTATCTAAAAGACATGTTGATGCTAATGCAAATTTTAAAACTCTCATTGTTTACATAAAGGTCGCTTGGAACTTGGAACAGGAAGTCATGATGAGATTATACAGTGTTTTGTTATTAGTCATCATTAAAACCGGATTGTTTACTGTAATATAAGCGTACATTCCTGCTCTGGACGACCAAAAAAAAAAAAAAAGAAAATGGATTATAAACTGGAAAGGTATCTACTTAGCTCCAAATTTCAAAAGATATCTTTCGTGGTGGTTTTAAAAATTTTCTGCCTGATAACTATTAATGGAGAAGTTTCTACTTTTTTTGTTAGGTTTAAGAATAAAATTCTGGACGCAGCAAGTGTGGATTTTTTAGTGAATTTTCTTTAAAAAAATTTACTCATGAGGCGATCCCGACTTTTAAACGAAAAAAAAATTCTTTAAATGAGTGCCAATTAGGCCCCCTAGAACACATATCCGGGGTCAGTTTGAATTTATATATATATATATATATATATATATATATATATATATATATATATATATATATATATATATATATATATATGTATGTATGTATGTATGTATCACATCGATAACTCAAAAAATAATCGATCTTGATTAAATTTGGTGATTACCTTTCTTTTGCAAGTGGCTTGGATAAGTTCGTTAGCCAGGAAAATCGGATCAGGTTTTCCCGGAAAATGTTGTATTTTCTTTCTAAAAAAATTATATCTCCGGAAATAACAAATGAAGGGCCGCGTGTTTATATTATAAAGAGTGAACCATGTACCAAAATTCAGCTCTCTACGTTTAAATACAAAAAAGTTATGTGCAGTTAAAGAAAAAAAAATTGGAAATTTCCTCAAAACGTCAAACTAGCGATTTAAAACGTCAAAATTCGCAATGTTTAGGCGAAGAACGTGAAACAAATACGGATTGTGAAAAGAAAATGTTGCAAGAAGAGTGCTCTGCGAACCCCTAAGTTTCAGCTTCAACCGTCATTGACCTTTATTTTACTAAAATATTTACAGAAAATTCATTTAAAATAGATCCTTTCTCTGATGCTTTGGCTGTCGGTTTAGTTAAGTTGATGCTTTCGCTGTATGTTTAGTTAAGTTTATGGTTTAACGGTCTATAATTTTTAACTAATTTTCGTAGAACAAATTCGTTAATCTGTTTTTGAATTTTTTATAGAAATATGATGCATGTTAGTAAGCAAAAAATCTGGACGCAGTAAGTGCGTTTTTCTAGCAAATTTTCATTAAATTCTTCAAATTTCAATAATGCAATTTGCTATTAACGTAAAGTTTGTTGGCTAGGAAACCAACCTTTCAGTTTATTTTCGGAAAATTGTTGTACATTTTCAAACAATAAGTAATTTTGATAAAATATAGTATATTGTTTCTACTACATAGGCTATACCGGTAATCAGATTGATGCCTGCTCGCATTTGCTATTAAAAACATTTTTATGAAAATTCACTTCCATAACGCACTTGTTGCGTCCAGACTTTTGAACAGAAATGGTCTACGCATTTTTTCCCTTAAATTATATATATATATATATATATATATATATATATATATATATATATATATATATATATATATAATCATATGAAATTAGAAATTGACCTCGGATATGGGTTCTAGGAGTCTTAGTTTACGCGCATCTGAAGAATATTTTCGAAACTTTTAAATCTCGCCATAGGCGAATTTTTTGGGAATCTTTTCCACGCGAAAAAATTGTTTACAAAAATCCGACAAACATTGTTTTTCATGAAATTTGAATTGCTGTCATGCGGTTACAATCACACAGTAACTTGCTAAGGGTGGGTGTTTGGTATTTTTTTTAAAAATCAGAAATACGCTTAAAACCCCCATTGGATGCATAAATCACAAAAAAAATTTCATGCAAACAACCCCCAAGTACCAGGAGTGAATAAAGCTGCTTAGCGGGGAAGAAGATAAAAAGGAAGTTAAAGGCAAATGCGAAAAAACAACTTAGCCGTACCGATATAATCCCCCTTTACCCCATGTTGCAGCTACACCTCCTTAAAATCTTGTTTATCCCGCACAGATCAGGTCCCGTAACTTTCTCGCAGGCTGTTCCCAAGAAAATTTTCTTCTAGGTTATGCATCGATGGTGGTTGTAGGCATGTAGAAGGTGAAGAACCCGTATTTGGTGGTTGTAGGCATGTAGAAGGTGAAGAACCCGTATTTGGGTAAGTGCTCGGCCAACATTGGACGGGGGTGGGGTGGGTGCTTCGTCCTGGGGGTTTCCCTTCCCCTACTGCATGCGTATAACCACCCTCAATGCATAACATCAAGAAAATTTACTTGGGAACAATCCCCAAGAAAGTTCTGGACCTGAGTCGAATAGTGGTTCTGTGCGGGGTAGCTCTGATTTTAAGGAGGTGTAGCTGCAAAATGGAACAAAGGCAACTTACATAGATCCGGCAAAACTGTTTTTTTGCATTTTTCATTTCTTCTTCCCCACCCATCACCCCTATTTACTCCTGGTCCCGCAATTTCTTTGGGGGTTGTTTCTTGTAGTTTATGCATCCAAGGTGGGTTCTAAACACGTTTACGAAAAAAAAAAATGCCAAAAGCCCTCCGTGAGATCATGTGAAAATTTACCAAGTAATATTATATATTGTTAATTTACTTATTGAGCTAGCACAATTAACTATTATTTTAAAATTAAATATAAGATGCATGAGTTTTTGCTTAGAAATTGATTATAAAAATTCTAAACTAACTATGTTGTATGTGTAAAAATACATACATACCTAAATATTATACACTTAAATAATTTACTTATTGTGACTAGTTGCATGTTAATATGTAGAAAATAAAATAAGTAAATAGTAAATGTGCAATATCCAGTAAAATAAGTAAACTATTAAAAAAGTCTAGACGCAGCAAGTTCGTTATGATAGTAAATGTTTTAAATAGCAAATATGTGTGTTTTTTTAAAGCAGGCATCAAATTTGGTTACCAGTATAACATATATAGTAGAAACAATGTACCATATTTCATCTAAATAACTTTGTTGTTTGAAAAAGTACAAAAATTTTTCGAACATAGACTTAAACTTATCCAAGCTACTTACAAAAGGAACGTATTTACCAAATTTGATCAAAATCGGCCTATTATTTTTTGAATTATTGGTGTGATACATACTTACATACATGTATATATATATATATATATATATATATATATATATATATATATATATATATATATATATATATATATATATATATATATATATATATATATATATTGAAACTGACCCCGGATATGTGTTCTCGGGGGCCTAATTAGTGCTTATTTCAAGGAATTTTTTCAAAATTTAAAAGTCGGGATCTCCTTATTAGTGAATTTTTTAAAGAAAATTCACTAATAACTAAAAACCTAGGTTGTGGTTTAGAAGAAACACATTCTGCCTAATTAGAGGCATTATGAATTTATAATTTCATAAATAATAATTAATTTTTTTAATCCTTTTCAAGGTAAACCAATTAATCGAATCCATTAATTTGAAATCGATTAATATCCTAAAACTTCAATACTTTCTGTTACTATGTGAAAAAAATCTTAGTTTTAACTTGTTATTAAATATTTAATTTAGGTATAAGTTCAAAAGCACAGAACTTTGAAAAGACAAACGTAAAAATGCCGGCTGATTTCAATATTCGATGCACTATTATTCTACTAGATTTAAATTGGGAATACATGTGACGTATTCCCGCTCCACTCTCTGATTGGTCGAGAATTACCAGACGACCTACCTAATCTATAAACTTTGTGCCCGGGGCAGGTCCTACCTTTACCCAAATGCAAACTCTGCCGTAAAATCAAATTGTGAACTCGCAGTTGGCACACTTATTAATGGGTTAACAGACCAGGACTCAAACACAACAAAAAGCTCAGTAGAGCGGAGCTCAGGATGTGAAGCAAGTCTCTACTGACCGCCATGCCCTACAACCAAAGATTTGAAGGAGCGTGTAAGAAATGTAATTTTAATACAAAATTAACATAACTTGAAGACGGTGAAACATCCAAAAAATGTTTAGTTACATAATTAAATTTCGATGTTGAAATGAAAAATGTAATAACCTATAGGGTGCTCAGTTTATAATAACAGTGCAAAGCAGTGTTTACGTACTTTTTGTACACTTTGTATGAGTGTAACTAATTTTAGGGTGCAGAGCTGGCCTTGGATTTTTCTATATCTGTTACATAAAAGGCTGCTTCTTTCGTCATCGCAGAGTCGGGACACACTGTTTACAGTTTTGACGATTTACTCCACCATTTGATGCAAAGGTAGCTTCTTCCTAAAATATTATATTCGTTGTGAAAAGTGGATCCCTGCCACAGATATCTATCCCTGCCGACAATTCTTGAACCTAAGTAATTTTAGAAGGATGTTTATGTTTATTTCGAGTTTTAGCTAAGGCAGCTTTCGATAACTTTATTAAGTCGCGAGCATAATTTGGTACACTCATGGGTGCTTCTTCTTCCTCCATAACTGCTACATCTAACTAAAATTGCAAGACGTCTAGTTTTAGAGAAATCACTTGCATGATCATGTTCCCCAAAATTTCTTCTCAATTCTTGATACCACCGACTGTGTTACGCGGTATTTTATGGACAAACTGTATATTGCAATTGATACCGATATTGCATTATTATTTTTCCTGCAAAAGCTCTAATTTGTCAGCTATTTGTTTAAAGTTATAGATAGTAAATGCACTGTGGATAAAAAATTGTTATCCATAATAACGATATTCGACAACAAGAGAATTTAAAGTGCCGCTGTAAACATCAGTTTATCGCACTTTTAATAATTTTATTATTCTGAACTTGCATTATGAGTAGGTAGTTATACATATTAGGCATCTGTCTGCCGTGTATACTTTCTCTATGGCCAATTAAATCAATTACAATCACGTCTCGTCGCGGTCTTCAAGGGCCGTCTCATAGTCCCCTCCATCTCATTTATTTATATTGTTACATGTTTATTACCATGATGTTTTCACTGAGTTCTTTGCTTAATTACAGTATGTTCCGACCTGAGCGTCCAACAGTACCAAACACGGTCCCAACGTGGTGCCTAGCACGTGGTCTCTCACGTTAACCGTTGTTTTTCTTCCTCCCTGCACGTTCCACCAAAGAGCGTAAAGTGAAAGATCTCCGGTCTCTGCCTTTACCTACACTACAGTTGCGAATGAACTTGCTCGCCATCTGGTTCTTTTCACCGCCGTTTCTTTCGTCTTCGTACGACAACGCCTGAGATTTAATTTTAAGATTTTCTTGTCATGTGTTTTGTTTATAGAGCGCGTTTATCGTGGTTTTTGTTTGTGTTTATACATTTTTAATTTGTTCACCATTTGATGTGGGGAAAACCACTGTAAGTAAAATGTAATCATTACTACTTTATTCTGTGTTATTTTATAGCGTTTTTAAGACTCCTCTGTGACGCTTGTTTTTAAATGAAGGTTATTGATCTTCAGTGGGAAGAAAAGGCCGTCTACGTATTAAACATATTAACTTTCACCACTGTTGTTTGTTGTAAGCGAAATTAACAATTAATCTGGCTTGTATTAGATATTTGTAAACCGTTAAGCTGAAATACGTGCGAACTGAAATAATGTCTATTTTATTGCGGAAGGCTTGAAAGGTCGGCATTTAATGTTTCTTTTGATGTTGTGCCATCAAATTGTTAGATTTTTTGCATCGGTCGGTCGTTGAAAGGAATCATTCAGACGTAAAGTGACATTGCACTAAACCATAAAGTTCCTTGAATAGGTCAAGAAAGTACAGTGTCTCTCAATGAAAGCAGCATCCGTGAAATGTCGTATTTTATCTTATTTTCCCTCTGGATGCCGCTGAAGTAAACACAATAGATTACGAGGGGTAAGATTTGAACTATGCTGGTAATTTTTTTAACGTTGCGTATATATAAATCAGCCAGAAATGCATTTCTTATATATTTTACCTTTGCTGTCATTGTTTTCAAATGACTGGAGAAATTTTAGTTTTAGTGTATTTAAAAAATGCCTGGGTGTGTGTGTCACACGGATCACAAAATAATATACCGATTTTTATTAAATTTAGTGATTGCGTTCCTTTTGCAAGTGGCTTGGAGAAGTTCATTAGCCAGGAAAATCGCACAAGTTTTTCCTGGAAAACTTTGGTATTTTTTTCGGAAAATTTTGTATCTTCGGAAATAACAAAGTTATGGCAACGAAATTTGGTACACAAGTTTATATGATAAAAAGCTCGGGACGCAGCAAGTGCGTTATGGTAGTGAATTTTTATTAAATGCTTCAAATTGAAATAACTCAATTTTCTATAAACTTAGAAAGTTTAATTTCGATATGTTATTAGGATCTTTCATAGGCCAAGATATCCATCAAATTTCATTAAAATAACTTTGTAATTTTCGGAGCAAAAAAAATTTTCGAAACAAATTTTAAAATTTGAATAACTCAATTTTCTATAAACTTAAAAGTTGAATTTTGGTACGTAGTAAGGTCGGCAACATATATAGTAAATTTCATTAAAGCAGCTTTGTTATTTTCGGAGAAAAAAATTTTTTTTTTAAAGAAAACTCAAAATTTTCTCGGAAAACGTCGTCCGATTTTCCTGGCTAACGAACTCATCCAAGCCATTAATAAAAGAAAGGCACTTGCCGAGTTTCATTGAAATCGGTTAATTATTTTTTGATTTATCAGACGGATACATATACATATACACACACACACATATATATATATATATATATATATATATATATATATATATATATATATATATATATATATATATATATATATACATACATATATATATATATATATATATATATATATATATATATATATATATATATATATATATATATATATATATATAAACATATAAAAATTGAAACTGACCCCGGATATGGGTTCTAGGGGTCCTAGTTCGCGCTCATTTGAAAAAAAATTTTGCAAAGTCTCACCATCGATACCTCTATTAGTGATTTTTTTAAAATAAAAATTCACTAAAACACACACACATACGTGTGTGTGTGTGTCACACCGATAACTAAATAATATACCGATTTTGATTAAGTTTATTGACTGCGTTCCTTTTGCAAGTGGCTTGGATCAGTTCGTTAACCAGGAAAATCGCACCAGTTTTTCCTGGAAATGTTGTTTTTTTTTCGGAAAATTTTGTATCTTCGGAAATAACAAAGCTATGGCAACGAATTTTGGTACACAAGTTTATATGATAAAAAGTATACTATGCATCAAAATTTAGATCTCTAGGTTAAAATAAAAAAAGATATAGGCATTTAAAAAAAATTAGGTGCCACTGATGACCAGAGAATCGCATAAAACCAAAATATTTTGTGTGGATAACAAAATCTATTACATATTACCGACCAAGATTAAGTTTTTAGGCGCAAGTCGTCAAGAAATACCAGAAAAATTACTTCAAAAATTTGATAGCTTTTCTTCTTAAAACGTCAAAGTCGCGATTTAAAAGATCAAAATTGGCAATATTTAGACAAATAACCTGAAACAAATAAGGGTTATTAAGAGAGAATGTCGCAAGAAACGTGTTTTACAAAGTCTTAAGTTTCAGCTTCAACCGTCATTGTCCTTCGTTTTACTAAAATATTTGCAGAAAAATCATTTCAAATAGACCCTTTCTCTGATACTTTGGAAGTAGTTATAGTTATAGAGTGTATGGTTCAATAGCCTGTAATTTTTAGCGAATTTTTATAGAAAAAATTCGCTATTGAGGAGACCGCGACTTTTTAATTATGAGAACATTTCTTCAAATGAGCGCGCACTTGGCCCCAAATTGTGAAAAATGCAGTTTTTCGAGTTCTTTTTCGCATTTTTCGATTATATTTATTTTTATCTTCCTCGCCCAGCATTCCTATTCACTCCTGGTCCCGTAACTTTCTTGGGGGTTGTTTCCAAGAACCTTTTTTTGTGATTTGTGCATCCAGTGAGGGTTATGAGCATGTTTCTGAATTTCTTTTCTAAAAACCCTCCGTGAGCTGAACTGCAAATTTGCCAAAAAATGGTTGTGAAAATTCGCTACCATAACGCACTTGCTGCCTGAACTTCTACTACTTGTTATATATGGTTTGTCCTTTTATTTATTGACTGGAGAAAAACAAAATATCACTTTTAAATCATACACTTCGTAATTTAAACTGCTGCGATAACAATTGTCTATTTCAAATGAAATGTCTGCAAATATTTTAGTCAAATGATCAACAAAAGTAATATTTGTTATATAATCCGCATACGTTTCAGAATATTTGTTCAAAAATCACCAATGTATACGTTTCAAATGCTCCCTTTGACGTTTTTAGAAGAAATGCTATTATAACATGTTTAAAGTTGTGTTTTTTTGTACTTCTTGGTAATTTCGCGCCAAATAAACTTGATCTTCGTGTGTAATATTTTATACATTTTATTTACGACATATACTTTTTTGTCTTGTTTCCTCCTTTGACCTCCTATTCGACATTTTGCTTTTTTTAATACGTATAACTCCTTACCTCTTTTGGCTTAAAAGATATGAATTTTGGCAGTGGAATAAGTTACATAAGAGCCACTTGTGTCCCAAATTTGATTACAATAGCCTTGTTACTTCCGAAGATAGAAAAAACTCCTTGAAAGGAAAACCAAAATTTTTTCGGAATAAACTGGTAAGACTTTCCTGCCTAACGAACATATCCAAGCCATTTACTAAGGAAACACGCGTGTCAAGTTTCTTAAAAATCGGTCAATTATTTAATATACCTATGTGACACATATTAAACATACCGAGACCTTAAAACGATTTTTAGTGAGATTTACGTAATAGGCAGATTGAGGGCCCGTAATCGATCTACAACAACCCAACCAACCCTTATCAACGGCTCTAACGAGCAGGCAGGCTTGACAATTTATTTCCTTTCATATTTATAATAATAATAGTATTTATTCGCTTAAGTAAGTTTTACATAATCAGACAATACATTTAAAAAAGGGCGAATTGTCACTAAATAAGTGTTTTTCAACTTAGCCAAGTAGGTACATAAACTAAACCAATTAATTGTATATGTATGCATCTACTTTCAAAAATCATCAACCGAAACATTCCAACAATCAAAATTATTTACATAAACAATTATACGCTAGGTATTGCTTATTTTTTTCTTAAAATTCATAATTGTGTAATTTCACAATTCTCATGAGACTCGATTATAAAGAACAACGGCATTGTAGGAATAACCACGTTCGAAAGCAGCAGTGGGGTGTTGAGGAACTGCATTGTAGGAAAAACCACATTTGAAAACAACAATGGAATGTCGAGGAACAAGTAAACGTCTATTTCTCGCTTGAAACTTGATGTTTTCAAACCTTATTAGTCTTTTATATAAATATGATGGTCTTTGCAGCTTTATTATTTTATGGGTAAAGGTTAACAAGTGTCTTGTAAAGGTTAAGCCTATCTAATTGAATAAATACATGACTACAAACTCTGATCCCCAATTCAAATCCTTTTTTTCGATGTTATGTTGGCTTTGAATATCTTCGTTTAGCTCCGGTCTTATTCAAATCTAAAAGAAGTGTTTTGAGTTCTCTGAAGACGCAGCTACTTTTAAAAGAGCCGGACCATATACAACATCACAGTGGGGATAATTTTGAGAAAATAAGAGATTTACATAATTGTAATTTGATATCTTTATTTAATATTTTTCTCTGCGGATATAATTGTTTCATAATACTGTAAGACGACTTGCACAACTGGTTTAGATGTCTAGTTAATCTAAGATCGGCGCCCAATCATAATCCCTTATTACTTTCTTTAACCACTTGAAAATAGCTCAGAAACAGCAGCCGAAGCGTCAAATTTCGGCGGCAAATTTGGGACGCGGTTCCACCTGAGAACCAACCATATCTTTGATTATATATATATATATATATATATATATATATATATATATATATATATATATATAATAAAAGATATGGTTGGTTCTTATATATATATATATATATATATATATATATATATATATATATATATATATATATATATATATATATATATATATAACCTGATCTACTAGCAGCCATCCAGAACTTATAACCCCAGCTACTAGATTTACCGCTGATGAATTGCTTGGACCTATGCCTACCGAAGTGAGGCACCATAGACTCATCTATGCTATGATGTTCTTGGAGAAGGGCAAGCGACAGAAACTTATTGTTCAAAATATATAATAATGGGCTAACTTTTGCAAATTTGTTGGCTCCATTCAAATGTTTATTGTGGCTAGAATGCAGGTTTTGCGTTATGTAATTGAAACGATTTCTTGAAAGTGCCTCATATACTATTATATGATTAGCATTAGATCTTTTTTGCCAGTACAAGGATCTTCTTGAAACAGTAGTAGGTATAACTACTATAAATAAGTACCCCAAAAGATCTTATTTCATCTACACTTATGGCTCCAGTCCTATTATGCTGTGATGCATAAAGATTAGTGTAGGATGTTATCATTTGCCACAATGAATCATCGAGAAATAGATAAAAAAAGTTCCAAAGCTTGGAGATTGTTGTTTGTTGAATACGGTTTTTGGGCAGCTTACTTACAATATCTCTCTGAACCCACTCATAATTCCTTGGTTTCTTATTATATTGGTTAAAATATGATAAGGGAAGTTCATCTTCGTTTTCATCAATGTCCCTATCAATGTCGTTAATGAAAATGGGTTCACCTTAAAAATCCAATATAGTTCCAGGCAAATTGTCGAAATCAACATTTTCTTCATCACCCGAGTCTTCGTCAGTTACTGCTTCATCGACGTTCAGAGGTGGAAAAATTGCGATACTATCTGTTAATATGGTGCCATCTTCAATACTTTCTATTTCTGCCAACAGCCCATTGGGAGTCAACGGTTTCTTCCAATAACTGCAAACATAGTATATCAAGCCATTGGCCTTTATAAAGGACAGAGAAGTTTTGAGGGTCGTACAACAAATTGAGGGCTCAAACCTAACCTAATCGGTTTTAAATGATTAAGCCATAACTATAATTATTACGTTTTGATGGATAATAAATAACATATTCTACTCATAATAAGAAAGTAATTCTTACATCCAGTTGTCCATATCAGTCTGTCAGAATCCTTGAAACTTAAGTAACAGTTTTGCACACTGTACTGAGCGTTGTCAAAAACCATTTCACTGCATTACACATACACATTGAATTTTCTGGTGCCATCTCTGTGTCAGTAGCTCAACTAATTAAAAGAAAGACATATTTCGATAACATAACTTAGCGTCTTTTTAAAAGGATAAAGGTCGTATTTGGGGTAAATTCTTTCAATATTTTGGAAACATACATTAATTGTTGGCAATTAGAATACACTTCATGAAAAACATAATTAATATTTTAATTCTTAGCTTTTCGCACAATTCTGCCATAATAATAATAGTTATTAATTTGTATACGTTCTCAATCTTCTTATGTGAAGCTTTTTTCATTGGGTAACTTGATAAAACGTTGATGTATGAACTTCAGCTGAAGGAGGTAATTTTCAAGAAACTTAATTTTTGCTCATTTTTTTATGGAATCCGATTAAATGTTTATAGTGCCGTACCAAGAAAGAGACGTTTTTACCGAAAATGCAAAAAAAAATACATCTCTTGTCATTTCAACAAAATTAATTGCCATACCAAGGAAGTTGTTTACGCTAAGAAAAATTGAATGCCGCCAGTTTGTAGGAAAAAATATGTCGAAAAATTTTTGTTAAAACGTCTTTTTTGTTTAATAACCGATATTTTCTTTCAAGTAAATGTCAAAATTCTCGTGCTGAATAACTAAAGCCTTTAAGGAAAATGTGAACTGTAAAAATAATTTCTAAAGTAAGGCAGAAGTTAGTAGCCATGGCTCTTGTGTAACTCTTGTGGAACTGTTGTGTTTTAATACAACTACAACCATTCGCTTTTTTGTATATCACAATGTACAATTTAAATAGCAAATAAATAATAATAATAATAATAATAATAATAATAATAATAATAATAATAATAATAATAATAATAATAATAATAATACTTTTTACTAACCCTGAATATAACAACTGGTGTTACCATGAAGTTAGTATATCTATTATATTTCGTTGCAGCTGTCTTTTTTCGGTACGAAAGTTAAATTTAAAATTTTGATATTTTTTGGTCCTTTTACCCGAAATAGTTATTTTTCTACAAAATTAAATAAAGTCTCTTTACCATACAGAAAATTGTAGTCTTATGGTCTCCTGAAGGAACAACATTTTTTCAAATGCCTCAAACTTCTATAAAGCCAGAAACTTGACATTTGGCACATACCTACTATAGTTTGTATAAAATAACTTGCCTACCAAATTTTATTTAAATATGTTTGTATGTGAAATGGCTTCCATGTTCATAAGTATAAGAACTAGTTGGTACCCGGGTTGGACCACTTCCCGAATTTGTGGTAATTTGACGTTTTAGTTGCCGCTATGGAGCCATTATCAAGGCTAGCGCACTTGGAGAACCCAAATCAGCACAACATATTTTAAAAAGACCTGACGATCGTTTCACCAACAAAGTTAGCGTCATGAAAGGATAAAAAGTCTGAATTTTTCATGTTCTGATGACGCCAACTTTGTTAGTGAAACTATCGGCAGGTCTTTTTAAAATGTGTTGTGATGATTTGGGTTCTCCAAGTGTGCCTATCAATGCTCATCACAGGTTCCAATCTTCACTTAGCCATTTTCAAGACGTTGAGAAATCATATAAGGGAAGGAACTCTAATGTCCAGTTTCTTAATGCTCGATTAAATATTATTATCGGTTAGTTAATCAAGGCTTGAGACGACCAATCACAGATTACTATTCGGGTTATTGCCATGACAACCAAATATTTTGAAGCTGTGATTTTTTTTTTTTTTTTTTTTTTTTTTTTATGTCAACAACACACCACGAGGGCTTACAGCCTAAATACTATCGTACCGTGGGTGTTGACAAGGAGGAAAGAGGCAGCTTGTTAATTCTGGACTTGAAGGTTTGGAGGTTCGGAGGAGAAGGAAAAACATGTGCCGGCAAGGAATTCCACAACTTGGAAGTCCTCGGGACAAAAGAGCGGGCATAACAAGATGTTCTATGTCTGGTGACCTGGACGTTAAAAGGGTGCATTCGCTCTGTTCCCCTGGTAGATCTGCTGGGGGCAGCAGGTGGGGGAATTATGGAGGAAAGCTCCTCTGAGCAGTGCCCGTGCAGATATCTATAAAAGAGAGAGAGGTCACCAACGGCACGTCGGTGGGCAAGGGATGGAAGCCTTTGGGTGAGGGTAGGGTCACCGATGAGACGTATAGCTCTCTTTTGAATGGAGTCCAGGATAGCGAGTGTAGAAGCGGCAGCTGCACCCCAGATGTGGAAGCAGTATTCGAGGTTTGGCCTTATTTGTGAAGTGTATAAGGTATAGAGATTAGTTGGTGAAAAGAATTTGCGAGCCCGGAAGAGGAAACCCAATTTCTTAGCAGCCGCTTCTGCAATTGATGTAACATGTTGGTGCCAATTAAGATTTCGATCCACAGTAATGCCAACAAGAGAAAAGGACTCATTACTTTGAATAACTTGGTTGTTCATTGTGATGGGTCTAGGGCTGCTGTATCTCTTGTGAGAAAGAAAGCAAGACTTAGTTTTGGTGGGGTTGAATTGTACAAGATTTCTACTTCCCCAGTCTAATATTTTTTGGAGGTCTACGGAGACAGAACCCTCCATGAGTCTGCGATCCTCATCTAATTGGGCTAAAGAGACAGGCTTAGAATATTGTATGTTTGAGTGGAGGGTGCTGTCGTCCGCGTAACTGTGAACTGGGTTGGATGTGCTAGAGAGGAGGTCATTGATGTGGAGAAGAAACAAAGTAGGGGCTAAAGCTGAACCTTGAGGAACTCCTGCATTAATTGGATACAGTTTAGAGGAATGGCCATCCACAACAACAGATATGCTCCTGTTGGAGAGGAAATTTGCTGTCCAGGTACAAAGTTTTGGTGGTAGGCCATAGGCCGGAAGTTTATTAAGCAGCGCTGCGTGCCAGACCTGGTCGAATGCTTTGGATATGTCTAGAGCAACAATCTGGGATTCACCGTGTTGTTCCATAGACTTGTTCCAAGAATGGGTGACAAAGGAAAGGAGGTCGGCAGTCGATCTGCGCTGACGGAATCCATACTGCCTGTCGTGGATTAGACTGTGTTTTTCAAGGAATTTTAGTAGTTCGGTGTTTATATACTTTTCCATCACTTTAGAGATGACTGAAAGGAGAGAAATAGGCCTGTAGTTGCTAGGAAGCGCTTTGGATCCTTTCTTGGGGATGGGTTGTACTCGAGCAGTTTTCCAGTTACTAGGGAATATGCCTTTATTGTAAGATATCTGAAACAGACGAGTCAGGACAGGAGCAAGTTCTGGTGCGCATTTTTTGAGAACAATTGCTGGGATCTCGTCAAGGCCAGAGGCTTTCCTGGTATTAAGAGAAGAGAGCATCTTTCGTACCTTTTTAGTTTGGAAAATGATATCAGTCATTTTATGCGCGACATTGGGGACTGTTGGTGGTTGAACATTTGGAGGTGGGTTGAGAGTAGAATTTCCGGCGAACAACGAAGCAAAAAGTTCAGCCTTGCCCAGGGCGGTAGAAACAATTTCATCACCTGAGACAAGAGGTGGGAACGTGCTCTTGCAGAAATTATTCCCAATAGACTTAGCAAGAGTCCAGAAGGGTTTGCCGCCGTTGGAGCTTGAGAGGACTTTGTTTTTGATGTGGTTATTAAACGAGTTTTTTGCCTCAGAAAGAATGCGGACATAGCGGTTTCTTGCGTCGTTGAATGCTTGACGATTTTCTTGACTGGGATTGTGTAGAAGCGTTTTGTGAGCTTTGACCTTTTCAAGTCTGGCCTTGTCACAGGATTTAGAGAACCAGGGCTTTTGAGTGGCTGAAGAGGTTTTCTGTGTACGTGGAATAAATAATTCCATGCCAGCTTGGATAATTTCGGTGACGTTTTGTGAGATATCAGAGGGGTCAGGATGAGAGAAGCAGACAGACGCCCATGGAAATGAGGAAAAGTAATCCCGCATTTCGTCCCAGTTTGCGGAGTTGTAGTGCCAAACGATACGTGGGTGTGATGACTGTGTGACCTCGGGTTGCATTGCACAGGAAGCAGTGACCATGCCGTGGTCTGAGCGACCAAGGGGGGCGGTGACTGATATCTTATAGCATTCAGGATTTGTAGTAAGAAGGAGATCCAGGGGATTTGAGCTGTGTGTTTGGGTACGAGGAAAGTAAGTAGGTTGCTGTACCATATTGGCCAAAGAATTGCTGACTGCAAAGGCCTCCGCTGCTCTCCCTTGTGGATCGGTTTTTGAAGATCCTAGCCATTCCTTATTATGGACATTGAAGTCGCCAAGAATAGTGACCTCGGAGGAAGGATATTCAGAAATCAGATAGTCGGTTTTTTCAGAAAGGTAGTCAAAGAGCTGGACAAAGTTGTTGTCAGAAGGTGACCGGTAAATGCAACAGATGAATTTAGTTGCAGCCCTGAGAGAGAGTTTTATCCATAATATGTCTTTTCTTCCAGCTTCTAAATTGGGAAGTCTGGTGCAGGGTAGATTGCTACGGACGTATGCGCACACGCCTCCATGCAATCTAAAGGCAGTAAGGAGCTCATACCCCGGAAAATTAAGGTGATTAGTGGCTGTTTTGGCACTGATTTGGGTTTCGGTGAGGAAGAGGAGTTGGGGCCTGTTAGCCTGGAGGAAATGGTGGACAGAGTTCAGGTTAGAATTTAGGCCACATATATTCGAAAAGGATATGTTAAATCTTGATGTTGGCGCCCCCTGTACACCCCTCTCCCGGAGATCCGAATGGAGGGGTATTTTGCCTCCGGAATATTTTATACAAGGAGGAGCCATCATCATTTTTGCTTATAAGGGAAACCGACTCATACACCAGAACCGGAAACGTCCGTTGGGACTTCACCGGCCCCTTGATGCATGGGGTGGTACCTCCTCGGGCGTGAAAAAATCCTTTACTATTACATAAAGGAAAATTCCACTACCACCTGCTATGGATTGGATTGGATCAATGTCTACCCCTTTAAAAATAAGATTAATAAAGGGACTATCAATTGTCCAGTAGTTATGATTTTCGACATAGTAGGAGGATACAAAACATTTTCATCATTTTGCATCCATGCCTATTGTCGGTTGGTCGTCTGAAACCTTGATTAACTAACCGGCCGTTAAATATTTAATCGAGCTTTGTAAAACTGGGCGTAAGGTTTCAATCTGCCTATTCCCTGGAGCGGCAGATAAGGGTGGGGTGGATTATTGTAGTTCGATTCCGGGGCATCAATGCCTACTCTACAGTGACATCGGCACTGAAAATAGTATCTAACGCCTGAGCACAGCATTTGATGCTGTGGCCTGTGTGTGTTCAACGCTAGGCCTAAGAGGGAGGATCTCACTGACGCACCTGAGATAAGCCTCACTGCCACTTCGTGGTGTTGTGTTATTTATAGTATGGAGTTCAACGCTGAAGTCATCTTTAAAATCATAATCCAGCAAAAAGAAAAAATGTCAAAAAATGTGTGGTAACGAATTATTACTTTTTAAATAGATTTGATTGTAAAGAGCAGCATTTTTAGTCTAACGTGAAGATGAATGCTAATCGTCAAATTAGGAATGTTGGTACGAGCTGCAACTGGGGTATAAGTGAAAACTTAAATAAAATTGGAAAAGCGACGTTAAGAAAAACAGTTTGGCAGTTAAATTTTAAGTAGAGGATATTAGTAAAAGCACAAGCCTAGCTTTTTTATGAAACGTAATGTTTAATTTAAGATACAAATAAATTATATATATATATATATATATATATATATATATATATATATATATATATATATATACAGGGTGACACACTTAAGATCAAGACACGCCTGTATTTTCTTCACTTTTGGAGATAGCCATTTAATTTTTTCTGCAGATGAAAACGTCATTAAGCTGTTTGAATAGACTACCCACTTAAATGTCAGATGTCGACCCAGCCTACCATGATTTCAGGAATAGGACTGGTTCTCTATATTACGCGATGCGCTAGAGATGTCAAAAAAAAATACTTTAAAAAGTCATTCAGAATTCAATTCTTACTGCAGATACCGAGTTTCAAGACAAAATTCGGATTTTTACTTTTTTGTAAATTTTTAGGCAGAGTCCAAATTTTCCATCACATTTTAACAGGTAGATTGCCATGAAAACAAATTAGCACTTTATAAAATATTGCAATAAATGTCAAATTAACATTAACCGTGAGTCTGCCAGCAAAATTGCTGTTGAACGTCTCAGTGTAAGAGAAAAAATTGAATTAATAAGATTGTTTGGTGATAGTGTTCGAAATAGCAGAGAAGTTTCTGATGAATTCAATCGGAGACATCTACAGAGAAATCCAATTAGGCGCGGAACTGCAGCAGCTCTGAATGTACGATTTTCTCAAACGGGAAATGTGGTGAACAAGATATCGGCTGATAGAAATCGAAGAAATTGTGATGATATCATAATCTTGGCTTCAACTCAAGCCAATCTCCAGATGAGTTTACGTCAAAGTGCTGTTGCATAGGATGTAAGTAGAGGAAAAATAAGAAGATGCCTTGTGCGTCATAAAATAAAGCATTTCAAGCCAAAGTTGAGAGAAGGTGAAGAGCTGAAAGGATTATATTATTGCCTTTGCGCCCAAGGTCACTTTATGAATGATACAAAATTATTAAGTAACATTTTATTTACGGATGAGGCAACATTCAATACCAATGGAATAGTATCTGCCCAAAATCCAGGTATTGGTCTGCTGAAAACCCTCACTGGGTTATCAATTGTAAAGCCCAGTATTCACAAAAAGTTAATAGGTGGTGTGGAATTTTAGGAGATAGAATAATTGGTCCTTTTTTTTTGACAACACCTTGAACGCAGATCGATTGCTTCATTTTTTAATAATGAATTATGAGACTGTACCGAAGGTATGCCTATCAACGTGCGACAAGATATGTATTTTCAATTAAGACAGTGCATCCATTCACAACTCTCAGTTAGTCAGAAATTGGCTAAATCTACATTTTCTATCAAGATGAATTGGTAGGAATAGTCCTTTTGGACAGTGGCCTCCTCGGTCTCCTGACATTATGCCACTAGACTTCTATTTCTGGGGGTCTGTTAAGAATAGGGTGTACAAAGAAAACCCCAAAAGGCGCGAGGAACTTTGCGAGAAAATAAGGCAGGCTTGCCGTGAAATAAATGTAGCAGAACTAACAAAAGTTGCCAGCAATAATCGTAAATGGATCGAAAAATGCATCAACTTGAAGGTGGGCTAGTTGAAGCAGACTACATTTAATAATTTTATATTCAATTTAATTCTACTTTTGTTAGAGTTTATGTTTAAGTTGAGTTGAATAAATCACGTGTAATTGTTCTCTTTTCATATTGACGATGATGTTGTTTGCATGGCAATCTACCTGTTAAAATCTGATGAAAAATTTGGACTAAAAATTTACAAAAAAAGTAAAACTTCAAATTTTGACTCGAAATTCGGTATCTGCAGTTATAATTGAATTCTGAATAACTTTTTAAAGTACCTTTTGTGATATTTCTAACGCATCATGAAATATAGAGAACCAGCCCTATTCCTGAAATCATAGTAGGCTGGGTCGACATCTGACATTTGAAAGTGGGTAGGCTATTCAAACAGCTTATTGACGTTTTACATCTGTAGAAAAAATTTAATGGCTATCTCTAAAAGTAAAGAAAATACAGGCGTGTCTTCATCTTAAGTGCGTCACCCTATATATATATATATATATATATATATATATATATATATATATATATATATATATATATATATATATATATATATCCAACCTTGTTTCCTAATATAGTAGGCTCACAAGTTTATCAGTGGTCTTCGTATAAATGCTCATTGCAGGTTTTCATTTTTCACGTGACGAAGAAAGCAAATTAAAGTAATTTTTGTATTGCATTATAACTGTGTAGTTTAGTTAGAAATTGATTTGGAAAACAAATTACGCAATATTATTCACATTCTATTAGTGGGTTTTCGAATTGGCCTACCTTGCGACTTTTGAGAAAGTTGTGTTTTTTATTAGCAATAATACAGATGTAATAAAAACCAGCATAAAAAACGAACAATAAAATAAAGCTTTTCCAGATTTACATGTTTTGCAATTAATATAAACTACATTTAATATTTATTTATGTAACATTTAATGTTAGATATATTTTTAAATAACACGACCTTGTTTTTATGTTGCACTTCTGTTGTGTTACTATTAAACAACGCAGGCAAAATAGAAAGGACACTACATTTATATCCTATAATTCAAAATGTTAGAATTTATTACTAATATAAATTATGCTTGTTTACGTTATTTCAATGTATTTGTTTTGTACGCTTAACAGAAAATAAAAATAAAAATAAATTTTAAAAGTGTATTTTGGTTGCTATTTGTTTACGAAGAACTTTAAAGTGTTTTTTCAAAAAACGAAGAACGCCCGAAAATGCAGCAGCACAGAACTATAAAGGCCAATTCATACTAGTGATGGACAAAACCGTTATTTTCTATTCACAGTTGAAGCCGCTTACGTTATTTCATAATAACCGTTCGAAATAACAGCTTCAGTTATTTATCTGTTATTTTGAACTGGATAGTCGATCGCTAGTATCCTACATTCCCAAAGCTGTGAGCGAGAGCGAGCACACTAGTATAAATAACGTGTTACCTGTTAAGTAATATGTTATGAAGTAAAGTCCGCTCTATACTGCATAGCATACCCATACCGATTTATCATTCCCAGTCGCATGTCCATTCATCCCGTTAAATAATTAAATTTAACAATTGCCGATGAAAACTGATGTTTATTCATCGAACCTAGTTGCAGTGGAACTGAAACAGATACGAGTCCGAATTCTAGTTTAGTGTAAAAAGCGTTATTTTGACCTGTTATTTTTTTTATAAATCCATAACTGGTGGTTACCGTTGCGGCTCGACAACTGTTTAAAAATAACAGACAGTTAAATAACGACCCATCACTAATTCATACTGTAGGTTAAATCGCGGTCCGATCACGGTTCGGTCATAGTCCTATCAAATGTAGGGCCGATTCATCTTATATATGTCAAATCATGGTCTGGTCATAGTCGCTAGTGTGATATGTATAGTGATTTGAAAACTTATAGGACGAAACTTTCAAAAAAAAATTTACGTGACAATTTGCAAACAATTTTTTTCACAAAAATCAGAGAACTTTTTAAAAAATAGTTTATTAAACATTTATTATTAACTACCAAGTTTCACAAAAATCTTTAAAAAAAAATGATTTCTACAGCATCACAAACATATTTCTGCGAAAACTGACTAAATATTTTCTGCACAAAAAAATTGCTAAAAGAATACATAAAAATCTGTATTTCAAATTGAAAATAAAATAATTGGTTTGCACGAAAACCCATTAAAAGATTATTTTCGACGAATTTCGTTAAAAAATGTTCCATCAAAACTTCGTTGAATAGTTTTTTACACCAAAATTCGTAACGAATGTTGCTTCAAAGAAAATGCATTAAATTTATTTATTAGAAAATTCGCTATTAAAAGAACATTTTGTACAAAAAAAAATCGCTGCTAAAAATAAATTGAATAAATTTTAAAATAATCAAAATCTGATCTAAATACAGAGATAGATACTTTTTCTGTGGTTCGCGATGTTGTAAAAAATATGAAACCGGTTGCAGAGAAGAAAACAAACATTTCTGAAGTCACAGAAAAAACATCTACGTCTGTGTTAAGTATTAAAATTGACCTTAAAATCTTAAAAGTCCTTATCACATTAGTGATTTTTTTCAACAAACAGTCGCTATAAAAATTATTGGGATTACATAATCTGATTAGATAACGCAAAATTAAATCAAAGACAAAAAAAGTAAAAAAAAAATCAATATAGCTTCAGTCACCACGGAGATTTGAACCCACGTCCCTCAACGTTTTTTTTTACTAACGAGTCTATCGTCTAAACTTCCCGGCCGTCGAAGCCTGCAATATATAAATTATACTAAAACGTAGACAACCAACAATGGTCTTCGGTTATTTATTTGTAGTATCTAATGTCTGTTCTAGATGCATTTTTTTAAAATATTGTAATCAAATGAGAACATTTGAAATATAAATATGAGACCTTCTGATATACATTTCTTGCAATAATTACCATTCAAAAAGCTTTATTTAAACATTACTAATTTTTGACGTTTCAAATCTCCACTTTGACATTTACAGGAAAAAATTTATAAAATCTTCAAAGTAGTTTTTCTCGTTCTTCTTAACCTTTTTGCGCGAATGAAAAATAGTGCTGCAAATTGAATCATAAGTTCCACATAGCTGTGATAATTTATTCTCTTCAGAAAGACATCCTCATGGAATGAATTTACGGCCCGGGACTTGTCCACAAAGAAAACATTTGTTTTCCTGTACCCATAAACGTTTGAAACGATATATTACTCGAGTTTTATTCAAAAAATATAAATTTTCTCTATCGCCTGAATCTTACCCAAAAACAATTCGAAGCGTTCCTTTGTCAGGTGCTAACTGGATACCAAATTTGAAAATATCTCGAAAGTTATTGCGTCGACAGACAAAAAAAAATTCGTTCCAGAAACAAGTTTTCTATATGTTTTGAGACTTTTTACGCCGTTTTAGCAAAAAAAAATCGAAACTTTGCCAACAATATTCCACCCCCATACATTCAACCCCTAATTTAATTTCAGCACAGAAAACCAGATGTTTGATGAAATTAAAAGATAAACCCTAAAACGTTATATTACTCGAGTTTTAACAAAAAAATGTCAATTTTCAACAAAACACCCCCTATTCATCCCCTACCCCCCATTCATCCCCTACCCCCCTAAAGCGATTTTACTCAAAAACAATCCGGACCTTTCGTTTGTTGAGTGCTAACTGTAATCCAAATTTGAAGGCGATATGCCAATTCGTTTAAAGTTATCGTGGCTACAAGCAGACAGACATACAGGCCGACAGATCGTCAGATAAAAAAAATGTTCGTTCCCAAATCATATTTTATATATCTTATGATACTTTTACGACATTTAAGCACAAAAGTTTTTGAAATTTTTGTCTGCGATGCGATACTTCCACACGTGACGATGTGGGAGTAATAAACGTTATCTGTAATATTTAATAGATTTTGTTTAACACATACAATATTTTGGTATTGCGTCTTTTATGACTTTTAGTGGCACTGATATTTTTCTTCATGTCCATAACTTTTTTTCTTTGAACTCCTAAATCTAAATTTTGGTGCATAGTTTACGTTTTTCCAAAAGAAAACTAAAAATTCTGCCGGAAAACCCTGTCCGATTATGCTGGCTAACGAACTTATCCAAGCTGCTTACAAAAGGAATGTACCTGCCAAATTTAATAAAAATCGGCGTATTATTTTTTGAGTTATTGGTGTGATACATACATACTTACATACATGTATGTCCTTGACTACCTGAAACAACAGGTTGCAGTAAAATCGAACAGACTGGAAAGATAAAGAAAGAGCTACCCAGTGGCGTCTCCTGACCAAAATGTTCGGGTGTGCGGTAACCAGTTGCTGTTAGTGGTGGTTTTAAAAATTATTAACACTAAATGTACATATATATATATATATATATATATATATATATATATATATATATATATATATATATATATATATATATATATATATATATATATATATATATTCGACCTATATGGGAATGATACGTAGATAAATAAATTAATTTCCCACTGCAACACTAACAAATTAAAAAGTCACTTAAAACTTTAAAACACGAAAAGAACATGGAATTATTACCAAGCTCTTCTCTTCACACAAATTTGTGTTAGCGTTAGCACTGTCCGGAACGGGGTGAAAACTGTAAACATTAAAAGTAGTTCAATGTTAATATGGTACTAAATAATAAAATGTGTAAAAATCCTGGATGCAGCAAGTGCGTTATGGTAGTGAATTTTCATAGAAATGATCTGGCACAAAATATTTTATTATAACTTTTTTATCTTGCAACATAGAAATCTAAATTTTGGTGTATAGTTTAATTTTTATATCGTAAACCTACCTACCAAATTTGGTTATCTTATCTTTTTTATTTTTTGAGATACAAATTTTTTTCGAATAAAAACTCAAAATTTTCCCGGAAAAACTCATCCGATTTTCCTGACTAACGAAATTATCCAATACATTTACAGAAGGAAGGTACATGCCAAATTTTATCAAAATCAGCCGATTATATTTTGAGTTATCGGTGTGATACCTATGTATATATATATATATATATATATATATATATATATATATATATATATATATATATATATATATATATATATATATATATATATATATATATATATAGTTTATTGTTTATTGTTATATAAATAGTACAAAGCATCTTACAAATAAGGCTAAACTTGTGACTGCAAATGATGCAATTTTGACTAAATTTTAATCTAAATGTCAATTGTTCTAAAGTTCTGTCATCTGATTTCTAATCTCCAAAATTACCTCACCTCATTATGTACCATTACAATTTCTAGAAATATGGATGGTACTTGAAATCAGTTTCTTCATTTTAATCAAAAATTTCTATATTTTAAAACTTGACTCAAATTAAATTCTTATATATAAAAATTGAAACTTACCCCGGATATAGGTTCTAGTTCGCGCTCATTTGCAAACAATTTTTCAAAATTCAAAAGTCGAGATCTCCCCATTAGTGAATTTTTTCTACGAAAATTTACTAAAATGTATTATAGTCTTTAATTCTAGATAACTGTGGTCCAGGCAAACGCAGTTGTAATGTTTGTAAATAATGCTATCACAACGTTTGTTAAACCGGCGTTCCATTCATTTGTCTTGAGCGATATTTTTACCGCTCACTGCAGTGTTAAAAGCATTGGTATTTCCTTACTATTTTAAACACATGGGTGGGGGACTGTATTGTATACCAATACAGCTCTGTCGAGTGAAGTTGTTCGGAAATAACAACGCACACCTAACCCGACCCGAATTCATTCCCAGTTGCTATTGACCTACTCATATTTTCTGAATGAAGACGTGGTGCCGACTTCATTCCAAGTCACTATTAACCGACTATTTATGAAATCAAATAAGTAAATTAAATCGATTGTCATAACATATGTAGTGTATTAAGACTAAGGGAAAAAGAAATAAAACATATTTAACTGTGCACATTTTAATTATATTTTAGGGTGTGCGGCGCACACCTAGCTCACTAGGAGAAATCGCCACTGGAGCTACCTTCATAAAACAGAAAATCAATTATTCCAGCGTAATCAGAGCACGTTTAACACAGCAAAAAAGAGGGCACAATACTAATCTTCAAGGGAGAATGAAATCAAGCGTGTTAGGAAAACGTCTGGGTGACATCAGTAAGTCATAGCCAAGGAAGTGAATGGCTTGAACCTGGGATACAAAGAGTATACGGAATAGGGCTTATGGAATTTGTAACAATCACTATGAATAATGTTCAGAAAGCTGTAAAAAATACTTTAAACTGGAACTCGCCCGATTCTGTTGGAGTTCACAATTTTTGGATCAAGAGGATTACATCCGTGCATATACACCTTGCACGGACTTATACTGGGCTTCTGAGAAACCCAGAATCCACACCGAACTTCTTTACTTCAGGACTGACTTACCTACGCCCAAAAACTAAACAGGAGAGTGAAGACCCATCGAAATATCGTCCCATCACATGTCTCTCTACTTTTTATAAGAGCCTTTCCTCGATCCTGTCTGAGAAAATGTATGAACATGTGGCAAACAACAGACTACTAACCAAAGAACAAAAAGGATGCCGCAAACAATATCGAGGCTGTAGAGACATGTATACGTGAATATAGTTTTTCAAATTCTTCTTTTCTTCCTTTGAAGATGTTGACGTTGTCAACGAAACGATCGTAAGGTCTCTGAAATATGTGTTTTGGTGATTTGGGTGTCCTCCAAGTGTACCTATTATATATATATATATATATATATATATATATATATATATATATATATATATATATATATATATATATATATATATATATATTGTTAGCAGCATAAGAAATAAAACACAAACTTGTCTTGTGTTTGGTCGAGCAATCGAAAGACGTAAAAATGTGGGGTTCCATTTGACCAAGTGAGTATATTTGATATAATTATTATAGTCAACTACAGAAAAAAAAAAAAAGAAAAACCCCCAGAGTGCAATAAACTTTTGCTTAGTATTAAAAGTAAAGATGGAACATATTAGAAAGCACAAAGCTAATGAAGAATTTAAAATTATGATATAGGCATGTTATCATTGTCATATATGTTCTATGGCTGCGATATTTGCGCCGTTCTCTTGGTCTTATAAATACATTTAAACGCTTTTTTAATGTAGGCTGGTGAGCAAAATCGATGAAATAATTCAGTTACTTTAACAAAGTCACTATAACAAATGACTGAAATAAAATGTAAAGTCCCTAGGAAAAAATGCCACCATCTTCCAAGCAGAAATGCGTGATATAAATCTCTATGTACAGGAGTGTATACAAAGAAGACTCAGAAATGCAGAGAGTTACATCCTTTCAGACAGTCAGATCGATACTAAAGACTCTTAAATTATTTAAAACCGAGTCTAAACTGACCTGGGACTGCAACAATCCTTGAAGCAACTGGCTACAAACGATAAAATATCTTTGATGTGGGTGCCAGAGCATCAAGGCATTGAAGGAAATGAGGAAGCAGATAGCAAAAGAAGTTACAAAAAAGGGCCTCAACAACACCATTCTATGACCCAGACCCATATTGTAGCTTAACGCAAAGCCACATAAAAATGATCTTGATACTTAGGAGAGAAATCAAATGCTATAACACTGAATGAAAACGCCAGGCTTAACGCAGTCAAAACAATAAATGTTGAAAATGAACAACATAAGTCTAGAGGCTTGCAAAAAATATTTAATTTTGTCAAATATTTGTATAAAACAAAATATCTTTCAAATTAACAATTACTTTTTTGAACAAACCCAAGACGCGGCAATGCGCAACCCCCTCTCACCATTCATTGCGCACCTTTTCATGGGTAGATTGGAAACGGATTTAGAAAATAAAAGTGAGTATTTTCCTAGAGTATGATTTTGTTATGTGGACCATATTTTCGCAGTGTTTAAACACAAACATATGCAAAGTAGACGATTTTATTGATAGACTGAACAGTAAATTTGGCTTAATAAAATCAGAATCAGAAAGTAATGATAAACTACCTACCTGGAAGTAAACAAACACTTTAAGTTACATTCCGAATGACTCACATTATACGTTCACGCAAAAAAAAACGGCTAGCTTACATTTTTTTAGTAGATATAGCAGAGAATTAGAGTAAATTAAGAACGTGGCTAAGTATAAGGGATGCTCGGTTGCTTAGTGGAAAAAATAATTAATAGGCACCGAAGAAAGAAAATGTTAACGGAATCCACATTTAGAAATGATAAAGTAAAAATAGTTTGTCCGCTTACCATTTGAACCGCGAAAGAGGAGGGGTCACAAGATCATTTTCAAGAAAGCCGTTTCCAGCTAATTTTTCGACAAAAAATAGTTTTAAAATTTGTTAGGTAATGCATAAGATAATGATAAAGCCACTGAGATGTCAAGTATCTATGAAATATAAGTTGTAAAGATTGTATCATCTTAAATACGTGAGGCAAACTTATATAACCATTGAAACCAGATTTAAGGAACACATGGCACAACTGAGATACGGTACTGTAGACAAGTCATCCGTGGCCCAGCATATTTGGGATAATAATCACCACATAGATTAAAAAAACTGAAGCTTATAGAAAATATTAGACAACCGGTGAAACCTGCGAGGGTATATTTCTAAGGCCATTAACAACAAAGTTAGTTTGAACGGATCTCCACCACTTCTTAATAGTTTACTCTTCGCACCGTTTGTTTAATACAAAAAGATGCCAAGACTGCGTGGGAACAAGTATTACTGAATTTTTAAGGGACTTCCACTAATAACTGTTAGGATACGAATTTATTACCAGAATTCTCGTAGTTTACGTACTAAAACAGAAGATCTCTACCTAGGCTTGTGTCGGTTGTCTGAATTCAAGATAATTGCTCTTAGTGAAACTAATTTACAGTCAGACATTGGTGATTCTGAGCTGTTTCCGCATTCATACAGTGTATTTAGGGCAGATAGAAGACTGGATGTTACTACTAAGAGATCTGGTGGAGGAGTACTTTTGGCAGTTCATTGTGATGTTCAGGTGGCTCAATTGAATTTATCTGCGATTTTAGAGGCGGTACCGGTTATTGATATTGTTGCGTGCAGGTGCACTTTGGATCAGATTGTGTTTCATGTGGTTTGTATATACATACCACCATATGTGTCAGCAGCGCAGCTTGAACTTTTCCTTAATGTGCTGGAACAATCTGTCATTCCGCTGTTGGAAAATTTGGTTATTATAGGTGATTTTAATGCACCTCAGTTTATTTATGGACAAATCACTGATCCTAAAACCAAAGCTATCCATTTTTCAAATTTTTTAAACCTGTCACAGTTTAATAATATTTCCAATAGAAACAATAGGCTGCTTGACCTTGTCTTTGCTAGTTGTAATTGCTCGGTTCTCCATGATATGGATCCACTAGTGCCCGAAGATGGATATCACCCTGCTTTAGGCCTATTTCCTGAATTCAGGAAAAATTACAATGGTCCTAAATACTTTCCATGCAACAATCAGGTCTCTTACAACTTTCGAAAGGCCAATTACCCTGCATTGTATGCTGCAATACTTGATGAAGATTGGTCTCAACTAGAGTCCTTTACTACCGCTGATGAGGCTTGTAGTTACTTTTATGGCAGACTTTACAGTATCTTTGAACAACATGTTCCTCCGTGCAAGAGGTCATCTAGAAAATTTCCTCCCTGGTTTACCAATGAAATAATAAATGATATAAAAAATAAGGAGAGGTGCTATGCAAGATATAGGAGGCATAAACGTGATAGTGATCATGCAGAGTATAGTCTTCTTAGATCTATAGTTAAAAACAAGCTACGAGAGGCATATGCTGAGTATGTTCGTGGAACTGAAGAGTCTCTTAAGATTGATCCCTCTAGATTTTGGTCTCACATGCAGAAAAGGAGGCGAGCAAGTAACATTCCAAGTACTGTGTCTGACGAAAATGGCATGGTTTATAATGAACCCCAAACAATTGTTAACTGTTTTGGAAACTATTTAAAAAGTGTGTACCGTCTTCAATATATCACTGAACCGGTAGATACCTCTGGACCATCGCATATGGCAGTCAGTGTGACAGTGATTGGTGATAAGGAAATTCTTAAAGCCATCAAGAAGCTCAAGAACAAGTTTACTGCTGGACCAGATTTGGTGCCATCCTTGTTAATTAAGGACTGTGCGCATGCTCTTCTCAGACCCGTTAGAACCCTGTTTAACTTGTCGCTGCGCACACATTGCTTCCCTGTGGTTTGGAAGGTTGCTCGGATCTGTCCTGTTTTTAAGTCTGGGGACCGTTCGAGGGTCAGCAACTACAGGCCTATAGCTATCCTATGTAATTTTGCTAAAATTTTTGAGGCAGTTGTGTATGCTCGTATTTATCCTGCCGTGAAGTGTCGCTTGTCACAATACCAGCATGGGTTTATGGAGGGGCGCTCAACACTGACGAATTTATCCCTGTTCACACAGTATGTAAGTGAAGCTTTGGATGGACGGGGTCAGGTGGATGTTATTTATACAGACTTTTCCAAAGCGTTCGATCGAGTTGACCACTCAACACTTCTGTACAAGCTGCATTTGGCGGGGCTTGATGGACGGCTGATAGCATTCTTTGGATCCTACTTGACTAACCGTGTGCAATATGTTTTTTATAATGGATTTAAGTCTGAACCCTTCACTGCTAGCTCCGGCATTCCACAGGGTTCCAATCTTGGCCCACTCCTCTTTTTGTTATTTATCAACGACATAAGCTCTGTAATTTCTGGTAATCATCTATTATTTGCTGATGATCTCAAGTTATACTCCAGTGTTCACGATATTGGTGACTGTTCAAAACTCCAGGTAGACCTTGACAACTTGCAGCTGTGGTGTGTTGAGAACAGACTTGAATTAAATGTCTCGAAGTGCAAAGTGATGACATACACTAGAAAAACCAGCCGTATAGCTTTTCCCTACAAAGTGGGTTGTATACCACTGGCTAGGACTCAAACGCACAGGGATCTAGGCATTGTATATGATCAACATTTAAGTTTCACTGGACATATTCAAACAATTACAGCATCCTGTTTGAAGTTGATGGGTTTCATTGTGAGGAATAGCAGATCATTTTCCAATTTGGATAGCTTGAAAATTCTCTATTTTGCCTACATTCGATCGAGACTTGAATATTGTAGCTTGGTTTTTGATCCCTTTTATAGTGTTCAGATTGGTGCTCTGGAAGATGTTCAGCGTAAGTTTTTAAAACACCTTGTATATAGGGCATCTGGTACCTACCCACAGAGAGGATGTGATCATGGCCAATTGCTGATGCAAGCTGGCATACCCAGTTTGTATTCGCGTAGAAAAGTTGCATCTGTAATGTTCCTGCATAACTTGTTTCATGGTAAAGTTGATTGCCCAGACTTATTGATGCAATTAAATTTCTCAGTTCCACGGGCTGCATCTAGAGTGGTGAGAGTGTTTAAGCCTCCAATACCAAGGAGTAACTTGTATATGAAATCACCTGTTTATACAATGAGCTCTGACTTTAATAACATTGCAAACTTGTGCGACTTCTATTCGGATAATGCTGCGGTTATTCGTAGGGTGGCTATATCTTACTTTGTCGGTTATTAGAACCATTATATGTACTGTTTTGTAGAATTTCTGCCTTGTGATGTTTTGCACAGTATTTTAGTTTTGTAGTTTAGTTTAATTAAGTTTAGTTTAGTTTTTAGTTTTTTTTTTGGAAGTATTTTTTGTTCATATTATTACATATTACATATTTTGTATGGTGCCCTATTAATGGGATTATCCTGTTGGGCATGTATTCAATAAATAAATAAAAATATAACCGTAGAAAGTTTGTAATTCGTCTCTTTACGGTGCCGGTCTTTTACCTGACCCCCTAATACAAACACACTGTTTGGTACCTAGTTAAAAGTTTAGACTTTTTTATCATATGATGACGCTAACTTTGTTAGTGAAACAATCGTCAGATCTTTAAAAATGTGCTGTGGTGATTTTTGTTTTCCAAGTGTACTTAAAAAATAGTGCTGCAAATTGAATCATAACTTCCACGTAGCTGTGATAATTTAATCTCTTCAGAAATACATTTTCATAAAATGAATTTAGGGCCCATGACTTGACCACAAAGAAAATATTTGTGTTACTGTACCCATAAACTTTTGAAACGTTATATTACTCGAGTTTTATTGAAAAAAATGTAAATTTTCACCAAATCACCAATTATTTATTAGCCACCCCCTGAAGCGATCTTACACAGAAACAATTCGAAGCGTTTCTTTGTCGGGTGCTAACTGGATACCAAATTTAAAGATACAATTCGTTCGAAAGTTATTGTGTCTCTTAACAGACATACGTACATGGCGACAGACAAAAAAAATTTCGTTCTAGAATCAAGTTTTCTATATGGTTTGATTCCTTGTATGCCGTTTTAGCAACAAAACAAATATTTAGAAATGTTTGTCAACAATATTCCACTGCCACACATTCAACCCCTAATTTCAGGAGAGAAGCAGATTGATGGATTTAAAAGTTTTCTAATAAATAAACGCTAAAACGGTGTATTACTCGAGTTTTAACGAAAAAATGTAATTATTCATCACATCACACCCCATTCATCCCCTAGCCCCTAAGGCGATTTTACCCAAAAAGAATACGAACCGTTCGTTTATCGAGTGCTAGCTATACAGGGTGACGCATTGAAAACGAAACAGACCGATATGCGTCCAGAGAATTTTTTTTAAGAAACGCTGAAACACGTCAATTTTAATATTGAGGGGGACATGTTTTGACATAAAACTCAACTTTGTCACATCAACCCCTTAAGGGTGGTGATAACAACCCTTGTATTTTAAATAGGGAATATGGGTCCAGTGTTACATCATTTGAAAGCTCTTTTTTGTTCTGAATTCAGCACACAAATTTTTTTTGGAAGTTTTATCAACTCATTTAAAAGTTATTCACAGTTGGAGTTGCAAAAACGTAGTTCATTCATTGTGATAAGAAATGTACTAATTAGTCAATGTTTCGTTAAAAAAACTAAAAAACAAAACCAAACGTCCAAAAATGTTTATTCAGTTAAGTAAGTTCAAATTGTTGACCACCAACTTCCATACAAAAGTACAAATTTTGTTCAAAACGAGCTCTGACATTCTGGAGCATTTGTGGAGTTATTAGACGGCATTCTTCAACAATGCGTCGTCGTAATTCTTCCAGAGACTCCGGTTCTGTTGCGTAGTAGGTCTAAAGGAGTTAAATGCTGTGATCTAGGGGGCCACTCAATAGCACATCTACGCCCAATCCATTGCTCTGGAAACTCTCTGTTCAAAAACTTCCTAACACGTTGTGTAAAATGCGGAGGAGCCCCATCTTGTTGAAACACTAATTGATTTTCTTGATAGCGATCATCATTTTCAACAATGTCAATTAGTAGAGGGTAAACGATATCTTCTAGTAACTCCAAATACGTTTCGCCACTCAAATTTCCATCAATAAAAACTGGTCCGATTAAACGGTCTCCAAAAATGCCAGTCCAGACATTACATTTCTTTGGAGTTTGAGTGTGGACTTCGTGAAAATTTCTTGTATTATTATCTGCCCAATAACGACAATTATGACGATTGACTGTAGAGTTTAATAAAAACGTACACTCGTCTGAAAAACAGATATTGAACAGAAAGTTTCCGTTATCAGCTATTCGTGCAGTCATAACTTCACAAAACTCCAGCCGCCGATCAAAATCATCTTTTTTTTTTTAATTTAATATTATTAGCTGCGGCATCTCAGGCCATTAGCACATTTTTTCCCATCATTCAATATATATTTTTTTAATTTTCCAGACAGAGTCAAATTGGCTCGCCCGGGAATCGAACCCGGGACCTCTCGCTTAGCAGGCTGGCACCTAGCCACCTGCGCCACGAGGGCGTCTCAAAATCATCTTCATTCGGTTGTTGTAGAAGATGAATTTTATACGGGTAAAATTTATGATGCTTCAATATTCGCTGAATAGTTCTTCTTTTGATGTTTGAAACAGTGGCCAATTTTCTCGTGCTCAAAGTTGGGCCTGCAGCAATTTGTCCTAAAACTTCAATCTCAGTAGTCTCATTTCTAACCGGAAATTCACGTTCAGGATCCCGTTTTTTGTTGGCTACTGAACCACATTGTCGAAACTTTGCAACTCCAAAATGTATTTTCTGTTAATATTTCTGTTCGGATGTCGTACATTAAACAAATTTGCGGTACGGTTGGCACAGTCATCATTTTTGAAAAAAAGAGTAATTATTTCAACTCTTTCTTCTACATAATACATCATTGTGAAATTAATTTTCTGTAGTACTATCAAGTATCAAACTGACCGATAAACTGAAATAATAAACCGCATTTCTCTCATTCCGATAATAAGTGTTCTGATAGTCCATTTTTCTTTTACAAACCAACAAAACATTGACTATCAGCACATTTCTTATCGGAATGAGTGAAATGCGTTTTTGCATTTTCAACTGTGAATAATTTTTAAACGAGTTGATGAAACTTCCAAAAAAAATTAGTGTGCTGAATTCAGAAAAGAAAGAGCTTTTAAATGATGTAACACTCGACCCATGTTCCCTATTTAAAATATAAGGGTTGTTATCACCACCCTTAAGGGTGGTGTTGATGTGACAAAGTTGAGTTTTATGTCAAAATATGTCACCCTAAATATTAAAATTGACGCGTTTCAGCGTTTCTTTAAAAAAATATTCTCTGGACGCAAATCGGACTGTTTCGTTTTCAATGCGCAACCCTATATACCAAATTTGAAGACGATATCTCAATTCGTTCTAAAGTTATCGTGGCTACAAACAGACAGACATACAGACCGAGAGACAAAAAAAAATGTTTGCATATAATGTATTATATGTGCTTTGATACTTTTTACGACGTTTGAGCGAAAAAAAACTTTAATTTTTTGTCGCCGATTCGAAACTTCCACGCGTGACGATGTGGAAGTAAAATTGAGTAATAAAGTAGTAACTCGATTTTCATAAAAGCCCATTGACGTCTAAAGAACTTTTATGAAAATTCTCTACTATAACGCATTTCCTGCATCTGGAATTTCTTCTCGGTGGCTGACTATAAAGACTGGTTAATCATACTTGACACATGCTGGCAAAGTTATTCGGGGAAAAGTGATATCTTTGCTTGTCACGTTTAAATATTGTGTGAAGGGACGTACGTAAAAACCCCAAAGTGTAACCTAATTGTATATTTATTACAGCTGTCTCCGTGTGTTATTCGCAAACTGCCCCTACAGTAGCCATTATGTTGTGGCATGGAATGTTGCTTTAGCTCACACTTTCTTCCGACTGTCTCCAAACTATGTTAAATGTTATTGACTAACGGCATGCACGTCTTACATAAAAGGGACTAATAAGAAAACTAATGGACATACTTTATACAATAAAAAAGCTCGGGACGCAGCAAGTGCGTTATGGTAGTGAATTTTCTTAAATATGTTTTTATTGCAAATATGTCTGTTTTCTTTTTATTTAAGAAAGCCGGCATCAATTTTGGTTACCAGTATAACCTATATAGTAAAAACAATGTGCCATGTTTCATAAAAATAACTTTATTGTGTAAAAATGTACAAAAATTTCCAAAAGTGAATTAAAAGTGTTCCCACAAAAACTCGTTTCTTGGTCAACCTTATAGGTTAATAGCAAATTGAGCTATTAAAATATGAAGCATTTGATCAAAATTCGCTACCATAACGCACTTGCTGCATCCAGAATTTCTTTTCTTACAAAGATGCATTATATTTCGATGGAAAATGCAAAAATGCAATAATATAAGGTGTGTTTGATTAAAAAAATAAGAAAATTTGTATCACCAACGACTTATGGGCCACCCTATGATTGTAGAAATATTTTTGTAAGATGTAGCTCAAGACACCCTATAATTAATATATAAATTTTTTTTTCATATCTTGTATAATAACGGATATATTGAGCTTTATTGATTTTTTACGAAAATTCGACAAAAATTATATAACATTAAACGATAAACTCTATAGCTAAGGCTACTGCCAAGCATCAGAGAAAGGGTCTATTTTAAATGAATTTTCTGGAAATATTTTAGTAAAATGAAGGACAATGACGATTGAAACTAAGACTTCAGGGTTTGTAAAACATTCTTCTTGAGACATTTTCTTTCCATAGCCCGTACTAGATTCAAGTTATTTGCCTAAGTGTTGCCAATTTTTGACGTTTTAAATCGCAACTTTGACATTTTGAGGAAAATCCCAATACATTTTTATTTAAATGCCTATAACTTTTTTGTGTTTTGATCTACAGAGCTAAATTTTGGTAGGTAGTTTACGTATAATGATATAAACCCGCGTACCAAATTTGGTTGCCCTTACTTTGTTAATTTTGGAGATATAAATTTTTTACAATTTTTTTCGATAGAAAACTCAAACTTTTCCAGGAAAACCTGGGCCGATTTTCCTGGCTAACGAACTTATCCAAGCCATTTGTAAAAGGAAGGTACTCACCAAATTTAATCAAAATCGGCCCATAATTTTTTGAGTTATCGGTGTGATACATATATATATATATATATATATATATATATATATATATATATATATATATATATATATATATATATATATATATATATATATATATATAACATATAAAAATTGAAACTGACCCCGGATATGTGTTCTGGGGGGGCCTAATTAGCGCTCATTTGAAGAAATTTTTTTAAAATTCAAAAGTCGGGATCTCCTCATTAGTGAATTTTTTTTAAGAAAATTCACTAAAACGTGTATTTTCGACCGATGCTAAAAGGGGTGTAGTATGTCTTATTTCCAACCCTCTTTCTCTCTCAATTTGTGTTTTAATTGATTTTCGTAGTTATCCGTAGATGTTGCTGTTGCCTTTAGAAATTTGGTACTTTTCTGTTCATATTTTTTCATTAATTCAAAATCAGTTTCCTTAGTTTTATATTAAACGTACGTTCAGAAGAACTGGTCTGTTTTTCCGGGAAACTTTTGTTTTGTTTCGGTTTTTCTATCTCCAAAAATAACAAAGCTACTAGTGCGCAAATTTCCACTATAAAACATATCTTACATACCAAAATTCAGATCTCCAAGTTTAAGGAAAATATGCCTTTAAGGAAAATAAATTTGGTTGCCACTGGTTATCAGATATAGGCACAAGACCATAATATTTTGTATGGGTAACAAAATCTGTTGTATATTACAAAGTTAAGATTTTCTTGGCGCAAAAAGGTCAATAACTACCAGAAAAATTACTTTACAATTTTTATAGTTTTTCTTCTTGAAACGGCAAAGTTGCGATTTGAAACGTCAAAATTAGCAATTTTTTAACAAAGAACCTGAAACGAACACGGGTTATGTAAAGGAAATGTCGTAAGAAGTGTGTTTTACAAAGCCTTAAACAGACAATTTATTTCAAATTGATGATCATCAGCTAGATAATCTATAATTTTTAGCGAATTTTCGTAGAAAACATTGTTATTGTACCAAATTTGCTACGCGTGTTTGTATTATAAAGAGTGAACTCTGTACCAAAATTTAGGTCTCTAGCTTTAAAGACAACGAAGTTATGGGCAGTTAAAGAAACAAATTTTGGAGTTTTCCGCAAAACGTCAAACTCGCAATTTTAAACGTCAAAATTGGCAATGTTTAGGCAAAGAATGTGAAACAAATACCGATTGTGAAAAGAAAATGTTGCAAGAATAGTGTTCTGCAAACCTTTAAGTTTCAGATTCAACCGTCACTGTCCTTCATTTTACTAAAATATTTACAAAATATGCATTTCAAATAGACCCTTTCTTTGATGCTTTGGCTGTTAGTTTAGTTAAGTTAGTGCCTTTTTGGATATTTATTTATAGGTTTAGTGAAGTTTATGGTTTAACGGTCTATAATCTTTTTTAGCTAATTTTTGTACAACAAATTCGTTAATGCATTTTTGCATTTTGTATCGAAATATGATGCGTTTGTAAGAAAAAGATCTAGACGCAGTAACTGCGTTTTGGTAGCGAATTTTCGGTAAAATTGCAGTTTAGCTCCCGAACGCTTTTCAAAAAACTGTTTTCAGAAACCTGCCTAGGGCCCCCCTGAATCCACAAACCTCAAGAAAAATGTCTTGTTCACACCCCCCAAGGAAGTTACGGGACCAGGAGTGAGTAGGGGTGCATAAATATTTTTTTTGCTAAATTTCGTAGAACAAATTCGTTAATGCATTCTTGCATTTTTTGACGAAATATGATGCGTTTGTAAGACGAAAACAAAAGTTAGGCTCCCGAACGCTTTTCAAAAAACTGTTTTCAGAAACCTGACCAGCTGCATTTGCTGCATCTATACTTTTGAAAAATGTTTATATATTTTCAAACAAAAAATTTATTTCGATGAAATATGGTACATTGTTTCTGCTATATAGGCAACGAAGTTTGATGCCTGCTTTCATCAAAGAATGACATTTGCTATTAAAAATATTTTAAAGAAAATTCGCTACCATAACGCACTTGTTGTGTCCAGAGATTTAATAACTGTTTTTAGATCTAACCTTCCACACAAAAAGTATTTTTGAGAGGAACATTCACTTGAAGCTACGTTTTCTTCAAAAGCCACACGTCCCTACAATATGTTATCAGATATCCTCAATAACATATCCAGAAGTTTTCAGTATAATAGGAATTTTGTCGTTGTTTGAAGTTAGATCATTCCGACCTCCAGGGTATATCGTTATCTCTTCACCACCTCCCAAAATGTGAAAATGAGTTGTATCACAAATTCACAAAGAGAAAGTGATGTGATAAAAGGATGTGGGGGATGTTAAGCGTGCTGTGGTACAGCCTGCATACTGATTTCCTGAAGGCCTGAAACTCCAGCCATATTCCCCAATCCTTTTACATAAATAAGCTCAGGATTCAGTTGATCTAACTATCATACGAGGATAGATTGGAAAGTTTCCGAAAATGAAGGCAAAATAATTTGTCTTCAAACTGTTCTTAATCTTTCATCACCTTAATCCTTCGAACCCTAACGATATAGGCCATCATCATCCACACTTCACCAACCTCTCCAACGGATGTCTTGGCGGTACTAAAAATAAACGAGTATTGCTTGTACCATCTCCCCATTGTCATTTAGTTTACAATTCTTGAGAGTCAAAGTTTGAGAGAAAGAAGCTAAGTAAAAAAATTGAAATTGTCGAGGTTTCATTCGCCGTTGCTGAATGCTAAATAACCAATTGGCGTATTTGTTGTTACCAGTAACATATGATTTTTATAGCTCACATTTTGTTATAGATAAACACACTGGCGTCTATTTTAAAATACTTGACTTAAACTAAAAGTGACTACATACAAATATAACTTTTATGGTCCATATCTACATAGTTTTTACCTTGAAGTTTGGTCAATTAAAACCCAAGCATGCACCCAGGTGTGTGTACTTTTTCAAGTTCAAATTGGCGCAGACAGACTCAAAATGACATTAGTCATAGTAGAATTGACAACCTCAATATTAAAGTGTCATTAAACAAAATCATATTGACATTAAACATTACTGTTGCTATGAAACAATTGGTGTGTTTATAACTTGGTCAAAAAATTGTTATAATATATTATAAGGCATTTATCCAAGATGTCTTATATAAAAAAATGTCGGGACGCAGCAGATGCGTTAGAATGGGGAATTTTCATAAGAATTGTACATTACGGCATATTACTAACAGTAATACTTTTAATTTAAAGAGACCTCGAAGATCACAATACTTAAAATCGCTGTCAAATACAAATGATATGAACTGATCAGTGTGATGTTTACAAACACAACTAACATTGCAAAACGCCAGTTGAGTTATTGATTACAACTGTTTCCAAGGCTGACCTGACCAAAGATGGGTTTCAATTGAACAAGCCTCGTAAATGTGGCTACTATTTTGAAATGAGTAAATCTAGAAGAAAATTACAAAAGAGGTTGTATTTGTATTTTGCGACGTTACAAAACATATACACTATTTTTTTGATGCTGTTAACAAGGATACTATTCTTTTTTAGTGTATTTTCTGAAAAATATTAAGTAATGGGCAGATCTGTGTTTATATATATATATATATATATATATATATATATATATATATATATATATATATATATATATATATATATATATATACATATATATATAGATAATTTTTTTAAACCGACGTTGCTTTTTGAATAAATTTGTATTCTCGCTACGCTCAAAACATTTTAAAGTGCCGCCCAATGTGATTGCATCTAGAACGATTTTGTAAAGATAATAAATTCAGAAAAACCCTAAGCTAACGGTTTCCTTATAGCTGTCAACTATATTAGTTAAAAATTCAGCCGGATCGGACTACTTTACGATTCTCCCTCGTTTTATTTTCCAAAATTTGTCAACAAACGAATTATATAATTATTGGCATAAAAATTGGTAGAGTATATGTTTTGTAATGCACTTTGAAAAACACAAATATAACCTTAAATTTTACTTATTTTAAAGTGGCAGTAGTTTTTTTTTCAAAATGGTTTTTCTTAGCGTTATTTTTGGAAATGGGCTCTAGCGGTGTTACGTTAACCTCTGCAGTGCCGAAAACATGTGAATGCCAGCAAAGGCCGTCTGCATTATAGAAAGTGTTGATTTTATGGGCAATATTTTGCCAGCCATCTGAACGTGTGGTCGTTGTAGATCACTTTTCTTAGATAAGATGGAATTTTGTATTTTTTGGGGAATGAAACATAACCAGATTTGCAAAGTTCCAGCAAAGAATCAGGTCGCCATTTGCGGAGTCGGTTACTTTGAGTCTCATTGGTGCGTTAGAAGCAAATATTGGACGAGTCGATGAACAAAACTAGAATTCGCATGATTTTTGTCAACCTCTGTAAGGATAGGGAATGTCTAGAAACAAATTATTAATAGTTGTCATTGCAGCAAACAAAACAGAATGTTTTTTGTCAAAACTATATTAAAACACAAACGCTGGACACCAGCTAATCTCTATACTTTATATACTTCACAAATAAGACCAAACCTCGAATACTGCTCCCACATCTGGGGTGCTGCTGCCGCTTCTACACTCGCTATCCTGGACTCCATTCAGAAGAGCTATACATCTCATCGGTGACCCTACCCGTACCCAAAGGCTGCCATCCCTTGCCCACCGACGTGCCGTTGGTGACCTCTCTCTCTCTTTTATAGATATCTGCACGGGCACTGCTCAGAGGAGCTTTGTTCCATAGTTCCTCCACCTGCTGCCCCCAACAGATCTACCAGGGGAACAAAGCGAATGCACCCTTTTACTGCCCAGGTCACCAAACATAGAACATCTTGTTATGCCCGCTCTTTTGTCCCGAGGATTTCCAAGTTGTGGAATTCCTTGCCGGCACATGTTTTTCCTTCTCCCCCGAACCTCCAAACCTTCAAGTCCAGAATTAACAAGTTGCATCTTTCCTCCTTGTCGACACCCACGGTAGTATATGCTGTAAGCCCTCGTAGTGTGTTGTTGAAAAAAAAAGAACGTGAATCGTAATGCAGACTCGCCCTAAAAATCACAAATCACAGCGACGGCTACTGATGAAGACAACTTAGTTGTCGAAATACGTATCTAGCGCCTCACTCTGTTATTATTTTTGTTTTTTTGCGGGTGATTCTGCTTTGTTTTACAGTTATATTGTTTTGGCAGATTGGTGAACGAAATCGATTTTTTTCTGTGGTTTTATACAACAAACCGGCTGATACGTATAAGGTGGTTAATAAAAAAACTAAACCTCTAGCTGTGGTTCCGGTAAATATTTAAGTTAACCTTTTACTTGTCAATCTAAACTTTAAATTGCTGGTAACAAACAAAATAATCTATCGTTAGACGGGACATAAAAGATAATTGTTGATCTAGACGTTCATTGCGTTATTGTGCTCCCGTCTTTTGCGACGAGACCTCCGATTCTACTACCTACACGTATACACACAAAAACACTTTGATTATTCTCGCGAATCGGGAGAGGGAAAAGAGAATTATTTGCATTCCCTTACCTTATGAATTTCAATTAGAATATAGAAGTCAAGCTCATTGTCGCTTTCATTCAGACTGTCGTTAGAAGGAACAGCCTTGGAAAGTGGAAGTGGGAGTCTATTATTGTCGGCAAAGTATTACCTTAATTATTTGTTTTTCTAAAGTTTATATCAGGTGTCTGGAAATTTTATTTTTAACAAACTGGTAAAGTCAGTTGTATTCGCAAGTACGTTGAAATGATGTTTATTTGTATTTCAGGAAATATTAATTATATTAATAGACAGTTCATGTCTCATTTTCACTTCACGTTAATGTTACCCTGTTACCTCCCTTTGAAAATAAAACACGCAGGTTGGCAAAAGTGCAAAAAAATTATATATTTCATTTCAAAGTTTTTTGTAAGTACAAGAGTTAATTATTGCTTATATTTTGTTTAGTGTACATTTTTCGTGTTAGAGTAGTTGCCCTTTTTTTCGCTAAACGTTTTGTAGTGAGGTCGTGGTCACTCTTTCTTCTTAAAATATTTTGAAGATCATGGCATTTCCGATTTCTCCGGAAAAGCCTATTAACTTTCTTATTTTAGAAGGAACCTTCTATATATTATCGCATTTTTGCACTCTACAACAAATTTGATCTATCACGGGACCCTTTTGATAGCACGTGAAAATTATGTCGCCCCGAACAATGTTTTTATGAATTGACCACCATATAGCCACGGCTTTTATAGGTGTTTCTAGCCTGTGTTACGTATTTTAGATGTTGCACAATTTTAGTTCGGTTTCTGCTTTGATAGTTTTGTCATAGTCATAGCTTTCGGCTCATGAAGAAGCATCAAAGTAGATGCGAAATATAGAACATGTTTTAGCAAAGAATTTGCATGATTTCCTTGCCCATTTTTTAGGGATCGATAGCCCTTATTGAGGTTCTGTATATGTATATGTGTATATATATATATATATATATATATATATATATATATATATATATATATATATATATATATATATATATATATATATATATATATATATATATATATATATATATATATAGGGTTGCACATTGAAAACGAAACAGGCCGATTTGCGTCCAGATAATTTTTTTTTAATGCTGAAACACGTCAGTTTTAATATTGAGGGGGACATGTTTTGACATAAAACTCAACTTTGTCTCATCAACTCCTTAAGGGTGGTAATAACAACCCTTATATATTTTAAATAGGGAACATGGGTCGAGTGTTACACCATTTGAAATATCTTTTTTTTCTGAATTCGGCACACTAATTTTTTTGTAAGTTTTATGAACTCGTTTAAACATTATTCACAGTTGAAGATGCAAAAACGCATTTCACTCATTCCGATAAGAAATGTGCTGATAGTCAATGTTTTGTTGGTTTGTAAACAAAAAATTGACTATCAGAACATTTCTTATCGGAATGAGAGAAATGCGGTTTATTATCTCAGTTTATCTTGTACAACAACTGAATGAAGGTGATTTTGATCGGCGGCTGGAGTTTTGTGAAGTTATGACTGCACGAATAGCTGATAACGGGAACTTTCTGTTCAATATCTGTTTTTCAGACGAGTGTACGTTTTTATTAAACTCTACAGTCAATCGTCATAATTGTCGTTATTGGGCAGATAATAATCCAAGAAATTTTCACGAAGTCCACACTCAAACTCCACAGAAATTGAATGTCTGGACTGGCATTTTTGGAGACCGTTTAATCGGACCAATTTTTCTTGATGGCAATTTGAGTGGCGAAACGTATTTGGAGTTACTAGAAGATATCGTTTACCCTCTACTAATTGACATTGTTGAAAATGATTATCGCTATCAAGAAAATCAATTAGTGTTTCAACAAGATGGAGCTCCTCCGCATTTTTCACAACGTGTGATGGAGTTTTTGAACAGAGAGTTTCCAGAGCAATGGATTGGGCGTAGAGGTGCTATTGAGTGGCCCCCTAGATCACCGGATTTAACTCCTTTAGACTTCTTTCTATGGGGCCATTTAAAGAGTAGAATTTTCGCAACAGAACCGGATTCTCTGGAAGAATTACGACGATGCATTGTTGAAGAATGCCGTCTAATAACTCTACAAATGCTCCAGAATGTCACAGCTCGTTTTGAACAAAATTTTTACTTTTGTATGGAAGCTGGTGGTCAACAATTTGAACACTTACTTAACTAAATAAACATTTTTGAACGTTTGGTTTTGTTTTTAGTTTCTTTTGACGAAAAATTGACTAATTTGTGCATTTCTAATCACAATGAATGAAATACGTTCTTGCAACTCCAACTGTGAATAATTTTTAAACGAGTTGAAAAAACTTCCAAAAAAATTAGTGAGCTAAATTCAGAAAAGAAAGAGCTTTCAAATGATGTAACACGCGACCCATGTTCCCTATTTAAAATATAAGGGTTGTTATCACCACCCTTAAGGGGTTGATGTGACAAAGTTGAGTTTTAGGTTAAAACATGTCCCCCTCAATATTAAAATTGATGTGTTTCAGAGTTTCTTAAAAAAAATCTCCTGGCGCAAATCGATCTGTTTAGTTTTCAATGCGCCACCCTGTATATATATATATATATATATATATATATATATATATATATATATATATATATATATATATATATATATATATATATATCCGACCCGTAATACCATAACTGATTTGAACGAAACTTGGCACATATCTTCATTTTGTTAATATCTTGAACGAGTTCGTAAATCAGCTATGACGAACATTTTCCCCCAAAAATATACAAACATATTTTTGAGGACGCTAGATTTTTAAATCTATTAGAGTAGCTGGAATGACACTTTACATGTAGCTATAAATGTGAATTTTAAGTAATTTGGTTCACAAAATTTGGATTTTTTGTCCAAATTAAAAATAAAATCCAAAAGAAATGAATTGAAACGACTTGAGTGGTTAAAGTGCAAGGACAGAGTAGTCAGCTGACATGCGTAGATTGATTCTACAGGCATAAGTAAAAATTCAACTACTCGAAGCAGCGATCGAGAATAACAGATGACATGAAATTAAAAATTTGTGAAGTGACTGTTTTTTAAGTGGAGTATTCAAAAAATGTTTAAAATATTAAAATATTTGTAGCTTGATAAACGGCCCGAATTAAAATTTTAGACTGAAAAATATAGTACGTGTATATAGTGGGAAGATCAAGGTTTAAAGAACTCAATAAAGCAATCTTCAAGGACCTTTCGCTTTTATTAAGAAAATATGACGTTTTTGCCAAATCATGGTTTTACAATTTTTGCCACGGATTTTGTTCAAAAATACTCGTCGCCTAGAATAGATAACCAATAAAAAGTTTCCTCAATTTCAGGCCTTTTGGATTCCAAATGAAAACGTAGTTCGAACTAAAACGTAATATGACATTCCTAAAGTATTTCGTCAAAATGGCTGCTGAAAGTAGCGAATGTCGGCATAATTTGTAAATTAACCGTTTTCTACGAGGTGAGGCCCTAAAAATTAAATTTTCGCAAATGCAATGACATTTTGTATTTCTTTCATAAGTGTCATATTATAAGAATATGAGAAGATATGAAATAATGAATGAAGTCGGCTCACGTCTCCAGGAAAATGATTTTTGTACCTTTAAACTTTAAAGACGTCACTAAGATCGAAATAGTCGAATATGTTTCAGCGACCGGCAAACTATAAAGTTACAATTCAGTTAATTCTGTAATTAGCTGTTCACATACATTTACATTTATGACAAAGATTTCTAGGGCAGCAAGTTGACATTCATAACTACCCCCTAAACAAACATTTTATTAGCTAGCACCTATGGTTCAGTGGTAGAATATTCTCATGACAGGTTGGCGGCTTGGGTTCGATTCTCGACCGATGCATATAACATTTTGTTTTGTTTTGTTTCACCAGCTTTATTAATATTTGGTAGAAGCGATAGTGTTCAGATTTCATACGTTTGAACCAAGATCTCATTTTTTTCTTAAAACGCCTGGATAATTTTGTAACCTTTGAGTCTATAATTATAATTTTCAGCACATGTTTTTTTATTGTTGATATTAGTGAATTTTCATTAAGAAAACTGACCAGTAGAGAATTTGTTTTTTAAAAACTTTTTTGCTGTTGGGAAAACCCGTTCGATTATGTTGACTTAAACGAAATCATCCAAGCGATGAATAAGGAAAAATAACTGCTACGTTTATCATTTGGCAGATACTTTACTTTTCTAAATATGAATTAGGGTTTCTTCCGGAAAGCTTTTGTACCTTTAATAAAATTTACAATACAAGTTTTTTTAAGAGACTTACAGTACCTAGATAAAGAAAATTTAAATTTTCCAGCGTCCAAGAAAACTGAGTTTCGGGCATTTGTAGTTTCTTTTTTTTTTTAATTTTCAATTACCTTTCGCCTTAGATTCCTTTAATTAAACTAGATAAAATAAGAATTTTTTTACAGCAAACCAACCGCATCTGACTCACAAACTAATTTCAACTACTATATAATGACAATACAGGACACTCAGGCTGATTTCGTGTTTCGAGAATATCAGCGCCCCTAGCGGATAGTACTGATGTTACGTCGTTCGAGAACGTGTAGCACTAGCAATTGCTGGTATTTAACTGTGTATAATTAAGTTTGAGCTGTGTTTTTTACAATGAATGTTAGCGGTTGGGTGTGTGAAATCTATAATTGTTCGAGTTATAATGTGCTAAATTTATCAGACATTTCGTAGGTTTCCAAAGGATGGCGAAACGTGAATATGATTTGAACCAGAAGACAAATTGAGAATCACTTTTATGCCAATATATACAGTTCGCAGAAGATAATCTATTGTGTAATATTTACCATCATGTACCTATTTATACATAAACTTCGTAAACGGATGGTTGAAAGGCTTCAATCATAACTTGTCTTCCAGTGCATCAAAAAAATATATATGAAGGCAAAAAAGTTTTGCATTAATAATAAATGGTATAAGAAAACTGTTTTTCTATATTCTTCTGTGTCCTTTTTTATTTCAGTATGGCATAAATTGTCACATTTTTTCACATTTAAAATTATTTTACTTGGTAAAGGTAATTATCTTCCCAAGATAAGTTTTTAAAGAGACAAATAGAAATAGCAGATTCAGCCCTATAATAGATTTATTCACGGAAGTAAGAGTTAGTCTCACCTTTCATCTGCACAATTTCTTAATTATGTACTAAGCATATGAGTTACATATTTCAAAATATTAGATTAATAAGACAGTTTTCATGTAGAGATATAGCAAATTGAGTACTGTGCTACCATTTATACCTAGAACAATTATTTATAGGTAAGTACAGATTGTAACTTAATATCCCCAAAAACAGCTTTCAGTATATTCCTATACCTACCCTGGAAATACTAGTTTAACGACGGTTTCAAGGTAGTACATTAAATTATGATGAAATAAGATTATGGGTAAGAGAAATTTGCAGAATTATTCATGCTGAATTCATTTAGGTTTCAAGCTGATTGTCGATACAAATTATATTTATAAGTATATAATCAGAAAATTTTCACTGTTTTGTCATGTACAAGTTTTTATATTCATCTATAATAAACCAATTGTCTAAATTAAGAATATGCAGGTAAATATACAATTCAAATTACCCACTCAGTTGTCAGTACTTCAAGCGAGGTGGCGCTAGTGTACTTGTCACAAATATCACCAATGCTAAAGTATAGGAGTGTCCCGTATTGTCATTATATAGTATTTGCTAATGTCAAACAGACTAGTTATAGAACCTGCCCACAGATGGACAACTTGCCTTAGAACTCTCATATGTCAACTATCTCATGCTAGAGGGCTTGACTAAATATTATGTTTCTTATTGTATAGAGCACATAAATAATTGGGTATATGAACTTTATCAGATATGATAGGTTAGGAATAAGGGGTTAATGTTATGGTATCGGTTTCAAAAGAATAAACAGTACCTGTTTATCTCTAAATTTACGCAATGTTGACATTTCAGATAAAAATGTTCACATTCTCTGGAAGTAGTAAGCCATCATTAATATGTTAAATACTAGCATTATTATGAATAAAAGTTGTTTTGATAAGTTATCTATTATTTAAAAATGTATTTATGTCCATTGCGTATCAAATAACTAAACAAACAGTCGTTAAAGCTAGCACACACACACAATATCGTGTTAATTCATTATTTCAGTTCATTCATTGATATGGTTCCGTGAGAGCTCGTGACTTTTGATTACTAAAAATGTGTACTAAGTTAATTTTAATAACCAATGCGTTGCAACATTAGAAACTGTGTGGTGTCCTTTCTATTTTTCTACGTTGCTGATTGTAACAACAACAATAGTAAGGCACGACAAGGTCGTATTATTTTGAGTATATCTATGCCATTAACATTTATATAAATAATAGCATATTGTTTTAGTAAATTTTCATTGAAACTGAACTTCAACTGAAACTGAACTAATAGAGAGGTATCGATGGTGAGACTTTCGGAAAATTTCTTGAAATGAGCGCGAATTTGATAAAATTTGGCACGTACCTTCCTTTTGTAAGTGGCTTGGGTAAGTTCGTTAGCCAGGAAAATCGAACCTGACTTTCCGGGAAACTTTTGGGTTTTCTTTCGGAAAAAATTTGTATCTCCAAAAATAAAAAGCTATGGTAAACAAATTTGGCACACAAGTTTATGACATTAAAAAGAAACTATATACCAAAATTTAGCTTTCTATGTTACAGGGAAAAAAGTTATAAAAAATATTTGATGCCAGATCATTTCTATGAAAATTCACTACCATAACGCACTTCCTGCGTCCAGACTTTTTCTGGATGTACGCAAGGTTAAAGGAAGAAAAAATTCCTTAGACTCTTGACTATGATACGATTGCAGTATGCAGTTGCATGATAATATTAAATTCTTCTTCAGAGACACAACTTCTTAAATTACAAATTGCAGACCACCAATCAATTACATGTGTTTTTGTAAGACCTACTCAAAAAAAAGCGATCCATTAAATAGTGGTGCGCTGGCTTGCAATTTTATCATGGTTTCCATTGAATTAGAATTTTTATAGTGAGTTGAGTGTTAGTAAATTCTATGGCAGTCTTTTTGTTTTTTGGAAAGCTTATACCGGGGCATTTTTGGGCTCAATATATGCCAGAAAAAAGAGGCTGTTGCTATCTGTTTAAGGAGTTTTTAAATTGAGCTACGCTTAAAATATCGCTCTCCTGGGAGTATTTCTATATCAAGACAGAGTCAGCAGTTGTGTTTTATCGAGATCATCAACTATTGCTTTCAGTTTTGATAACAATTCTTCAGCATTTTTTATGTTCGCATTTTGTACTTTTGCGCAGATGTTTTTATCAATATCACTACAATATTTATAAACTATTTCCATCAATTTTGTCCAATTCGTTACTTTTAAATGATCGGCCCATGGTATTTCATCTGACTTCAGTGGTAGGCATAGCCAACAAATTTCGTTTCGCTTTGTTATATACAGCTCTAGCAAAATGGTTATCACAAAAGTATTTTATTATTGACTGACATGCTCGGATGCTTCTGGAGTATCAAAATATTTGTCTAAGGGATTTAAAATGTGTTGCATACCCATAAGTTATAATAGATGATTGAATTGTATCTTTGTGTATTTAATTTTGGAGTTGCTGTCTAATTTTTGGCATATTTGCATTATTGCCTGAGATAACACTCCGTACTTTGCATTCGTATAGACTTTCTGCTTTTTGAATAGTTTCTGGTTCCAAAATTTCTAAACATTATGCGGTATGTCTACATATATTACCTGACAAATATGTGGTATGTATTCCACAGTACGTCCCTCTTTTGTCGATAAACATGAACATACTATTGGCTCATTACGAATATTTGAATACCCATTTATGGTTAAACATATTGTTTGGTCCTTCAGTAAATTTTTACATTTAAATGTTTCTTCTTCATACACAGCATCTAGTACAGGACCACTAAAAATCTTCCAAGTGAGTTCTTTATATCCAGGTCTTAACATTTTTAGTAAAAAATGTTAGACAAAAATACCGGCAGAAGCACGTCGGATAGATAATAAAAGAACTCAGATATTTCCGCCAAACGAAATATGTTAAGTTATGTGTCCTTGAATCTCCCTAAATCGTTAGTGACCGACTACCTGCAGAAAAATATAAATAGAGTTGTGGACACAAGATAGGAAAACCCCCACGACGAAGCAGCAGCCCCGCCACTTTGATGCAAGTGAAACGCTAGGGGAAGGAAATCCCATGTTACGATATAAGTACTCAACTTAAATAAATAAAAAAACAGTCACTTATTTACAAATTAAATACTAAAAAAATTCTGGACGCAGCAAGTGCGTTATGGTAGTGAATTTTCATAAAAATTATTTTAATAACAAATATGTGTGTTTTTTTTAAGAAAGCAGGCATCAAATTTGGTTACCAGTATAACCTATATAGTAAAAACAATGTGCCATGTTCCATTAAAATAACTTTATTGTGTGAAAATGTACAAAAATTTCCAAAAGTAAACTTAAAATGTTCCCGAAAAAACACGTTTCTTGGTCAACCTTATAGGTTAATAGCAAATTGAGCTGTTCAAATATGAACATTTGATCAAAATTCGCTACCATAACGCACTTGCTGCGTCCAGAATTTATTTTCTTACAAACATGCATTATATTTCGATGGAAAATGCAAAAATGCAATAACATAAGGCGTGTTTAATTAAAAAAAAAGGAAATTTGTATCACCAACGACTTATGGACCACCCTGTGATTGCAGAAATATTATTTTAAGATGTAGCTCAAGACACCCTATAATTAATATATACAAATTTTCTTCATATCTTATATAATAACGGATATATTGAGCTTTATTAATTTTTTAAGAAAATTCGACAAAAATTATATACCATTCAATGATAAACTCTATAGCTAAGGCTACTGCCAAGCATCAGAGAAAGGGTCTATTTGAAATGAATTTTCTGCAAATATTTTAGTAAAATGAAGGACAATGACGGTTGAAACTAAGACTTTAGGGTTTGTAAAACATCCTTCTTGAGACATTTTATTTCTATAGCCCGTATTAGATTTAAGTTATTTGCCTAAATGTTGCCAATTTTGACATTTTAAATCGCCACTTTGACGTTTTGAGGAAACCCCCAATTTATTTATTTTTAAATGCCTATAACTTTTTTGTCTTTTGACCTACATAGCTAAACTTACCTATAAGGATGTTAACCTGCGTACCAAATTTGGTTGCCCTTACTTTGTTAATTCCTGAGATATAAATTTTTTTCGAAAGAAAACACAAAATTTTCCGGGAAAACCTAGGCAGATTTTCCTGACTAACGAACTTATTCAAGCTATTTGCGAAAGGAATTTTTTCACCAAATTTGATCAAAATCGGCCCATTATTTTTTGAGTTATCGGTGTGATACATATATATATATATATATATATATATATATATATATATATATATATATATATATATATATATATATATATATATATATATATATATATATATATATATATATATATATATATATATATATATATATATATATATATATATATATATATATATATATATATATATATACATATAAAAATTGAAACTGACCCCGGATATGTTTTCTGGGGGGCCTAATTAGCGCTCATTTGAAGAAATTTTTTCAAAATTCAAAAGTCGGGATCTCCTCATTAGTGAATTTTTTTTAAGAAAATTCACTAATAAACAAACATTTATTAAACAAAGACATTTATTTACTATAAAATACATAATTACCAACTATAATTTAAATAAAATACCTATAAACAACATATATACAAAATATAAAAAACACTATACTCTTCAATTATATATATATATATATATATATATATATATATATATATATATATATATATATATATATATATATATATGTATATATTTGTGTGTGTGTGTGTGGCTTATATCGCATTTTCAGATTTGTATTGCTCTTAGCGGTTCATTTAATAATGTTGTTTTCAATTTTCAGTTGAGTATTTGTTTTTCTTATCTGTTTTTTTTGTTGCAGTTAAATGCAAAAAAAATGTTGCCGTCGTGTTCAAAGAATAGGCGACATATCGCAGCAGCGGTCTGGATTTTTTGGTTTTGCTTCACGTTCCTGCCTATCGTACATACACTTGAAAAACATGAAAGATGTCTCGTCGACGTGCCAGGTATGTACCTTAATTATTATCTTTATATCTAGTGGTTTTTAATTATTATACCCAATGTGTGCTGTGCTTGAATTCAAGCAGTAATTGTTTTCAAATAATGGAGTCGTTACTCATAATCAAAAACCACAATTTTGATGTATAGAAATTAAATACTGGTGGTAATAAAAGAACTATATGCAAAAATTTGAAGTTTTTCGTTGTACTACATTTTTTATAAAGAAATAAAAATTCACCCGCCAAAAGGCCCATTTTAAAGCCCGTAGTTTGTGACGTAGGGGAAAACGGTGTAATACCGCGCAGGGAGGTAATTCCGCGCATTTCCAATTTACCCATAACAAAGACGATCTTAGCAATGATACATATGGCGCCATCTAACGACTGGTGGGTAAAGTAGTAATTAGAATTCAGCCATCTCGGTCGTTGACGTTTCAACGATAAATCTGTCAAAGTTAATGTGAGGTTCTAATATTGTCGTTTCAGTTTTTGCAGGTAAGTTAAATATTTAATGATCAGATTTTATCACTGACGTATGGATATCATGCCGTACACATTCGAGAATAATATTATGTCGTCAAACACTTTATACTAGAGGGTATATAGATATATTTGCCTCTCACGGAATGAAATGAATAACACTGAGGGTAAATCCGCGTATTCAATTGCGTGTAATAACGCGCGCGCGGAATTACCCGCGAAACTTTGATTTGTGTTCTCATACTAAGATAAATATTTTTCTACCTATAGATGCCAAAGGTTTATGTCAGGAAAACCATTAAGCCCAACTGGACCTTAGATCACCTGCAGGTTGCAATCAAGGATGTGAAGGATGGCCTTCCAATTAGAGCTGTGGGTAGAAAATATAACATTCCGGAAAAAATTTTGCGAAATAAATTGAAAAATCCACAAAACCTGTTTCCCAATTTAGGGATAAGGACCACATTTTCAGTAGCTAAGGGAAACCAACTCACAGATCATAATCCATTTGTCAAATATGTTTTTTGGTTTGACTCCGACAATATTGCGAGAAATGGTTTACAAATATGCTGCCACAAGCAATATTAAGCATAGATTCAACGAACAAAAATCTATTACTGGAAAAGATTGGCCTCACTTGTTTGTAAAGCGAAATCCTAAAATAAGTCTCAGAAAACCAGAGGGAACAAGCATCAATAGAATTACGGCCTTCGGTGAAATTGAAGTTCGTATATATTTTGATAATTTAGAGAAGCTTTATGAAGAAGATAGTTTTAACGCAGACAGAATTTATAACGTTGATGAAACGGCCATACCAACCGTACAAAAACCTTTAAAAATATTTAGCCCAAAAGGAAGAAAGCAAGTAGGCTGTGTCACTTCATAAAAACGAGGTAATAATGTGACAATTTTTTGTGCATTAAGTGCGTCAGGAATGTATATTCCACCAATCTATAAACCTTGTATTCCACCCATGTTTATATTCCGAGACAACGACACTTATAATTGTTCCAAAAATGGGTGGATAAAAGGGAATTTATTCTCAGTATGGCTGAAGCATATCCAACATTATGCCCAATCATCAGTAGAAGAACCAGTATTATTGATACTAGCCAATCATGTTGCTCATATACGGTGTGGGCCATTTGTGCGGTAAAGTCCAATATCTGCCTTATAAAAACATTTGGGACAATTACATTTGTTCCAAAAATGGGTGGATAAAAGGGGATTTATTCTCAATGTGGTTGAAGCATTTCCAACATTATGCCCAATCATCAGTAACAGAACCAGTATTATTGATACTAGCCAATCATGTTGCTCATACACAGTGTGGGCCATTTGTGCGGGAAGGTTCAATATCTGCCTTATAAAAATATTCAGATAAACTGCCGACCTCCTTTCCTTTGTCACCCATTCTTGGAACAAATCTAAAACGACATATCCGAAGCATTCGACCAAGTCTGGCACGCGGCGCTACTTAATAAACTTCCGGCCTATGGCCTACCACCAAAACTCTGTACCTGGACAGCAAATTTCCTCTCCAACCGGAGCATTTCTGTTGTCGTGGATGGCCATTCCTGTAAACTGTATCCAATTAATGCAGGAATTCCTCAGCCCCTACTTTGTATCTTCTCCACATCAATGACCTCCTTTCTAGCACATCCAACCCAGTTCACAGTTGCGCGGACGACAGCACCCTCCACTCAAATATACAATATTCTAAACCTGTCTCTTTAGCCCAATTAGATGATGATCGCAGACTCATGGAGAGTTCTGTCTCCGCGGATCTGCAAAAAATATTAGACTGAAGAAGTAGAAATCTTGTACATTTCAACCCCACCAAATCTCAGTCTTGCTTTCTATCTCATAGGAGATACACTAGCCCTAGGTCCACCACAATGAACAACCAAGTTATTCACAGTAATGAGTCATTTTGACTTGTTGGCATTTGTGTGGATCGAAATCTCAATTAGCACCAACATGTCACATCAATTGCAGAAGCGACTGCGAAGAAATTAGGTTTTTTTCTTCCGAGTTCGCAAATACTTTTCACCAGCTAATCTATATACCTTATAAACTTATCAAATAAGACAAAACCTCAAATACTGCTCCCACATCTGGGGTGCCGCTGCCGCTTCTGCGCTCGCTATCCTGGACTCCATTCATAAGAAAGCTGTACGTCTCATCGGTGACCATAAACTCACCGAATGACTGCCATCCCTTACCCACCGACGTGCCGTTGGTGACCTCTCTCTCTTTTACAGCTATCTGCGCGGGCACTGCTCGGGAGAGCTTTCTTCCATAGTTCTTCCACCTGCTGCCCCTAACAGATCTACCAGGGGAACAGAGCAAATGCACCCTTTTACTGTCCAGGTCACCAGACGTAGAACATTTGTTATGCCCGCTCTTTTGTACAGAGGACTTCCAAGTTGTGGAATTCCTTGCCGGCACATGTTTTTCCTTCTTCTCCGAACCTCCAAACCTTCAAGTCCAGAATTAACAAGTTGCCTCTTTCCTCCTTGTCGACACCCACGGTACGATAGTATTTAGGCTGTGAGCCCTCGTGGTGTGTTCTTGAAATGAAAAAATAAATAAATAGAACACTATATATTTATTAACTTCCCGCTTCGTACATTATCTCAAGAGAGAGTTTTATTGCGTTATACAGGGGTTTACAAAGATATTGCAATATATTTGCCTGAATCGTCGTGTATTGATCACCCTGTATGATACAGGATAAATCAAATTCAACTTTAAATCTTACTGAAATATTTTCCACTAGTAGTCTATTCTCTTCCAATGTCATTTATTTATTCTAATTTCGGCAGCCATATACAGGGTGGCTTAAAACGTCAACCGATATATATATATATATATTATATATATATATATATATATATATATATATATATATATATATATATATATATATATATATATATAAATATATATAGTCTTGAAAATGATATCCGTCATTTTATGCGCGGCATTGGATGCTGTTGGTGGTTGAACATTTGGAGGTGAGTTGAAGAAGGGTTTGCTGCCGTTGGAGCTTGAGAGGACTTTGTTTTTGATGTGGTTATTAAACGAGTTTTTTGACTCAGAAAGAATGCGGACATAGGGGTTTCTTGCGTCGTTAAATGCTTGACGATTTTCTTGACTGGGATTGTGTGGAAGCGTTTTGTGAGCTTTGAGCTTTTCAAGTCTGGCCTTTTCACATGATTTAGAGAACCAGGGGTTTTGAGTGGCTGAAGTGGTTTTCTGTGTACGTGGGGTAAATAATTCCATGCCAGCCTGGATAATTTTGCTGGCGTTTTGTGAGATATCAGAGGGGTCAGGATGAGAGAAGCAGACAGACGCCCATGGAAATGAGGAAAAGTAACCCCGCATTTCGGCGCAGTTCGCGGAGTTGTAGTGCCAAACGATACGTGGGTGTGATGGCTGTGCGACCTTGGGTTGCATTGCGCAGGAAGCAATGACCATGCCGTAGTCTGAGCGACCAAGGGGGGCGGTGACTGATGTCTTATAGCTTTCAGGTTTTGTAGTAAGAAGGAAATCCAAGGGATTTGAACTGTGTGTTGGTATGCGAGAAAAGTACGTACCGACCTGACCTGACTGCAAAGGCCTCCGATGCTCTCCCTTGTGGATCGGTTTTTGAAGATCCTAGCCATTCCTTATTATGGACATTGAAGTCGCCAAGAATAGTGACATCGGATTAAGGATATTCAGAAATCACATGGTCCTTTTTTTTTCAGAAAGGTAGTCGAAGAGCTGGACAAAGTTGTTGTCAGAAGGCGACCGGTAAATGCAACAGATGAATTTAGTTGCAGCCCTGAGAGAGAGAGAGTTTCATCCGAAGTATGTCTTTTCTTCCAGCTTCTAAATTGGGGAGTCTGGTGCAGGGTAGATTGCTACGGACGTATGCGCACACACCTCCATGCAATCTAAAGGAAGTAAGGAACTCATACCCCGGGAAATTAAGGTGATTAGTGGCTGTTTTGGCACTGATTTGGGTTTCGGTGAGGAAGAGGAGTTGGGGTCTATTAGCCTGGAGGAAATGGTGGACGGAGTTCAGGTTCGAATTTAGGCCACATATATTCGAGAAGCATATGTTAAATCTTGATGCCGGCGCCCCCCGCACACCCCTCTTCCGGAGATCCGAATGGATGGGTATTTTATCTCCGGAATCTTTTGTACAAGGAGGAGCCATCATAATTTTTGTTTATAAGCGAAACCGACTCATACACCAGAACCGGAAAGGTCCGTTGGGACTTCACCGGCACTTGGTGTAAGGGGTGATACCTCCTCGGGACGTGAAAAAATCCTTTACTATCGCGTAAAGGAAAAGTCCGCTGCCACCTTTCGCTTTGAGGTGGAAGACCTGTAGATTTCGTAGATTGTTTTAATGAGTCGTATAGGCCTTGGCCTCTCAGCGCTGCGACCCCAATGGGTCTCATGTACATGACTTTTGCCTAATAGTTGCCCAAAAAGTTCAGACTTTTTATGTGGTCTGCTATCTTTTTGATGGCTATTTTACCGATTTCCTGGGGTGTTTAGGTCACCCTTCCAAGGTATTTGGGCCTTTTGCAGAACTAAGCCATGCAGTCGCATAGCAAGTGTTCTATTGTTTTGGAAGGAGAGTAAGGCATTTAATAACAGATCTATACTCAATTTTCATGACGTCTGACGTCTTGATGAACAAGTGTCAGTCATGAGAAAACGAATTGACATAAAATCCTTTTTTGTATTTTCTATGTAAGGCCGAAAAATTTTGGCGCTTACCTCGTAGACCAGGAGGAAAACTTTCGTGAACCTGGCCGAATTACTTAATTGCGGAAGTTACAATGAGATTAAAAGAGTGGCTGTGGAGACCGAAAGGCATTATTTCGACTACAGGGCAATATCGTCTTGGATTGTGATGATAGATGATTAATGTTTTGCTCACAAATTTTTTTATGCTAGCAACTACTCGTATATTAGACAAATGGTGAAGTATAGTTATCTTGTTTACATTTTCAAAACGTGAAACCCAGAGAGTGGTGTAATTAAAGAAGCAAGCGAAGTACATGTCAATGGCCTTCAAATTCTTTCAACCCACACTTTTTTAACGGTACTTAGTTTGTCAAAATAAACAAATTGCTAATAGCAATTAAATCAGCATCTAACGTTACTAATTTATACAACCTAAAACATCTAACTTGTTTTTTATCGCATTCTTATTGCAAAATGGCAGTGAGATCTACACTTTCATACAAATTGGCATATTTGTAGGTAATAATTTATTTGCAGAGCGCGATGTTTGTCAGAAATACCTTCGATAAAGTTACGTTGAGGCAGGACAAGCTAGCCTTCTTTATATTTAAAGAACACTAACGTTTGTCATCATTGTAAATTTATGCTTCCTCGTTGCCGGTTAGATTCACGCTTCTTTGGAGAAGATTTATTTGTTTGTTTACATTTTTCTTAGAGGCACCTTGGGTTGAAATTTGTTGAGGCAGATCAAGCGACCTTCTTCTTCATTTTATGTTTCATGTTTTGCATTGATACTATTGCAGTAGTGTTACATAGGTCACCAGTTAGGGATACAACTTTTCAGCTGACAACATGGCGAGAAGAAGAAGGTGGAAAGAACGTTAAGAAGTCAAGATTCAAGATGCAATATTTTAGGTACATCATAGTTAATGGTTACGAGTTACATGTTTAATTTACATACTATTATTAAAGCCACGATCATTTATGAGTTATGTTGTGGTAGCATCAATAAAAAATAATTAGTGGTTCTGTTATCAGTCTTACGTTTTACACTTCGTCCAAGACATAACAGAAATGGCGACGAGGATGGGATATCTCGGAACAGAACTGACTAAATATAAATAACTATATAATACAATAGAAATTCACCAATTTCTGATGTCCAATGGCATACAACAGAAGAGTACAGCACCTTGTCATCCCGCAAGTAAGAGACAAGCTAAGAGATATGTCCAGACATTAAAACAAGCCATACGCGAATAATGAATGAACCAGTTTCAAAGGAAGAAGTGCTTCCCAGCAGCTTTGAATACGGGAAAGAATCACCTTCCAAGGAAGAAACCGCCTCGAATCAAATTCATATACCATTAGTGTCTACACCCAAGCCCGATCAGCAATTGCGAATGTCGACTAGAGTGAAAAGAAAGCCCCAGGGGTTTGAATTTATAACCGAAGGGAGAGTGTTACATATGTCATCAATTAGGGATAAAACTTTTCAGCTGACAACACGGCGAGAAGAAGAAGGTGGAAAAAGCTAGGAGAAAACGTTAAGAAGAAGTCAAGATGCAATGTTTTATAAGTGTACATCATAGTTCATGATTACAGAGTTACATGTATAATTTGCCTGTTATTATTAAAGTCACGATCATTTATTAGTTATGTTATGATAGTATCAATAAAGAATAATTAGTGATTCTGTTATTAGGCTTGTTTTGCGTTTTACACTTCGTCCAAGACATAACAAGTATGGTCCACAAGTAATAATTGGCCAGCGACCAAATCAAACACAGGTCATTTTCAAGTCAAATTTAAGTGTTGTGTTATCAATGTGGTAAATAAACTCCAAGTAATATGGAGGCCTACAGGGTCGGTCCTGGGATCAACACTGTGGAACTTGTATTACGATAAGGTCTTTAGTCTGGAGTCCGTAAACAACACGGCTATTATAGGGTATGCAGATGATTTGGCGCTGATTGTATCAACTGGTCAGTGGCAAGCGTGGAAAACTGGATGGCAAAAAGAGGTCTACAACTCGCGCCCCACAAAACTAAAAGTATAGTGCTAGTGGGTCGAAGAACACTGAGAACAGTAACCGTCAAGGTGGGGAATGCAGAAATTCAGTCGCAGACAAGCCTGAACTACCTCGGTATACAACTAGGACATAAGATGAACATGAGGGTGCACATAGAAAGAGTAGTGGCAAAAGCAGACATGATGGTTGCATAGCTAGGGCGTCTGATGCCAAATATCGGTGGACCAAAACCAGGGAGAAGGAGAATGCTGGGTAGTGTGGTAAACTCAGTCATACTGTATGGTGCACCAGCATGGAAGGCCGTACTGTCAAAGACAAAGTATAGAAAAAAGATTGAGGGGGCACAGAGGAAGGTAGTCATTAGAATAACAAGTGCATATACAACAGTGGCAAAGAAAGCAATACAGGTGATTGCGGGAACAATCTCTATACACTTATTGGCAAGAGAGGTAACTTACGAAATACACGAAAATAGAAGAGAAGAAAAAAAAGACAAGAACCGAAACAATGCTGGAGTGGCAGCGGAAATGGGAAGAGGAAATGTCAACATCCCAGTGGACAAAGAGGCTCATCCCACACATACAGACATGGATATCGAGACAGCATTTTACCCAATTTCTGTCAGGTCATGGGCGTTTCAGGTCTTACTTGAATAAAATGAAAATAGTCGACAAAGAGGACTGTACGTATTGTGGTGATAGAGATACACCAGAACACACGGTTTTTGAGCGCGCAAGATGGTCGCAAATTAGAGAACAAATGTATAAAGAGATTGGCAGTGATTTAACAGCAGATAATGTGGTGGAGCATATGCTGGGGAGTGAAAGGGTATGGAATACTGTGGAGAGAGGGGTTGTAGAAATAATGAAGTCAAAGGAGGATGAAGACAGGATGTAGATGTTTTGAAAGCAACAATAAGATTTAGTGACGTGGTGAAGCAATGCCAGCGATTGGTTTCCGCCACGTCTCTAGGTTTCAAGGGGGTGTTTAGTGGGCAGTCCCGACCTGGAGGGAAGGGGAGTCACCACAGTACCGGTTGGTGTCAGATCGCGCAAGCGCCAGCCACCGGTCTGCGTAAAAAGCATTCACCTCCGCTATGAGAATATATATATATATATATATATATATATATATATATATATATATATATATATTTATATATATATATTTATATATATATATTTATATATTTATATATATATATATATATATATATATATATATATATATATATATATATATATATATATATATATATATATATATATATATATATATATATATATGGAGGCTTATAGTAGGCGCAGCAAGGCATTTCGGCCAACGCGTTATAGTTATATTTAGGACATTTTCATTCTCCATTCGGTCAATTAACGTAATTAGTTGGTAAATACGAAAATACGTGCAATACTTTACTGGAATCCGGCGTCCAGGCACCGAGCGGCGATGAAGATCGCTTATTCTTAATAACGAACTGAGCAATAATAAAAAACGTTCCAAAGGATTTATGGTTACGTTAGTATAAACAAACACTATATTTTAGCAAATGGTTATATCCATCGTTGTTAAAAATGACAACATATTGAATGATCAAAGAACATGCTTTAAATATTGGGAACAGTGATAAAAGTGAATCATAGTACTTTTTTTTCTTCTTTTTTTTTCTTTAACGTCGGCCTATTTCCGCGACTATGGCCAATCACCGACGCCAGGGAGCAGTTTCACCTCACTATCCTTGAAATTTTGCCGAACCGCTGTCTTTCTGTAAGGAGGGTAGGGATCTTTAACGTGCCCCCTCCGAAGGGCGGAACGTGCAGACATTCAACTGGCTCAAATACAATGCCAAAACCTCGGTTGATGTTAATTTTACAGTTTGTACTGAAAAAGTGAAAGGAGTACGCCGGGATCGAACCCAGTACCCTTCGGTTCAAAGGCACACGTTCTTACCTCTGAACCACCGAGGTCCTATCATAGTACTTATAAGCGTGAACACGTCTGGATTTGACGTTGTTAAAAGGAACTCGAATCAAAAGCTTTTCTCTGCCAGACAAAACATTGTCTGGTACCACAATCAAACTTTAGTTCGAAAAAAACATAAAAGTAACGCTTGTGTCAATGAGGATAGGGTACTTTTATCCTTTTCACGTCACAAATTATTAAAAAGTTCGGGACGCAGCAAGTGCGTTATGGTAGTGCATTTTTATTAAATGCTTCAAATTTCGATAAACTTAGAAAGTTGAATTTTGGTATGTAGTAAGGCCTTTCCCAATGCAACATATCCGCCAAATGTCATTAAAATAGCTTGTAATTTTTGGAGAAAAAATTTTTTTTCGAAAGAAAACTCAAGATTTGAAAAACACAATTTTCTATTAACTTAGAAAGGTGAATTTTGGTGCGTGGTAAGGCCTTTCCCAAGGCAACGTATCCACCGGATTTCATTAAAATTTATCTGTAATTTTCGCAGAAAAATTTTTTTTTCGAACGAAAACAACATTTTTACGGGAAACCTTAGTAGTTCGATTTTGCTGGATAACGAACTCATCCAAGCCATTAATAAAATAAAGGCACTCGCCGAGTTTCATCGAAATAGGTTAATTATTTTTTGAGTTATCCGTTGGATACATCTATATATATATATATATATATATATATATATATATATATATATATATATATATATATATATATATATATATATATATATATATATATATATATCAAAAAATTGTAGGAAAGCCGTCAGATGCAAAATAAAACTCTTTACTATAAGCCGAACTTTCGGAAAAAAATTATTCCATTCTCAAGGCTACAACATGGAATGAAAAAAGTTTACAATTTACATAGGAAAAATATAAACGTTTAAAATAATTACAAATAACGTAAGTTTTACTAGACTAATTATTCAATAACAAACATGAAAAAACCTTTTAATATATTTGAGTGAAGTCGAAAAGTGCCAAACTGACATAAAGCTATTGTCTAATAGAATTTGTTTTTTGTTTTTGTCTAGGAATATAAATAGGGGTAATGATTTCTAAAATTATTATCTTTCTTTAAGTTTATTAAATTGTCGTTAAAAGTAATTTCAAATTCTTCTAAACACATTCTTTAATTACTTAAGGTTTCACAGTGTAAAATAGAAACCTTATTAAAATTTATATTGTAGCCAGTGTTGAGATTATGTTCTGACAGAGCGCAAGTTATATATATATATATATATATATATATATATATATATATATATATATATATATATATATATATATATATAAACATATAAAAATTGAAACTGACCCCGGATATGGGTGCTAGGGGTCCTAATTCTCGCTCATTTGAAAAAAATTTTGCAAAGTCTCACCATCTATACCTCTCTATTAGTACATTTTTTAAATAAAAATTCACCAAAATCGGAATTTCAAGAATTTTGAATATTTTTTTATTTCAACTCGTTTTACTTTTTTTAGAGCCGCTCGAATTTTCTCGAAGCATCACGATTATGTTAACAGAAAAACAACTTAACCTCAATATGTTTTTCCTTTGTACGGTGTGATTCACTTTTAAAAGGAACAAAAATTAAAGGCTTTAAGCTTTAATTCTTCTTTTTGTTCCTTTTAAAAGTGAATCACGCGTTGTGTCTGGTAGAAAAATTCCACAGCTACTGGTACAGTTAAATTTTGAGCAATTGTATGTAGCTGCTAGTTTTTTCAATGCGATATGCAACATCGCTCTTTCATTAGTAGTTGTTGATGACATGAAAGAACCGTTTTTTTTTTTTTACAACACCACGAGGGCTTACAGCCTAAATACTATCGTACCGTGGGTGTTCACAAGGAGGAAAGAGGCAACTTGTTAATTCTGGACTTGAAGGTTTGGAGGTTCGGAGCAGCAGGAAAAACATGTGCCGGCAAGGAATTCCACAACTTGGAAGTCCTCGGGACAAAAGAGCGGGCATAACAAGATGTTCTATGTCTGGTGACCTGGACAGTAAAAGGGTGAATTCGCTCTGTTCCCCTGGTAGATCTGTTGGGGGCAGCAGGTGAGGGAACTATGGAGGAAAGCTCCTCTGAGCAGTGCCCGTGCAGATATCTATAAAAGAGAGAGAGAGGTCACCAACGGCACGTCGGTGGGCAAGGGATGGCAGCCTTTGGGTGAGGGTAGGGTCACCGATGAGACGTATAGCTCTCTTTTGAATTGAGTCCAGGATAGCGAGTGTAGAAGCGGCAGCTGCACCCCAGATGTGGGAGCAGTATTCGAGGTTTGGCCTTATTTGTGAAGTATATAAGGTATAGAGATTAGCTGGTGAAAAGTATTTGCGAGCCCGGAAGAGGAAACCTAATTTCTTAGCAGCCGCTTCTGCAATTGATGTGACATGTTGGTGCCCGTTAAGATTTCGATCCACAGAAATGCCAACAAGAGAAAAGGACTCATTACTTTGAATAACTTGGTTGTTCATTGTGATGGGTCTAGGGCTGGTGTATCTCTTATGAGAAAGAAAGCAAGACTGAGATTTGGTGGGGTTGAATTGTACAAGATTTCTACTTCCCCAGTCTAATATTTTTTGGAGATCCACGGAGACAGAACCCTCCATGAGTCTGCGATCCTCATCTAATTGGTCTAAAGAGACAGGCTTAGAATATTGTATATTTGAGTGGAGGGTGCTGTCGTCCGCGTAACTGTGAACTGGGTTGGATGTGCTAGAGAGGAGGTCATTGATGTGGAGAAGAAACAAAGTAGGGGCTAAAGCTGAACCTTGAGGAACTCCTGCATTAATTGGATACAGTTTAGAGGAATGGCCATCCACAACAACAGAAATGTTCCTGTTGCAGAGGAAATTTGCTGTCCAGGTACAAAGTTTTGGTGGTAGGCCATAGGCCGGAAGTTTATTAAGCAGCACTGCGTGCCAGACCTGGTCGAATGCTTTGGATATGTCTAGAGCAACAATCTGAGATTCACCGTGTAGTTCCATAGACTTGTTCCAAGAATGGGTGACAAAGGAAAGGAGGTCGGCAGTCGATCTGCGCTGACGGAATCCATACTGCCTGTCGTGGATTAGACTGTGTTTTTCAAGAAATTTCAGTAATTCGGTGTTTATATACTTTTCCATCACTTTAGAGACGACTGAAAGGAGAGAAATAGGCCTGTAGTTGCTAGGAAGCGCTTTGGATCCTTTCTTGGGGATGGGTTGTACTCGAGCAGTTTTTCAGTTACTAGGGAATATGCCTTTATTGTAAGATATCTGAAACAGACGAGTCAGAACAGGAGCAAGTTCGGGTGCGCAATTTTTGAGAACAATTGCTGGGATCTCGTCAAGGCCAGAGGCTTTCCTGGTATTAAGAGAAGAGAGCATCTTTCGTACCTTTTTAGTTTTGAAAATGATATCCGTCATTTTATGTGCGACATTGGGGACTGTTGGTGGTTGAACATTTGGAGGTGGGTTAAAAGTAGAATTGCTGGCGAACAACGAAGCAAAAAGTTTGGCCTTGCCCAGGGCGGTAGAAACAATTTCATCCCCTGAGACAAGAGGTGGGAACGTGCTTTTGCAGAAATTATTCCCAATAGATTTAGCAAGAGTCCAGAAGGGTTTGCTGCCGTTGGAGCTTGAGAGGACTTTGTTTTTGATGTGGTTATTAAACGAGTTTTTTGCCTCAGAAAGAATGCGGACATAGCGGTCTCTTGCGTCGTTAAATGCTTGACGGTTTTCTTGACTGGGATTGTGTAGAAGCGTTTTGTGAGCTTTGATCTTTTCAAGTCTGGCCTTGTCACAGGATTTAGAGAACCAGGGCTTTTGAGTGGCTGGAGAGGTTTTCTGTGTACGTGGAATAAATAATTCCATGCCAGCTTGGATAATTTCTGTGACGTTTTGTGAGATATCAGAGGGGTCAGTATGAGAGAAGCAGACAGACGCCCATGGAAATGAGGAAAAGTAATCCCGCATTTCGTCCCAGTTTGCGGAGTTGTAGTGCCAAACGATACGTGGGTGTGAAGACTGTGCGACCTCGGGTTGCATTGCGCAGGAAGCAGTGACCATGCCGTGATCTGAGCGACCAAGGGGGGCGGTGACTGATATGTTATAGCAGTCAGGTTCTGTAGTAAGAAGGAGATCCAAGGGATTTGAGCTGTGTGTTGGGATACGAGGAAAGTAAGTAGGTTGCTGAACCATATTGGCTAAAGAATTGCTGATTGCAAAGGCCTCCGCTACTCTCCCTTGTGGATCGGTTTTGGAAGATCCTAGCCATTCCTTATTATGGACATTGAAGTCACCAAGAATAGTGACCTCGGAGGAAGGATATTCAGAAATCAGATAGTCGGTTTTTTCAGAAAGGTAGTCAAAGAGCTGGCCAAAGTTGTTGTCAGAAGGTGACCGGTAAATGCAACAGATGAATTTAGTTGCAGCCCTGAGAGAGAGTTTTATCCATAGTATGTCTTTTCTTCCAGCTTCTAAATTGGGGAGTCTGGTACAGGGTAGATTGGTACGGACGTATGCGCACACGCCTCCATGCAATCTAAAGCAAGTAAGGAGCTCATACCCCGGGAAATTAAGGTGATTAGTGGCTGTTTTGGCACTGATTTGGGTTTCGGTGAGGAAGAGGAGTTGGGGCCTGTTAGCCTGGAGGAAATGGTGGACGGAGTTGAGGTTAGAATTTAGGCCACATATATTCGAAAAGGATATGTTAAATTTCGATGTTGGCGCCCCCTGTACACCCCTCTCCCGGAGATCCGAATGGAGGGGTATTTTGCCTCCGGAATATTTTGTACAAGGAGGAGCCATCATCATTTTTGTTTACAACGATTGGCTTGCTGCTTGTTGTGGATGGAGCTTAGCTTTCTCTCAAATAGTTCTACAGGCTTGTCTTTTTTTCTTAATGTTTACTATTTAAATGTTGAAAAAAGTTGGCTTCATACTTTATTTTGATTAGATTTCTACACGCATTGCGGATTGTTGAAAATAACGGCAAACCCATATTTAAGGTATTCCTCACTATATAATCTGTGTTTCTTTGTATTTATGCCACTTTGGAACATAGATGGTTCCAATGACTTTTAAAAAAGAAATTCCTTATTTAGCAAAATAATAAATATCAAGGAACGAATATAATGCGCCTAAATTATCCTTAAATATTAGTATAGCAGTTCGCACACTACACAATTTTAAAATGACGCCTCAGGGATCGTTTCGGATGATTCCAGAACGATCTAGTATTGTAGTGTCCTTTCTTGACCATGTCAAAAGTTCCGGAAATAACAGAACAAGGAAATTGCGCTATTTGATCATAGATGACGCAAGTAATAAAAGACGTTTCTACTTTAAATTTAAATGCGTTACATAGTGATAAAGCAAAAAATCTAATCCCGTCTTAGTATTGTTATTAGATAATTATATAGCATAGGTGTTGTTTTGTTTCTAAATAAAATTTGGATTGGTAAAAAAGGGGGCCGTAAATAAAATTCTTACCAAAAGGGGGTTGCGTTTTAAAAAAGTTATAAATAATATCTACTGCATGTAGTATGTATAACTTGTTTTTAAGCATGTAAAATTATCCTGCCTAACTATTGTTTCTGTTGCAGAGGTGATTGCGAAGAAGTATCCACGATATAAAGGAGAAGCAATAAATATAACAATAGATATGTCAAACAGGATAACACATAAATTGTCTACACATATCTTCCAAATATTCATACAAGAAATATTAGGGTACGAGAGGATAGTTGTCAACGAATTCGATGACCTTTTAAACGTTGAAACTGCCGTGGATAGAATTCATAACAAAAATAACAGGAATGATCATAACTTACAAGAGTAAGTATTTTATAGGTTTTTTTTCATGATTGATACATACTTGTGGTTGTTTATTTGATTTTAATTTATGGCGTTGAGCGTATAGCACAACTTTCTTTTAGTAGACCGCATTAGTGTAACTGTTTTTGAGAGTGAATTGCAAACTGGGTTCCTAACGCAAGAAATTCTAAATCACGCAACGGGGGAACGAAATGGGTATTTTTCAATCTCCTGTTAGAATATTTAAAGGAAATTCCTTACCTATGAGTCCACCGATATTCCCTCTAATGGAAATTTTACTATCATTTGAGACGATAATATGAGCATGAACCAGCGTTTTCAATGAGAAAATGAAGAAATAATCAAACTCTGCATTTTAGAAGATTCGTAGGTCTTAGCTTACCTCGCACAAATCACATGAAAAACACAGACACTAATAAATGTTATCCAAGTATTAAATGGTTAAATCAATTAGGTAGTAAATCTCAAAAATATCATATTGTAAGAGCAAAAGTTCTTAAAATAAGTTTTAGATCTGGCCAGATAGTTTCGAATATTTTTAAATGCATGCCCAGCTCTAAATAAATCAGATTTTGAGCAGAGGGCTCTTTACTTATTTCTTGTTAAACATTAAAAAGGCAACAACATTCATATTTTGAATTTTCTAAGGTAAACTAAAGCAATAAATAATCTATTAGTGTTGATGTGTAGTTAAATTTTGCAAGTAAAATCACAAGAAAATATTAGCAATAATTATTTAAAAAACAGGACTAGTTTTGAATGGGCAGCATTCTTCGATAATTGCAGACACAATTATTAACGATAGTTTAAACAGAAATAGTCTTAGATTTAATTTGAGTTTAATGCAAGAAATGTCTAGCAACGTCACACGAAAAGAAATATAAGCTTTGAACAGACGGGAAATCAACTTCCTAGCGTACTAATGTGGTCTATTCTTGACGTTATTTTGTTCTGCAAGCAAATAAAAAATTTGAATTTGAAACATTTGAATACAATAAAAAAATTAAGTAATTACAAATTTTTAAATTGAGATATCAAAGGATAACACGAATCGGGACAAAAATTAGACAAATTTAAACAATTTTTTTCTTACGGAAATATTTTTTACCTAAAAACCTTGCATAAAGTTTAAAATTTGGTCACCTTTTTATCTCTGTTATAAATCCAGCAATTGAAATGTTCATCTGTGTACAATGTGTTAATGTGAAATTTTGCATTTGCTAAAATCGGAAAAATTAGAGAAAAGTGGAACCGTTTTTTAAATCTTTTTACAATCATATCTGACGGATCGTAGCATAATGTTTGTCACTAACAGTAAATTTCTTGCGAAAGCAGGTATTCCGCAGGGTTCGATTCTGAGTCCTCTACTTTTTATCCTTTTACGAATGATATTGTTTTAAATTTTCCATCTGCTAATAAAATGGACATTTATGCATATAATACGCTGAGTAACAATAGCCTGGGGCCTTTGTAGATTGTATCTCAATCAGGAAAAAAGCATGTTTTATGCGTTTTCGTCCAAAAAATGTCTCCTGTAACAGTAGCATTTTGATTAAATTGGCGGAACGATTTGTAGCTTGGATGGATAAAAGTAGGTTTTTTGGGGTTAAACTTGATAATAATCTGATTCGAAATGAGCACGATGGTTTTCTATTTGGTAAATTCAATTCGGCGTGTTTTCTTCTGTAGGACTATGAAGAACTCTGTAACTGAATAAATTCTTTTACTTTTGTATCGTGAGTTTTTTTTAAGGATTACTTGACTTATGACCTGATATTTTAGTGATGCTCTTACCAACATATTGACAATTCAAAATAGGTGTTTAAGGTTGATGCCTGGTGCCAGTGAGAACTGCCACTGTGTGGAAATTTTACTCAGTTGTGGATATTATAGGTTTTGACAAACTGTAGCATTTTATAATTCCGTTGTTTTTTGTTGTTGTTGTTTACCAATTATTTAAGTGTATTTTATTATTAAATTTCTATTTGACTTATTTTTATTGTGTGATTTTTTATTTTTTAATTGTTATTTTGTTATAAGTTTTTAATATTGACGAGTATCATACTTGTAGTGCAATGTGTATAAACAGATAACAAGCATTACAATTTTAATTTTAAAAATGGAACTATTGCATCTGGCCCTAACTAACTCTTTGCGCTGCAGCCATTTCCAAGTGAAAAATTTAACCTCCTGCTTGTGATCATTTTGAAGCTTGTGAAAAGTACTTTAAAATGGTTCAAAACAAAACTAGGTTTTATGGAGCAATTTCAGGTTATTTTTAAGGCTCAGTGCTCTGATCCTAGCTTGATAACAGTTTCATTCTGGTTTGAAAAATATCCTGTTGCGGCTTCTTGAGTGAGGAATCTTTGCCCTCCCAGGTGTTTTTTAAACATTGTAAGTAGATTGTGAATTCTGATGGGGCTAGATCCGGTGAACAGCAAGGACCAATTAGAAGTTGCATCAATCAATTTTAGTCATCGAAACTGCTAATTCGTGGCGACAAAGCGTTATCTTGATGGAACAGCAGCACGTCTTTCGTTATAATTCCAGGACGCTTCTTTTTAAATTGTTCCCGAACTTGAGCTAACAAGTTAAAGTAATGTTATGCTGTTATGTTTTTTTTTTCTCCCTCAGGGCTCGTCCGCGGCCTTGCCGCCCCGATTGCACTGCAACCTTTGGTTGATTGTGCATACCCTTAGTCTTACTCCACCCATTCCAAAATCACTGTGACTTGAACTAGTCTGCACAGCGATTGGTAGGGTGAAGTTTTTTATATTGCTCTGTCTCCGGTCTAGACTGACCGTAGATCAGTTGTCTTTTGCGGTCCAGAGCTTTACACTCGCACAAGATGTGCTGGGCTGATTCCTCCCCCTCGCCGCAGAGTTTGCATGCGAGGTCCCCTTCGAACCGCCCCATTTTATGCAGGTGCTTCTTGACGGCCATGTGTCCCGTCAAGAGACCTGTTGTGTTTCTGAGCTGCCCTCTGCTAAGATTTAGCAGCTCCATAGCTCTCTTTGAACTGGGTTCGTCAATTATTGACTTCCCATGTCTGAGCCCTGGACCGTCTGCCCAGTACATCGTGTGTTGGTTTCTAACCCAGGACTTAATAGCTCCCCTAGCAGTGCTCTTTGTCACGCCCAGAGCCGGTTTTGGTCCCATAAATAGTTCAGCTGACCCTCTCTTCGCGAGACTGCCAGCTTCTTCATTGCCTTTGACCCCCGAGTGACCCGGCACCCAGATGAGGGTCACCTCATTCTGCCCAGCCAGGTCGCTCGTCTCGTCTCGGCACTCACTCACCAGCCAGAAATTTACCCGTGAGCTACTTAGTGCCTTAAGGGCTGTTTGTGGCTATGAGGATCCGTTTGTTGGTGTAGCCCCTCCTTTTGTTATCCCGCACATAGTGCAGGATGGCGTACATTTCGGCCTGAAACACCGTTGCATGGGCTCCCCGCCTGATCCGTCCGCGAACCAGACGAGTGCTTCCCGTGGTATGCCCAGCGTCTCCTACCGCCATGCCTCGCGGTCGGGGATTTCCACTGTAAAGTTGTTTTCCCTGCAGATTCGCGGGCTCGCGAAGTCTGACCTCATTTCAAGCATGGGCTCCTTCACGAAATCCTGAATGTTGCAGTGGCGCCTGAAGCCTGGGTTGATCTTCAGTCTAACATTGCAGGCTAGTCTGTATAGTCCTAGCCTGGCCTCCCCCATAATAAGTAAGTGTGTGTGTGTGTGGGGGGGGGGGGCAGATCCAGAAACACATCCATGGCGGCTGTTGGGGTTGAAGACATGGCCCCTGTGATACCTAGGCAAGCCATCTTTTGGATCTTCCCTAGTTTTTGTTTGGCACTGGATTGTGTCACCTTAGGCCACCAGACCAGTGTCGCGTATGTTAACGTATGTTTGGTTACTTAGTAAAGAAATTCTCCATGGATATTCCCTTCGCATCCTAACAAATATTTATTAATTCGCCAGCGAACGTCGCCGATGTGTCATTTTTGGAAGCCAGCGAACTCCCATGTGTCCACCGTTTCATTCAGGCTGATAGGGGTGAGCCCATTTTCATCTGTAGCAACAAATCCTTGTGCAAATTGTACAGGATCAGTGCCATAACGATTAACGAAAGCAAATTTGGAAACGCACACGTTTCTACCATCGGAAGCCGAGGAACCCAACCTCACATACAATTTTTATATCCTCAACGCATTGGTCAAAGTATTTTCAACAAGTTGATTAGAGATGGCGCTAGCCTCTACTGTTTCTCGAATTTTGTCAATCTATTATGATCATATCGTGACTAAAATCAATGTTGTTTGATGGTTGCAGTTACAGGCATTGCACTGCGAAGACCACCTTCAATGCTTTTCATCCCACGTCTAAATTCTGCTGCCCACTTTTTGTCGATTGTGTATAACGAACAATGTGTACCAAGTAGTGATTGTGCGTGATGTTCTTTTTTTTTCATTTTTGACAATGTCAATGCAACCTTTACCTCAACAAATTTACAAGCCGCGGGTTAACTGATTAGCTTAAAAATTTGCAGAGACGCTAATGGCAGTTCGCCAAACTCCCAAGAAACAATCATAAGTTTAATGGTGCCCTCTGTAGATATGACTTCTATCTGTCCTCTTGTGTAAAAACGCAATTAATTTGTTACTGTTGTCTCTTTTTCAGGTACCTACCTCAGGGAATGATAAATCTAGAAGTTTGGATACCTCCTGAGTTCGATACAGCGCACATCCAGAAAACTAAGTACATTGTCGAGTGTGGTATTTCATCACCACCCGGCAGGTTTGGCTGGTTTATTCCTGAAGAACTTGACCAGCCTATAAGGTATTATTATAAGAACTGGAAAAGTGACATACGGGAAATCCACTGGACTTTCTTAAGGGATCCATTGGCAATTGGGGCTTTCACTATGGAAAACTCTAATATCAGACACATTTTGAAAAAGAATGCCAAAGAAGACTATGAATCTGATGAGTAAGTAAAAGTTCTTATTGTTATATGTAATTATTGGGTATTATTTATTAATAGTAACCAATAATCGCATATGTCATCTCATTATGTGGTAAAAAATATTTAATAAATTCTAACAGCAACCTCCACACTAAATATAGACGTGAAGACTACTTCTCGGGCTTCACAATTGTTGGTTTTCTTCTCTGTGACGTTCGCAGCATATTTTTATTTAAAGTTGTCATGAATGTGTATAAAAATAGTGCAATTTTTGCCTGGCTGATGATGTCGTAAAGCTGCCAAACTGGTATCCAGGAGAAAACGAACAATTGTGAAGCCAGAGAAAGAGTCTCTACGTCTATATTTAGTATGAAACGGTTTCATCAAGTAAGGACAACAACAATTAATGCCTTATATCTACATTTTTAGCGAATTTATGTAGAAAAAATTCGCATTGAGGAGAGCGTGGCTTCATTTTTTTAAACGCTACAAAAGTACCAAAGTATCTTACTCCACCACTACTCATGGAACACCGTGGGCATAAACTTATTTAACTTGATTTGGCAATACTGGCTACGCTGCCGATTTTCTGGTGCACTCGTATCATCTGATTTACAGTTCGTGCAGATACTGATGCTTGTCGAATGTCATGAATTGAAAATACGCGACTATAAAAGCAGCGGCAGTGCGTCAGTTCTTAGTTGGCATGCAGGCCTCTTAAACAAACTTCTATCATTTAATTATCCTCTCCCTCTGATTCTGCTAATCAGGTCATACCTGCAATAGAGGAAGTACCAGGTCAAACATCTGGGAGCCAGATCTAGAACGTACCCAGCCACGGCTGGTCTCCCGCAGGGTTCTGCTATATCCCCTCTGCTGTACAATATATTTGTCGCAGACATTCCGACAGCCCCCCTAAACGTGATATACGCACTGTACGCCGACGACACTACCATCCTCAGCAGCTCCACTCAGCCGAGGATAATAACCGAACGACTGCAGACCGCCGTAGTCGAGCTGCAAGGCTGGTATAGGAAATCCCTTCTAGCCATAAACCCCGATAAATGTTCAGCAGTCATATTTTCCAAGAGGAGACACACACATCACGAACTTGTATCATTAGACAACCGTCTAATTCCATGGCAAGATTCTGCCAAATACCTCGGGGTTTTCCTCGACAAATACTTAACATGGCGCCCCCATGTCAATCACGCCCGAGGAACAGCCTCAATGTTCATATCGAAGCTGTTCCCACTTCTAAATAGAAATTCCAAATTGTCCATAAACAATGAGTTGCTCATGTACAAAGTCATCATCCGGCCAGCCTTGACCCATGCATTACCTGCATGGGCCACCGCGGCCGCAACACACATCAAGACCCTTCAAATCATCCAGAATAAAATTCTAAGAATGGTTACCAGAGCGCCATGGTTTGTCAGAAACAGTCAGATTCACTCTGATCTGGCAATGCCTTCGATACTTGAGTTTATAACTCAACTATCCATAACTCAGTTCGCAAAAGCCGCTTCTCACCCAAATGCTCTTCTCCGTAGTGCCACCGACTATGATGAGCAGCTTCCACATAGGCATAAGCGTCCAAAGCTTATTCTTACCCGCTAACGCCCCCTCGGCAAAAACAGAATGGAAACATTCAAACCCAAATGTCATTGTGTGAAATCTTTCCGATGGAGGTATGGACTAAGGTCCAGTACTCCTAGGGAGGGGTTTTAGTGATTACAGTCTCACAGTACCTTGATATCCCACGGCACTACGGTGCCGTAAATGGGGTCTGCATGAGCATTTCCTCCTCCTGTATCCAACAAAAAAAGTTCTTGCAACTGTGTTGCAGTTGCAGTTTAGACGCTGACACAAATTTATGTACAGGTGTAATAAATATGGTTAGATGTTTAATTGGAGGCAAACGTAACCATAAGGACTAAGAAACCACTACTTCGTCAAAATCCAAAAATATGACCAAGCGTACTTTAACTTCAATTTACAAGCTTTTGAAATATGGAGATGAACAATAATGACAAACATAAGGTGGAGATAGAGAGACGAATAAAATTTCACTGGAAAAGATAAGAGAAGAAATATGCATAGTGAAAATACATTTAGAATTTAGAGGAATAAGGCACAAATTTAGACAACAATATTTGCGGGACACATAGGTGAAAACAATAGAAGAGGCTAAGAGAATAGCCTGTGGACGCAGTTAATGAAATTGCTGAAACTACAATGAAATGAAGAGAACTGATAAACCCAGAGAGTTGGAACGACATTGTGACGTCGCCTTCAAACTTCCAGACTCTGATAATAATCGTTACTTATTTTTAGCTCAGTTTATAAATATTTCTTGATATGATATGTTATTAATTCTAATTTTACTAGGTACTTTATTTTTTATATGATTTGCAGTAAAATGTACATTCTTCTTCAAAGCGTCTTTTTTTTCCAGATATTTCTGCCCCAGTGATGTATGCAGAGAAGGCGAATACATTCCACCACAGTGTGAACATGCCCAGTGTGCTCTGTTGCTATCTTCTTATTACAATGCCACCAGTTTTGTTATACACCACATTACTGAATTAAAACTACTAGTCAAAGTAATCTGGCTCGGGCCAAATCTCAAAAATGTGGCAGACGTTATTAAACGAAGCCACATACAGAATAACAACGGGAAAAGCATCATCATCTTGAACTGGACTCCAAGTGATGTTATCCTTCGTGAAGAGCACTTTATCAGCGTCGCTTTCAAGAACTGTGAGTTACTAAGCTCTACGCCTCAAGTTGGATGTAAATACGAAATGAACCGGTTGGTTAAATTCGCTTGGAGTAAGCTTCATGACATTGCTAGGCCCCTCTCCACTGCTTTAAATCTATTCAAGATTATGGGACCTGAATATGAACAACTAATAAACCTTTATGAAAATAGTACACGAAATGGCCAATCAATAAGAGATGTTGCTTGTCAATGGTTAAAAGAAAATACTAACTCGTGGACGTTTTGGAGGTTAGCTGAAACAAAACCTAAAATTTATATTGGGGGTATTTTTCCTCTAGTAAAATCATCATATAATGGGTTTGACATCGTGAAGGCCAGCAACATGGCAGCTAAAGATATAAACAGAAACAGCAGCATTCTTCCAAATTATGATGTACAACTTTTGGTCGGAAAGGGAGATTGCAGAGCTGATAGTGTAATGAAGACCTTTATTGATTATATTACTGATGATGAATACTACAGCAGTCTTGTTGGAGTTTTAGGACCGGCATGCTCTGATACTGTAGAACCAATTGCTGGTGTCTCAAAACATTACAGAGTACTAGTTATGTCTTATAGTGCAGAGGGGGCTAGTTTCTCTGACAGAACCAAGTATCCATATTTCTTTAGGACAATTGGTGAAAATATCAATTATAAGTATGTTTATTTAGAGCTATTTAAAACGATGGGGTGGAAAAGAGTGGCTGCTTTAACGGAAGATGGTCAGAAGTACACTGAATATATTTCACATATGCAGGAGCTTCTCAAGGACAACAAGATTACTTTTATTGCCAACACGAAATTTCCTAGGGAGAGACAAAATGTCGAAATGACTTGGGTGAGTTTAATTTTTATCTATCAGGTTAATGCATAAGTTTGTAGCATTTTTAGTGTCCAGGGTAAAAGTGCCATTTTGTGCAACATATGAAAGTTGTTTTAATGTCATACTATTTATTTATTTAATCAATCAACGGGAATAGCCTCAATTTACAAAAATTAGTAAGCAAGGCAAACATTGGACAAAAATCACATATCACAGTTGTTTTAATGTCTTACTATTTACGTATTTATTCGATCAACGGGAATAGCCTTAATGTATCAAGATGGAAAAGCAAAGCAAACATTAGACAAGAATCATAATTAACTAATAAAGCAACCATTACTATGAAATAATAAAATAATTATAATAAGTGAACTAAATTTACATACAAAACAATTAATACATCATATACAAAAACGTTCAAATAGATGTATATATAAATCTGAACAGAAAACAGAAGAAGATAAAACATATAGGTACACAAATGCGGGTATTTAATCGAATGTCTCCAAATATGTGCAAAGGTAGTGTAAATTAACGTTAACGGCAAAAGAAAATTTATTGTCAAATAAAACAGGAACCATTACTGATTTAGCTTTTCTTTGCACTCAACAGAAGAATTAATGCAGGGAATCCCACTAGAGCCATTTGTGGTGGTTAAGAAGAGAACATTATTAGTTAAAGTACAGCCAAAATATTTGTCTCATGTCAAAATGGCCCTCTTTGAAATGAGACAAATAATTTTGCTGTACTTTAACTAATAATGTTCTTTTCTTAACTAACACAAGTGGCTCTTTTAACTCTTTAATTGATCATGATCCACGTCAGTCACCTCCGTAATCGGTCAGTATTATCTATTGTAATCGGTCGACCATCATCAGCCTTCTCTCAATTTCTTTCTGGAAATATATTTCTTCTCTGACCTCTTCTAACACCCTTTTATTCGTCTTTCAATCAGTGTACCTTGCTTGCATTCTCTTCATGTTTTACTTAGTCAAAATCCATTTTTGCACATCATACATTACAACACTCCATATGTATGATTTGATGAACCCATATAGGTAATAGAGAATATACTGCTGCCTTCCCATTTAGACAATGAGAGGATTTGTACTCCAACAAAGAGACAGGGAAAATATAGTTCGCCTGTTCGGCTGCATAAGTCCATCCCTTTATGGAAACTAGAAGTAAAGGCATGCGCGAAATACTATTTTCTTATTATTAGAATGTTGCTGGATATGTGTTTCGCTTTAACAGGAACGACATGATGTGGATACCAATTTAAACTAGAGAATTAGAGTACATTAAAAACGTGGCTAAATACAACAGATATTCGGACTGCTTAGTGGAAAAATTAATGAGTAGACACAGACCAAATAAAATGTTTGTAGAGTCCACGACATTCAGGAAAGATAAAATAGAAAAAAGTTTGTTTGCCTACCATTTGAACCGCGTATCACAAGATTTTCAAGAAACCTGATTTGCAGCTCACTTTTTTGACAAAAAATAATTTAAAAAATTTGTTAGGCAATACGAAAGATAAAGATAAAGCCGCTGAAATGTCAGGTGTCTATGAAATAAGTTGTAAAGATTGTAATCTCAAATACATTGAGCAGACTAAACGAACTATTGAAACCAGATTCAAGGAGCATCTGGCACAGTTGAGATACGGTAGTGTAGACAAGCCATACGTGGCACAACATATTTGGGATAATAATCACCACAGATGAAGAGAATCTGAAACTTATCTAAGATGTTAGACAACCAGCGAAGTTGTGCACGAAGTATTTATATTTCTAAGGCAATAAAAAATAAAATTTCCTTAAACCAAGCTCCACCACTGATTTATGGCCCTTTGTTTACACTATCTTTTTGACATGGAAGATATTCTGAAACTCGGCAGTTAAAGTTATAGCAGAAGTTCAAAAACATCATGCGACAATTAAAATACAGTACACAGAAAATTTGCCTGTGATTTGGTCGTTCTCTTTGTCAGTCTTTACCTAAGACGTAGTATAAAAGGTGATGTTTAGTTGTAAGTGGTTAGGATTTTTTATTCTGTGATGACGCTAACTTTGTTAGTGACAGGATCGTCAGGTCTTTAAAAAGATGTGTTGTGGTGATTTGGGTTCTCCAATTGTACTTAACAGCCTTAAGGTAAATATAAATTGAGATAGAACGAAGAATTGTTTTGTTAACACTGTACTTGTCTATTTCTGCACTTCAAATGTAAACAAGATAAGGGGCATTGACCTAGGTGCTACAGCACATTCGAGGCCAGGGGTTTAAGTGAAATCGGTCGACATCTAAAATTGGTTTGGTGACTTCTTCACTTCCAGATCAACGGATTTCTTTATGTATGGAATCGAAAAACTGACAGATTTTTGGAAGGCAATCGTAAACAATAAGAAGGAATATATTCATGACTAATGTATTTTGTTTATTGAAAAAAATAACTTTAACGAAAACACTAACAGCTTATGCACCAATATTATTTCGGTACTAACAGCTTATGCACCAATATTATTTCGGTAAAGTAATACTCGAAAATGGCTTTTATAATATGTGACCTGTTATTTTTAAATTTAAAATCTAGATCATCTTGTTGAAGGATAATTATTTATATTTAAATTATTTTATAAAATTTTGCAAATTTGTGTGGCATACTTTGATTTATTTTTTTATTTTGACTGCAGGATTGTTATTGAAATATTCCACTATATCATATATATATATATATATATATATATATATATATATATATATATATATATATATATATATATATATATATATATATATATATATATATATATTCCATATTGTTACTAATCTAATGTAATAGCACCTATCATTTTTACAGTATTTGGAGGACTTTAGGAAGAAAATGGCGAGGATCATTATTGCAGACATCATGGACAATGATGCCAGATCAGTTATGTGTGCAGCTTACAAGTTGAATATGACACCATCGAATGGTTATGTATGGTTTTTGCCAGTGTGGTTAAATTCAACTTGGTACAATACAGACTTCTATAACACTGCCAATAATGAAAATGTCAATTGCACAACTGCTGAAATGATAAAGGTAAGAAATTATATTATTTGTAACTACATCGATGGACTAAGAGTCGAATTTTGTAATGTTAAGTTTTTTTGTATTAGTATGATTGATTAGCCTGACCGTGAAAAGAGAACGTTTGTCACTGGTAGTAGGTTAGGTTAGGTAATGCTTTAAATTGGCCATTTCGGCCCTTTCACTACTACCTTAAGGTCTATTGTGGCTTACGCCTAATTGTCTTATGTTTCACCCATCAAGTGCAGCCTCTTATAGAAGTCGACAATTTTTCAGGGTGAAAGTGGGGTCCTGCCGAAGAGGATGTGCCTGGTTCTGCCCACTGACGAACAGGAACATAGCATGTGCTCTGCTGTTTCATTGCTCTCCATACACAGTCGGTACTCAATTTCTTGTCCAAGCCCAATTCTGTGCAGCTGGTGACATTATAAAGGCCGATCAGAGTTCTCAATGGTTGCTTGTTTAACTCTAGAAGTTTTTAACCCTTGACTCTGAGAGGCACTTTATGAAGGCCTTACAGTGGGCTAATCCTGACAGATTTTGCTAATGTTGAAATACATTTGGATCCGTCCTGGGCTTCAAGGTGCGTTTCACTGTGCATAAGCATTTGTGCAGTGCAGGTTCTGCCATGCATTTAGAATGTGGGAGCATACTCAAAAGTTTCTTATTTCCGTCTAGTTATCATACACTGCCACAAAAACAACTATACTTGTATCTTGATGAAGAAGTTCAAGTTGTATTAACAACCACATCTTGTAACAGATACATGAAAATAAACAAAATATTCATTTTTCTGAAAATCCCTAAATCAACAAGTCGACAAAAGACAAGCTTCGATCACTGATGAATTCCTCCAAAAAAGCTTTAGACAGTGAGGTATATTTCATGGCTATCTGTCTATTAATGAAGCAGTGGTCTAATATTTTGGCCACCATCTGTCATCTGTCAGAGCAGTGTGTAAGCGGCAAACCAGTATGTACTAGTAACAAAAATGGTTCATCAAGTAGCTCTAGTGGACATTGTTACGCTTTTGCATCATACTGTGAAGAAAATAATATTGAAAGCACCCAAAACTGTCGTTGCTAATGTTATAGTGAGATGATAGACAATGTACTCTTTCTTGAGAAACATATAGTCTGGTTCGATAATTATTTCTGCAAAACATATCATGTTCATATTAGGACATAAAAGATTTTATGCACCCTCAAAGTAATATAGTGAAAAATTAAAGAGGCGTCCTTTCAAGACCAGTTTTAGAAGAGAAATGAACAGTTGGTGGTCCATTGGGTAGACAGCCTTAGGTTAGCTATAATGGTGAGTGGGTTATTTCAGTGATTCCATTGTGACCGTAGATCTCTTGTGGCTCACACCTAATTGCTTAGATTTCACCCATTTTATCCAGCTTTTTCCAAGAGTCGATATTTTTAAGGTTGAAACTTTGACAGGCTCCTCGCGGGGGGTTTTTTTCCCGCTGTTGAGGTGTTCTGCCCTCTAAGCGAAGTGTCTTGCCCAATTCGAAGTTAACAGAGATCTCAGTATCTCCCTGAATTCGTCTGGACCCAACATTTTCCAGTGCTTGACTCAAGGTTGTATCATATGGAGGTCTGGTCCCAAACAGTATCCAGGTGTAGTTGTTTGCCCGTTTTATAGATCACAGTGGAGGTCTCAACCTCCAGTAATTTAATTCACTCTGATAGAGATCTCAGCCTCTCTCCTAGTTCATGTGAACTCGACACCTGGCAGCGCCTTACTCAGGGCAGTATCATATGGAATTTCGCCCCCGAGCAACACCCAAGCAAAGTCACTTGCCCGTTTCGAAGTTCACAGTAGAGGTATCAGCTTCCAGATGTTATTTCACTTTTTTAGAGATTTCAACCACCCGCTGAGTTCGTCTGTACCCTACATCTACCAGTGTTTAATTCGAGGCAGTATCACATGGAATTTTGCCTCCAAGCGACATCCAATCAAAGCCGGTTGCACATTTCATAGCTCAGAGTGGAGGTCTCAACCTCCAATGTGTTTATTTCACTCCTCTAGAGTTCTCAACCTCCCACTGAGTTCACCTGAACCTGATATCTGCCAGCATCTGACTCAAGGTGATGTCACATGGAACTTTGCTCTTGACCCTAGTTACTCATCTCTTATGCCTGGCAGGCGATACCTTAGACTTAGACTAGAAAACCTTACTTATCATGTTAACAAATAATGTCGATGTACAATGATTTTCTTGGTAGCTTGATTAATCCAGTGTAATTCAAAAGATATTTTTATAAATTTACTTAAAGTGGTTTTATTTTTCAGGCAATCACAGGATATTTTGCCATGAGTCATGCATATTTTGCTGCAGATGATGACGTGATGCAATTGAACATGACTGTTGCAGAATGGAAAGAACGTTACCAAAAAGAAATATACAGTGAACCTTCTAATTATGCTGGATTTGCCTATGATGCAGTGTGGACTTATGCTATAGCACTTGATAAAATGATTGAAGATAATCCCGAAGTCATTTCACATTTGCATTCTTTGAATACAACCAGGTGAGTGTTGATCTGTGTCACGAGTAAGTGAAATTACAAATAAGGTTAATAACTTAAAATTGTAATATTGAACATTTTGTATAAGTTGTAAAAAATTATGAAAACCTTCTGTTTGGGGGGGGGGGGGTGCTATGGGGAAGTGGGTGGTGGATTTTGTGAAACTCAGTAGGTGTTTTCTACTAATTTGAAGATAGGAATGAAACTTATGAAATTTTCTATATTTTTCACATTAATTAAAATTTCCCGTCTACAATCTGTTACATTTCTAACCTAAAATGGACACTGGTTGTACCTGAGATGGATATATATTCGATAATAACTTTTACAGAAAGCACAACATTTTTATTACTAGGACATCCATATGTATTGTGGACTTAAATTCTACAAGTTAACATACATTGTATTGAGAAAATCTATGTCAAATGATAGCTGAGACCTTTGTCTCTTCGACAGTCCTGTAGGCAATGGGACAGGTAGTTTTTTAATAATGTCAGGGTCGTTGATAACAGATATTTCATCAGTTTCAATAAATTTATTACCAGGAATTGTCATGAAATATTTAACTTTATTTTCTACCCCTGTTGTTTTCATAATTTCGTGCACAAAATTCCTAACATATTTCTTCCCTCTTATAGATACAAGAATAAAGCTTCCCATTTTCACTGGTGCCAACTTCTTGTCCACATTTGCTTTATTTTCCTTTTCTCGTATTGTAATTAAACAGTCTCCATCTTCACTTGAGTCGACAAACCACATTATTTTTGTATTTTCTTCTTCATCGTTGCTTTTACTTATTTTTCGCTTTGCATGTTTTATTTTTAAAGTATCTCTTTTTAATTTATTCTCTTCTATTTCACTGTTTCACAGAATCTGTTAAAATACATGTTCATCCATTTTCTTTGCAGTACTGGTAAGCCAACACCATTACTTGATTTTTATAAAGACTGAAGTCTTTATGTACACCACAACAGTATCTTTTTTATTGTCATCTAGAATTTTCTTTACATCATATTTAAACTCATTATTTGATTATAGATGATTTTTTAAATGCCTATTTAAAGTGGTTTTTGAAATATCGTTGTTTCTTGCAGACTTAGTTTGCGTCACAACACATCCTCCACTGCTAATTTGAGGTTTTCTGTGTAAACCGGTACTCGAGTTTTCCCAATTTTACTCCTCAGCATTATTATCTAAATAAGAATAATACAAATAAGGAATCCGTTCATTAAAAATGAAACATGTGTTGTACCTTGGACCGGTGTGAGGTACAAGCAGTCTTGATTGTCCAAGGTACAACAAATATGAAATACGAAAAAAATTAATGTGGGAAAATTGAGGTTAGACTATTCAAACTTTTGTTACAAGAATTACAAAGCGGAAACATTATATAACATACCTTTTTGAAGGCAGCTATAAATTGCTGTTATTTGAGCAGCTACACTGTTGCAAACTAGCTTGAACAAGTATTTCAACACACAGAAAGCAAGAAAATTTACATAAAAACTATAAATGAATTCGTATGTGATTCAGATCACAAACCTAAATAAGTTGGTAGGACAAGCATGTTTTGTGCACCATAGATATCCTATTCGTCTCCTAGGTGGCGCCTGAGCTTAGCCCTGAAGTCCCGCCCTCTGATCATTATTATATCAATATAGAAGGAAACAACTGGGGAACAAACCCCCAACAGATGTACTGGCTCTATGTAGTGGTTATCAGACCAATGATAACATATGGAGCTATAGTTTGGTGGCCTAAGGCACTTCGTGGTATCGCGAAGACCAAACTGGCTCATCTACAGAGACAAGCTTGTCTGATGATAACGGGAGCGATAAGCACTGCACCATCAGCCGCTCTGGAAGTCCTCCTTAATATTCCACCTCTTCACATATGGTTGGAGAGGGTGACGAGGTGGACAACGTACAGACTAAAACAAACGGCCGACAGTATGCCGAAGGAAATCAGTCTGGGAGGGTCCGGACTCCTCGATGACATTGAGGATCACGAGATTCTGGGAATTGTTTCAGACTTGATGCCTACAAAGATCAGTAGAGATCTGTCTATCAAGACCGTCCTCCCGGAAAGGGAGGACTGGGAGCGAAATCAAACGACCCTATTGAGAGCTGATCTCTGCTGGTACTCTGACGGCTCCAAAACCAATATGGGAGAAGGAGCCGGCGCATATGGGGGCAGCACCAATGCTAGACTATCAGCTAGCCTCGGCAAGTACACAATCATACACCAGGCAGAAGTGTGTGCCATCGAGATGTGTGCAAAGGAAAGTATAAAAAACCAGTGCACACACAAATCGATAAAGATATATGCAGATAGCCAAGCTGCAATAAAGGCTCTTGGTTCCTACCGGTGTAATTAAAAAACGGTATGGAGTTGTAAATCTGCCCTTAACGAACTGGGCAGCTGTAATGAGGTGTCGCTGGTCTGGATACCAGGTCACTCAGACCACGCTGACCTCGATGGCAATGTTGCGGCCGACGCGCTTGCCAGGAGTGGTGCCCAGAGAGACTTTGTCGAACCAGAGCCGGTGCTGGGGATAACATCATGCACAGCAAAACGCACCTTAAAGACCTGGACAGAAAGAATGAGAATCCATTATTGGCAAAATCTGCCAGGATTAGCTCACTCTAAGGCCTTCATAAATGGCCTGTCAGAGTCAAGGGCTAAAAAACTTCTAGAGTTAAACAGACAACAACTGAGTACTCTAGTCGGTCTGTATACAGGACACTGCCGCTTGTGTCACCACATGCACCGTATTGCAGTCGATCAGGAGACCGAATGCCGACTGTGTATGGAGAGTGACGAGACAGCAGAGCACGTACTGTGTTCCTGTCCGGCAGCGGACAGGACTAGATACCTGCTCTTTGGCAAGATAAAGCTTGCTTTGGAGGATCTGGATCAACTTTCGCCCACAAAGATTATCGACCTCTGCAGGAGGCTGGCTTTGTTTGGCGAAATATAGACAATTAGGCGTGAGCCACAATAGACCTTATGGTCGCGGTGGAGAGACCGGTATGGCCCACTCACAATCAAACCTAACCTAACCTAACCATCAGTGTGGACATATCTGGTTGCCTACATTTACTTACAAAGGGCACAGCATAATCTATGCTGTGCAAAGGTTTCGTGTCCCAATTTTACTTAGTGCAGACAGGCGTTTAGAGGTTATCATGGCGTTCCAACAAAGGTATTGTAAGTTTTGTATTTAAATTTAAATTTTTTGCTTAATTGTATTTAGATATCAATAAAACAATACATTAAGCCCTCTTTTGATAAAGAAGTATGCAAAAAGAATTAGCAATAGCTACATGATGACTCGCTAAGTGTTTTGTCAAGAAGTTTGGACACGGGGTGTTAGTTTGGCTTACAAAATATTTTGCTGTTTTTTTTTTAAATTACACATAAGTTTTCGCAGATGCTGAGCTTGAGGAAATAGCGAACAGCAGCTATTTTTATCTCAGTGATGCTGAAGAAGCGGTTATGGAGGAAGTTGACAAGTTGAGTGTCAATGCAGACCTGGATGGATTGATGAATATCGAAACTTATAGTGGAGAACCGAATCAGGAAAACCTTATCATTTTTGAAGGAAGCGACTTTGATTTAGAAGACGATGTATCTTTATCTTGAATACGTGATCGACTTCTTCAAGAACAGCACAAAAATGTAACTAATAGTCCAGAGAAGTTTTTGTCAATCAAAGTGTAACGAATCATGATGCAGAGTGAATATTGCACATGAGTTTTGATGCCTCTAGATTATTTTTTGCAATATTTTTCTGATGATTTCTGGGAAAATCTGTCAGTACAAAGTAATATACGTGTGATGCAGGAAACGAAAAAAAGCATTGAAGTCAACAGCAGAAAAATATCGAAAATTAACCGGAATATACATTCTTATGGGAATTTTCGGTTTGCCTAGACTAAGATTGTATTTCATGAAAGGAATTGAAATACCAATCATTACTCAACTGCTGAGGGATAGAATTTTTTAATTGAGAAACTTCCTACATGTTGTTGACAACCTCGCTGTTTTATATTCATAAGAGACTAAAAAATACAATAGGATATGGAAAGTTTTACCTATCATTGACTCTGTTCGCAAAAAATGGACAAGTTTGCAGATATCTAAAGAATTGTCCATTGACTAACAAATGATTACGTTTTCTGGCACAACAACTTTACTTCAATGTGTCAAGAATAAACCAAATCCTGTAGGTCTAAAAAATGTTATTTTGGCTACACTGTCGGGATTAGCGTTGGATTTTCTCATTTAATAGAGAACTAAAGCTTGGCTCGATGGTATCACTGATAAAGGATTAGGAATTGATGAAACTGTGGTAAAGAAACTTTCAAGTGGCTTGAGTCCAGGGCACATTCTATATTTTGATCGTTACTTTACATCATTCAACCTGCTTTATTACTTATTATCCAAATATATATTAGCAGTATGAACAATAATGAATAATCGGATTCCACGAAATGTCAGAAGTAAAGTTAAGGAAGAAAAAGATTTGTTGGTGAATGGGTAAGAAGTAACAAAAAATGTCTCTCTTGAAATGGATGGATAACAGATCCGTAAAATGGTGTCAACACCGTCAGGTCAGGTCAGGTCACCGCCAGTAACAGACATGGATTGAGTACCTTCAAGACCGCCTTGCACTTGGAGACACAATAAACTATCTTATGGACTTGCTCGAATTTAAATTGTCTGTCCATAGATGCCTTGCCCTTGGAGGGGCAGCTCAAAACGTGGTCTCCAATGATACCAATGATGAGAACATAAGCAGGCCTGCATATTACAAAAATTCGTACATGCGATGCTGAATTTTGGGTTGCGCAAAGAAAACTAGATTTTATTGTTTAAAATGCAATGTTTGTCTATTTCGTCAGAAAGGCAATGTTTTTTTGAACTCCTTTCATAAGTAAACTCGTTTACAATGTACCAAATAAAGCCTTGATATCCAAAATACTAGTTATGTCATATGAACCTGTCAAAATAATATTAAAATTTAATAAAAAACATGTTTTGTTATTTTGATCTTTATAATCATATTAATCAGTAAATTTCGTAAAAACAAATATTACAGACAATCACCAGGACCGAAGAGGTTATATAGTATGCTGTACATGAAAATTTTACTATAGAGAAAAGACTAATAAGTATCAGACAGATGTTGGTTGAGAAAAAATTGCAAACAGACGTATTTAATATGATGACCGGGATTACACTAAACATAATCCGAAGCAACTAAAAATAAATGCAAGTATATGTTCACCTCTCTATATGAGAAACGGGGGCATCGCTTTAGAAATTTGTAGGAGAGGAATCCAAAAATATATATATTTATTCTAACAGGGTTACATTAGTTAGATTGAATTGTTTTTTCATAACCACTTGTTTTCTTTCACAGTAATCTAGGCAGGGTTCTCAGAAACCAATCGCTGACCAAAATTGAGGAAAACAAGACATGATTTTGTCGCCATTCAAGTTAAAATTGACCTGTGTTAGTATTTTTCCCACGCTTGGACGGATCGGACATTTTGTATATTCTATGTGCAATCTTCAGCAAAAACATCCAGAATTTGTTGAAAATTCATACTGTGGCCATCCTTACACAACTCGTCACAAGCACTTGATGCAGCAAAACATAACATCTTTGACAATTGACGATGGTCTGTAAAAATGTGAAAGCAGATATTTTAAGATATGCAATCACTTTCAAAAGAGGTCAACTATCTGGAAATAGATAGAATGAAAAGTCATCTTAAGGGGTTCCTAATAAAGGGAAGCTTCTATTCCATGGATAAATTTTTTGTCGAGTCCTAGTCTGTGCATGAATTAATAATAAAAACTGTTAACTTTTAGTTGCCTAATGTTTGTGCGTTCACTTGAATGATATTTGTGTTTTGTGTATTTCACATATTCATATGTTCTTCGTGTTTTTAATGTTTAATTGTCCTGGCCTATTGTATAGTGTGTATTGCTTATTTCATACTTTTTTATATAACTTCCTTTTTATGACTATCAAATTCTGTGTCCCCTTTTATTATTGAATAAAAGAGTATTATAATTATTATTAATAAGTTGTAAGTGGACATAACTATTTTTATTGAACTGGACCATACCATACTGAAAACCAATTTTTTATGAATTTTCAGAAATGAAATATATTTATTATTTCGCATATGACCTACTAAAATGTTCACACTCTGTATACACTATAAGTTTCCGCTATAAATCTAAATTTAAATTGTAACATTACACTAATTGGCACATTTTTTTCCAGAAAACTGGTGAAATTTGTGGAACAGACAGATTTTAATGGTGTCAGCGGACGGATTAAATTTCCTCGTGGCAACCCATCCCGATATTCTATCATAAACTTGATGGAATGGTATGATAATGAGACTCATATAATCGGTTCTTATACTCCAAATGTTACCTACAATGGTGATGAAATTACGGGAGGCGTTTTAAAATTAGATTGGCCAGCTATTAAGTGGTTCACCCCTGATGGTAAAAAGCCAGATGATGGAACTCCAGCACCACCAACTTGTGCTTTAGACAGATTTGCAAAAGTATTGAATGTTGAGTGTGAAATGGCTGTTGTCATCTTAAACATTCTAGTTGCAATTTTGTTAATATTATTTGTAATAGGTGTGGTGGTGTTTGTTAAAAGACGATATGATAAGAAAGTCCAGATTACAAAAGCATATATGAAGTCACTTGGCATAAACTTACTGAATCCTCAGCTATTAGGAAACTTAGATAAATGGGAAGTGGAGAGAGAAAGGGTTATAATCAATCGTAAAATTGGTGAAGGAGCTTTTGGAACTGTATATGGAGGTGAGGCAAACATTCCAAATGTCGGTTGGGTGGCTGTAGCAGTGAAAACGTTAAAGAAGAATTCGAGATCCGAAGAGAAACTGGATTTCTTATCAGAAGCAGAAGTAATGAAACGGTTTGACCACAAGAACATTGTTAAGCTGTTAGCTGTTTGCACCAAAGAAGAACCTATTTATGCTATCATGGAGTTTATGTTGTATGGAGATTTAAAAACATATCTACTGGCACGTAGAAATTTAGCCAAAAGCAATGATTCAGAAGAGTCAGAAGAGGTTAGCAGTAAAAAATTAACCAACATGGCTTTGGATGTAGCTAGGGGACTCAGTTATATAGCTGAAATGAAATATGTGCATCGTGATTTGGCTTCTAGGAACTGTCTAGTTGATAGGAATCGTATGGTCAAGTTGGGTGATTTTGGTATGACAAGGGCAATGTTCGAAAATGATTATTATAGATTCCATAGGAAAGGTATGTTGCCAGTAAGGTGGATGTCTCCAGAAAGTTTGATTTGTGGTGTTTTCACACCTGCTTCGGATGTTTGGAGTTTTGGAGTGTTGATGTATGAAATTGTTACTTTTGGTGGTTTCCCATTTCAAGGGCACAGTAATGCTGAAGTTGTGGATTTGGTGAAAAGTGGAGCTACTATTACGCCTCCTGTTGGAGTGAATATACAACTGTAAGTAGCATTTTCAATATTTTGTTATTTTAGATAGGTGTATAGTTAAACAATCATGTATGTTTTATGCACAGTGTGACTACCATAAATTTATTTATTTTTAGAGTTACACAAAAATGATACAATAGAAAACTGCAGGAATTACTTTTACTATTGTTTGCATTTTTTAGATAATACCTACTAAGCGTACAAGGGTAATTTCAAAATTGCATGACCTCATATTCAAAGTGTATCGTCTTTTGTTTGCATTGTTTTTAAACTTGCTCTCCTCTTGAGTACACTTGGTCCATCGATGCTGTAGTGCTCTGATCCCATGTTAAAATGTAGTTCTTCAATGAACAAAAGCCTGGACGCAGCAAGTGCGTTATGGTAGTGAATTTTCATAGAAATGATCTGGCACAAAATATTTTATTATAACTTTTTTTTCTTGTAACATAGAAATCTAGATTTTGGTGTATAGTTTACTTTTTATATCATAAACCTAGCTACCAAATTTGGTTATCATATATTTTTTATTTTTTAAGAAAAAAATTTTTTCAAATAAAAACTGAATTTTTTTCGGGATAACCTCGGCCGATTTTTCTGATTAACGAACTTATCAAAGCCATTTACAAAAGGAAGGTAAATGCCAAATTTTATTAAAATCGGCCTATTATTCTCTGAGATAAAATTTTTTTTAGAATGAAAACTCAAAATTTTCCCGGAAAACCTCGTCCGATTTTCTTGACTAACAAACTTGTCAAAGCCATTTACAAAAGGAAGGTACATGCCAAATTTTATTAAAATCGACCCATTATTTTTTGAGATAAGAATTTTTTTCGAATGAAAACTCAAAATTTTCCCGGAAAACCTCGTCCGATTTTCCTGACTAACGAACTTATCCAACCCATTTACAAAAGGAAGGTACATGCCAAATTTTATCAAAATCGGCCCATTATTTTTTGAGTTATCGGTGTGATACATACATACATACATATACATATACATATATATATATATATATATATATATATATATATATATATATATATATATATATATATATATATATATATATATATATATATATATATATATATGTATATATATATATATATATATATATATATATATATATATATATATATATAAACATATAAAAATTGAAACTGACCCCGGATATGGGTTCTAGGGGTGCTAGTTGGCGCTCATTTGCAAAAAAATTTTCAAAATTCAAAAGTCGGGATCTCCCCATTAGTGATTTTTTTCTACGAAAATTCACTAAAAATCGTTAAGCTTCATGTAGATCCCAGTAGCGGCTCGTACCTTAATGCATTGGGGGTGCGCAAGAAAAAAAAGTTCGGGATCCAGCAAGTGCGCTATGGTAGTGAATTTTTATTAAATGCTTCAAATTTGAATAACTCAAGTTTCTACGAACTTAGAAAGTTGAATTTTGGCGTATAGTAGGGTCTTACCTAGTGCAACATATCCACCAAATTTCATCAAGAAACTTTGTAATTTTCGGAGAATTTTTTTTTTTTTTCAAAAGAGCTCAAAATTTGAATAACTCAATATTTTAAAAATGTAAAAAGTTGAATTTTAGTGTGTAGTAAGGCCTTTTACAAGGCAACATATCCACCAAATTTCATTAAAATAGCTTTGTAATTTTCGGAGAAAAAATTTGTTTTCAAAAGAAAACTTAGAATTTGAGTAACTCAAATATTATAAAAATGTAGAAAGTTGAATTTTAGTGTGTAGTAAGGTCTTTTACAAGGAAACATATCCACCAAATTTCATTAAAATAGCTTTGTAATTTTCGGAGAAAAAGATTTTTTTGGAACAAAACTCAAAATTTTCCTGGAAAATCTTATCAGATTTTCCTGACTAACGAACTCATCCAAGCCATTAATAAAAGAAAGGCATGTGCCGAGTTTCATCGAAATCAGTTGTTTATTTTTTGAGTTATCGGTTGGATACATATATATATATATATATATATATATATATATATATATATATATATATATATATATATATATATATATATATATATATATATATATATATATATATATATATAAACATATAAAAATTGAAACTGACCCCGGATATGGGTTTTAGGGGTCCTAGTTCGCGCTCATTTGAAAAAAATTTTGCAAAGTCTCTCCATCGATACCTTCTATTAGTGAATTTTTTTAAATAAAAATTCATTAAAAATGAAGGGCTCGCCTATTTTTTCGAAAATGTATTATAAAAAATCTACGTACTAAACTAACTAAACTTAATAATTATTAACTATACTTACCAAGTTTTTCTCTAATAAGTTATAGATTATCGTAGTTAAAAAGTCCCTTAAAAAGTTAACCTTTAAATTTATAATATTATCCACTGAATTACATCACAATTATTTTGTCCACTTATTAAGCAACCGGAAGTAGCAGCCATAATAATAGTAATAATTGTCTTGTTAGAACATGTAAACAACAACGAAATGATCTAATTAAAATCAATCCAACGCGCAGCACTACACGAAAATTACTAAACACATGCTAGAGACAGACACGCTCTGCCAAAATTCCACTGCAAACCGCAACAAGTGTGGAATTTAAGAGCGCACACCAGATTGCTTATTCGGTCGTTTTCGACGATCATACTCGATCATTTCGTATTGAAGTATCGCATTTCCTCAAGAGCGCCGAAAAATACACACCGCCGGGCGACTGATGTATATATGGATATTTGAATATGGATGTCTATAACGATAACGTCTGCAACGATTAACACTATACTTATTCTGATGCTGTATTAATGGCTGCCCACTCTGCGATCCTCGATATACTAATTTTGTTTGTTGAATGCAGGAATGCAGGAGGTAAAAAAGTAAATAAAAATTTATCAAAATATAGCACAACAAAAATTATTTTTTTTCCATGGCAGGCGGCAGTACGCGCGCACGGGAGCACTTATTGAGCAGCCGCCCCTGGTAGATCCGGTGATTAAGTTCCAATTCAAAACTGCACTGACCGATTTCAGCCATTCAAACTGCTTATTTGTATGCTAAATTGTTATCCTGTTGCAAGAGCACACCTGTTGTCGAAATTTCAGAAAGCCAAATGTTGGTGTTCCAGAATGCCCAATGTTGGTTAGACAGGATCCTCCTGGAGTTTTTTCGCCTAGCATTGGGGTGTACTGCCATCTGACAAAGTCCTTGCATATTTCAGAGTTGACAGTAGAGGTTTCAATTTCTTTAAGTTTTTTAACCTCTTTAGATATCGCAGCCTCTCTCTGAGACAGTCTCGACTCGACATCCACTACTGTTTGCTCCAATTATGGCCTCCTACAGGCAGAATATACATTAGATATATCCTATTTGTTTCATCCCATAAGCGACAAGGTGAAGTCGTGTATTTTAATTTGTTTACATCTGATATATTTCTTACATATCTGCTATATTTAGATATTAGATTTTAGTGAATTTTCTTTAAAAAAATTCCCTAACGAGGAGATCCCGACTTTTGAATTAAAAAAAAAATCTTCAAATAAGCGCTAATTAGGCCACCTAGAACACATGTCCGGGGTCAATTTGAGTTTATATATATATATATATATATATATATATATATATATATATATATATATATATATATATATATATATATATATATATATATATATATATATATATATTAACTATAACAGGATTGATAACACGGCATTTCTGTACTATACAAGGAGATAGGTTTAAGGGCAAAGCTGCAAGGAGACAACCGCAAACATAAGCCTGAAACACGTGTTTGCGGTTGTCTCCTTGCGGCTTTGCCCTTAAACTTTTCTCCTTTATATATATATATATATATATATATATATATATATATATATATATATATATATATATATATATATATATATATATATATATATATTACGATATCACACCGATAACTCAAAAGATAATGGGCCGATCTTGATCAAATTTGGTGAGTACCTTCCTTTTGCAAGTAGCTTAGACAAGTTCGTTAACTAACAAAGTAACGGCAACCACATTTGGTACGCGTGTTTTTATTGCAAAGAGTGAACCAGGTACCAAAAATTAGGTCTCTAAGTTTAAAGACAAAAAAGTTATGGGCAGTTAAAAAAAAAGCGTTTTCTCCAATACATCAAAGTCGCAATTTGAAACGTCAAAATTGGCAATGTTTAGGTAAAAAACGTGAAACAAATACGGATTGTGAAACGAGAATGTTGCAAGAAGAGTGTTCTGCGAACCCTTAAGTATCAGCTTCAACCGTCATTGCCCTTCATTTTACTACAATATTTACAGAAAATTCATTTCAAATAGACCCTTTCTCTGATGCTTCGGCTGTCGGTTTAGTTAAGTTGATGATTTCGCTGTAGGTTTAGTGAAGTTTATGGTTTAGTGGTCTATAATTTTTAGCTAATTTTCGTTGAACAAATTTGTTAATGCATTTCTGCATTTTTTATCGAAATATGATGCATGTTGGTAAGAACAAAAAATCTGGACGCAGTAAGTGCATTTTGGTAGCGAATTTTCATTAAATCCTTCAAGTTTCAATAACTCAATTTGCTATTAATGTAAGGTTTGTTGGCTAGGAAACCCACATTTAAGTTTATTTTCGGTATATTTTTGTACATTTTCAAACGTTAAGTAATTTTGATAAAATATACTACATAGGCTATACCGGTAATCAGATTGATGCCTGCACGCATTTGCTATTAAAAACATTTTAATGAAAATTCACTTGCATAATGCACTTGCTGCGTCCAGACTTTTTTTAATATTTTGAGGTAAAAATTTGTTTCGAAAGAAAACTCCGGAAAACCTCGGCCGATTTGCCTGGCTAACGAACTCATCCAAGCCACTTACAAAGGAAGGTACATGCCGAATTTGATCAAAATCGGCCCACTAATTTTTGATATATATATATATATATATATATATATATATATATATATATATATATATATATATATATATATATATATATATATATATACATACAGGCTGTTTCAAAAAACATGCACCATCGCTCGTGGGGCAATACCTTACTAAAAATTAAGAAAAAAAGTTCCTGTGCACATGGGCCCGGAAACGCATAGTTTCCAATATACAGGGAGTTGAATTTTAATTATTTTTTTTAATTTTTATAAATAACTTCAAAACCACTGGATTGATTTTAATTAAAATTGGAACTTGAAAGTGTATTATGAAAGTGCATATTTTCAAGTGAGAATCTGCTTACAACTGCGTCAGTGGCGTGCGTACGGGGTAACTGTAAAAATTCATTTGGGGAAAAAATATGTGCGCCACTGTCTTTTTCTAATTTTGATACATCAGTTATGAAGCTTATTTCATAAGCCACAAAAGCTGCCTCTTGGTATTTTTTCGTTCAGGGTATCCCTTAGGAGATATAATTAATTTTATAAAAAGGGGCAAAGTACCGATTAGTCGGCGTAATAATAATAATAATAATAATAATAATAATAATAATAATATATATTTACTGCAACCATAAGAATATGAAAAACAAAACATACAGTAAACATTACAGCAATAAACGTGCAAATAACTAACCTACGTAAAACTTATTGGTGATAAACATTGAAATGAATATTACAAACATTGATAAAAAATGATAAATAAAAAATAAAAATAAAAAATGAAAAAAGTAATCGTAAAGACACCATGATTTTTCCAAACTCTTGTTTTTTGTACATTACTCAATTGACTTTAATAACAAAGCTAAAGAAAATGTTGAAAGTGACCACCATTAGCGTCGTTACAATTATTTAACCTTCTGCGCAAAGATCTTACTCTTCTGCAAATATTTTGATCTTCTCTAATGCTGTCAAATGCATATTCTATTCTTCCCAACAATTCTTCTCGTGTATTTACTGGTGTTTTATACACTATTTCTTTTAAATGACCTCACAAATAAAAATCGAGAGGATTCAGGTCCGGAGATCAAGGTGGCCATGACACCGGACCTCCACGACCAATCCATCGGTGACCGTATGTGTTGGCTAAATATGTTCTTACAACTGCTGCAAAATGTGCGGGCGCACCATCATGCTGGAACCACATTGTACCATTTCTAATAAAAAGCGGTAGTAACAACAGCAAATCATTTTGTAAAAAGTTTAAATATGATTCATGGTCAAGACGATTCAGTAGAACAACAGGACAAATTATGTGATTTTCAATAATAGCAGCCCAAATATTAATGGAAAATTGATACTGCGAATTTGCAACTCTTAGAGAGTGTGGGTTTTAATCGGCCCATGTATGTAAATTGTGAAAATTTACGATACCTTTTCGCGTAAATGACGCCTCATCAGTAAATAGTACACGTTTAGAAAAATGTTGGTCGTGCCTAAGTTTGTTTAAGAACCACTGACAAAACATTACCCTTGGTTGAAAGTCTCTGGGTAGAAGTTCCTGGACACGTGTAAAATGATAGGGATATAAACTTTGATCCTTCAGAGTTGTGTGAACTGATGATGCCGAAATATTACCCAGTTCGGTGGCAATAATTCTCGTACTTGTACTACGATCACGTTCAACTCTATTTAATATTACCTCTTCAACTCGTACAGTTCGGCGGTATCTTCTGCGTCCAGAGTCAGCTTTTAAAGGTTTTAAAGAACCAGTTTCTCTCAAATGTCTTACAATACGTGGGAAAATATTTTTGTCAGGAATTCTTCTTTGCGGATAAGTTTCCTGATAAACTCGCACAGCTTGTCTAGCATTTTGATTTGTTTGTCCATAAATTAACAACATATCAGTCAAATCCGCTGAAGTGTATTTAATGAAAACCATCTTGAGAGGAGGAAATAATATTAATGAGCAGCTCAGTATCAACAAATAACTAAAAACGAAAATACTGCACCGTATCAAAATTTAAAGAATAGCACGAAAACTCTTTTGACGCCTACAAATCACTTCAAAATTGTAGAATTTAGAGAACTGTCAAAAATTATAGTTTCATGGCACTTTACGATTGCTGTTTTCATTACTCCAACGAATCGGTACTTTGCCCCTTTTTATAAAATTAATCATATCTCCTAAGGGATACCCTGAACGAAAAAATACCAAGAGGCAGCTTTTGTGGCTTATGTAATAAGCTTCATAACTGATGTATCAAAATTGGAAAAAGACAGTGGCGCACATATTTTTTCCCCAAATGAATTTTTAGTTACCCCGTACACACGCCACTGACGCAGTTGTAAGCAGATTTTCACTTAAAAATATGCACTTTCATAATACACTTTCAAGTTCCAAGTTTCATTAAAATCAATCCAGTGGTTTTGAAATTATTTATAAAAAATTAAAAAAAAATTAAAATTCAACTCCCTGTATATTGGAAACTTTGCGTTTCCGGGCCCATGTGCAAAGGAACTTTTTTTCTTATTTTTTAGTAAGGAATTGCCCCACGAGCGATGGTGCATTTGCAAAAATGTTTTTAAAATCCAAAAGTCGGGATCTCCCCATTAGTGAATTTCTTCTAGGAAAATTCCCTAAAAACTGGACTATTGTTTCACTAACCAAGTTAGCGTTGTAAATGTTTCACGCCTACAACTGTGTTTACATTCTGTGCAGGTTTTCTGCCTAGATAATTGAGGGTGATTCAAACAGAACAAAACGTTCACTGATCACTCACCAGAATATCCCTCTACCCAAATTCGGTTATCATCATTCCCACACTTCCTTTGTCGGTTATCTCTGGTAAAGTGGTCAATCAATAAAGTGGACTTAGGAGGCAGTGCTGAATTCATACAACTTTTATTATTATTATATTTAGTAATATATTAGTATATACTTTCAAAACCGTTTAGCTGTCCTGGTTCTCTAACATTTTTGATTACTTTTAGGCTCATTTATTTAGGTTAATTAATTTTCGTAAAATTCACTAATGAGGAGATCGGTATATATATATATATATATATATATATATATATATATATATATATATATATATATATATATATATATATATATATATATATATATATATATATATATATATATATATATATATATATATATATATATATATATATATATATATATATCGTACGGATAACTGCAGTGACGAAGTTGTAAGACAAATGTTTGTACTTTCACCAGATGATTTAATTCTAGTTGCAACAGTAATATATAAAGGAGGATGATGGCCATCTCAAGCTGCAGGAATCTCTTGTCAGCCTCAACATGACAAAAGTGAAATCAAATTATATTAATGTTTCTAATAAAATTGAAGTATTCATCAAGAAGTATGTCACATAAGCTATGTTAAATATAAATAGGTTTATAAGGAGTATTACAACAATCAGCAAATTCAGGAAGATTGAAGGCCCCTATAAATAATGAGTTATATCCATATTTTGTATGGAGAATCTCCAAAGCTTAAAAAAAGCGAGAATAATGAACATTCCTAGGGTTAGGGGAATTCAGATCACAAGGGTATTAAAAGAGGCAAAGTGGTTTGAAGTTCTAACTCCAACAATGTTGATGAAAGCAATCAAATCACAATCAAGAGAAATATTAAGTGACTGTACCTCGATACAAGATAAAATAGCAGTAGCGGCTCATGCCTTAATGCATTGGGGGTGCGCAAGAAAAAAATTTCGGGATGCAGCAAGTGTGTTATGGTAGTTGTTATTAAATGCTTCAAATTTGAATAACTCAAGTTTCTACGCACTTAGAAAGTTGAATTTTGGTGTATAGTAGGATGTTACCTAGAGCAACATATCCACCACATTTCATCAAAATAACTTTGTAATTTTCGGAGAAAAAAAATTCTTTCAAAAGAAAACTCAAAATTAGAATAACTCAATTTTGGTTGAATTTTGGTGTATAGTAGGGTGTTACCTAGAGCAACATATCCACCACATTTCATCAAAATAACTTTGTAATTTTCGGAGAAAAAAATTTCTTTAAAAAAAAACTCCAAATTATAATAACTCAAAAAACTCTAAAAATATAGAAAGTTGAATTTTAGTGTGTGGTAAGGTCTTTTACAAGGCAACATATTTACCAAATTTCATTAAAATACCTTTGTAATTTTCAGAGAAAAAGATTTTTTTGAAACAAAACTTAAAATTTTCCCGGAAAACGTTATCCGATTTTCCTGACTAACGAACTCATCTAAGCCATTAATAAAAGAAAGGCACTTGCTGAGTTTCAGCAAAATCAGTTGCTTAGTTTTTGAGTTATTGGTGGGATATATATATATATATATATATATATATATATATATATATATATATATATATATATATATATATATATATATATATATCGTACGGATAATTTTGATTTACTTACACTTGTAACCCATCTTTTCTGTTTTCAATGTATAATTCGGTTTTTCTTTAATTTATGGTGATTTGTGAAAAATGTTTTACTAATCGCATTTCATTCTTGATAATGAGAAAGCAAGCAACACAATTTCATTGTCCTTTATGGTATCAATTAGGTTAGCTAACAGTTGGATATAAGGTATAGAGATAGTGACAGTTACGAAATTGAAATAAAGCCTGTTAAATTGCTTGCATGGGTGATACATTTATTAACTCCAATCCTTTATTTATGTTTTTTATTGGATTCGTTTCTCTCGCTTATAAAACGTTAATTTGATTAAGTGCGGCTGTTTTAATGGTAAATTTGCAGTTGAGCTCACACGGGCTTTTTAGAAAAAAAATCAGAAACATGCTTAGAATGGTCCTTGGATCCATAAACCACAAAAAAAATTCGTGCAAACAACCCCCAAGAAAGTTACGAGACCAGGAGTGAATAGGAGATACTGGGCGAGGAAGAAGATAAAAAGGAAATTAAAACGAAAATTGTGGAAAAAAAAAGCTTAACCGGACCTATACAAGCTGCCTTTATCCCATTTTGCAGCTATACCTCCTTAACATCCAGTTTACCCTACACAACCCCTATTCGCAACAGGTCCCGTAACTTTAAGGTTCACTTGGTGAACCCAAATCACCACAACACATCTTTTTAAAGACCTGACGACCGTTTCACTAACAAAGTTAGCGTCATCAGAGGATTACAAATTCTTAGAATTACAATTTTTCATCCACTGATGATGCTAAATTTTTTAGTGAAACGATCGTCAGGTCTTTAAAAAGATGTGTTGTGGTGATTTGGGTTCTCCAAGTCTACTTAATCAGTGCTCATCACAGGTTCCAATCTTCACGTAGTTCCATAACTTTTTTGGGGGTTGTCTCCAAGAAATTGTTCTTTATGCATTAAAGGTGGTTGTATGCGTGCACAAGGGGAAGGAGAACAATCCAAACCACAGGAATATTTTGTATGTTCAGCTTTCTAGTGTATTTTTTTTGTGAGTATATTTCCTATTTTGTATCCAAATTGCTGTATATATTTATATTAGAGATCATGTTTTTTCTTGTCCTTCTTAACCTTATTTGTACGGTTCCTAATTAACCTTCGTCTGCATGACAGGGTACCTGCGTATCCATTCTGTTTTAAAAGTGATGTTTTTATTTGTTAATGTTGATATTTATGCCCAAGGTGTTGTGACATCTCAGAATTCATTATAAAAAACCATTTTCTGCCAATGTAGTATTTTTTATAACTTTTCAAAATTATATAATGGACATTGAAATTTTTTATACTTATTCCTCACATCAGGGGTACCCCGGTACCTACTTAAATAAAAATTTATTTTGTTGCAAATCTTTAACTTTGGGGCACAGTAATAAAAAAATTAACAATCTTTATTTGAAAAAGTATATTAATTTTATAATATTTTTTTAAAACAATATTTCTTTTACAGTTTGCAATTGTAACACTTATTTATTTTCTCACAATGTTCGTCGCATATTGGGCGGCTACAAACGTCAAACGATTTTCTGGTTTTTCTCTGTCGTTTTGTAGCAGCTCGACACACGTAACATTTACCTATTACTTGAAGGCGTCCGGTTTTATCTCTGGGATGATTCTTTTCTACATACGGCGGTGGTAGTTGGTATGCTAATGGACCTCCTAACATGCACTCAATTCCCGATTTGGTACTAAAATGTTGTAACACCTTTGGTGATTTGGCTCTCAATTCTATGCTCGGTCTAGATAATTGCTTTCCAAGTTCTTGAGGAAATTTTTGACGATATTTTTTTTTCTTCTGAAGAGGGTTATTTTCAGTATAAATAATATATGCTGCTATATCAAGCATGTTATAAAACATTGCAAGAGGCCAACGGTTTGTTCGACGTTTGACAGTATTGCGACACCATCTTATCCATATTATCAACACCACCTTTCCCTGAATTGTAATAATGGATTATTTAAGGTTTTTCTTTAGACCAGATACATTTGCAGTGTCGTGCTTTGTGGATAAGAGTATTACAGATTTTCCCTGTTTTGGTACGTATGAAACCAGTATGATAAAGTCCTCAGAAAATCCAAACCTAGAAGAATGTTCTTCCCTACTTTTATTTGGCAACATCTCTGGCGGTATATAAGGTTTATTTTTTTTAGCGTACCCACAACAGAAAGTTTCCATGACATTAGAAACCGAGCTAAGGGAAGTGTGGTGAAAAAATTATCCATCACAACATTTATCCCACTATTTTTATAATGAATGCATAAATCTTTTACCAGACGCTCACCTTGATTTTGTTTACCGCCTTGCGATGATTTCCCTGTATAAATTTACCCCACAAGAGGGTAAGAATTAACTGCATTGCACACCCACCAAATTTTTATACCATATTTGGTAGGTTTGGCTGGCATATACTGCGTGAAACTCGTCCTGCCTCTATACGGAAATAGTTGTTCGTCTACCATTAGGCATTCAGAAGGTGTATAATTCAGTTTCAAATTTTGCATCAATAGAAGCCAAAGTTCTGAGATAGCAGCTGCTTTATCAGTTTTCAATCTATCGGTTCTGGTATTCATATTGTCAAAACATACAAATCTTTGGATGGAATTAAAGCTGTTGACTGACATTGTCGCACGGTACAATGGGTAAGCATCACTTTTCCACAAGTCTCTCAGATTTTCTTTCTTAGAGTGTCGCCCTCCAGCAGTAATCAATATCCCGAGATAACTATCAAATTCTTCTTGTGTGAGAGATTTCCAAATTTTTGGTGGTTTGTTGGAATGCTGTTTATTCCACTCCGCAGTGATGGTTTTGGCTTTGCAGTTTGTTTCTCGAATTATAATGTTGCACATTTCTGGAGTAAAAATGCGTGCGAAAATTTCCCAAACTGTGAGGGAATTTGTAGTCTTCAAAGGTCCAGATTTTTTTCGCAAAATATTTTGTGACAGCGTTTGACGAGCAGGCATTGGGGGACTAAATTGCCAGATAGTTCCGTTTTTAGAACGCAAAACTAGGTCATCGCAATTGTCTTCCTCAGCAATTTCAATTTCATTCTCAGTGTCAAGCAAAACATCTTCTATGTCTGATTCGTTTGCTTGGTTATTTGTTGATGACAACAAAGGCGGTAAATATTCGTCTTCTGATTCGGTGTCTTCAATTTGTTCATTGTCATTATGACAGTCTGAATCAGATTCCATAGCATTTAATTCCTGAAGATAACTTGCTGTTCATAACTCATTCTGTTAATAATCAGGTACATAGGAAAAATGCCAAAAATTACAACAAAAATGTAGTTTATTATCATTTATCACTTTTATAATCTATGTACCGTTTGAATTCAGAACTGGAAACTTCCCCTAAATTTTTCTGCCATTCCGAAAATTTACTAATCACAGTACAATTTCCAATTGAAAATAGTGTTGTTTAGTCAGCGGTAGACAACAGACTAAATAAATGCTCTAGCATCCAGACAAATATCGGATCAGGAAAACAATTCTCCGAAATGCAGAATCCGTTGTTGTCAACAAAACACTGAGCGGAAGTATGTAAGCCGAAACGGCTCATAAAACTTTTCTTGAAACATCAGATGTGACATTATAACTATAACTATTTATAAGAATTAGAAAACTAATGATTTCTAAAATGGTAGGACAATAATTATTGCAGGTACCCGGGTACCCTTGTCGTGTATTATGCGTTAAAATTTTATTCGTGAAGGCGACGGTTAAATAAAGTATTTTTTATAACTTTTAATATAAGGCTGAATCACTAATATATTATTCCTATGAAAATTCACTACCATAACGCACTTGCTGTGTCCCAAAGTTTTTTGGTTTTTAGCTCATTACTTCTGGAAAGCATAATTATCTATCTTGTATATTGAAAACTACATAGTAAGCCAATGCGTGTAGCTTAGAATTTATTGCATATTTTAGTAAATAGGAGTTTAATTATGTGTTCTTTTTTGTTGCAGGGAAGGTTTGATGAAATCCTGCTGGCAGCCAGATCCTAAAGATCGTCCTTCAGCCAAAGAAATTGTTTCATTTATAGCTGAAAACCCCCATCTCCTTCATTCTTGTGTTGATGTGCCCTCGCAGTGGGTTAATTTGGAAAACAGCGCTCAGATGCATCTATCCAATCAATTCCGCAAACGCTCCTCGGCCAGTTTTAAAAGTTCTCCTGTAATCCAGAATGGCGGAGGCCCTCCAAAAGGAGGATCCATTCATCGACAACAGTCAGCAGAACCTTTCAATGGAGGGGTGAGTATACCTCTAGAAAACTGCGGTGCCAAAGAACCACTGTTGGGCAGGGCAAAATCCAGCTCTAGCCTAATAAACTTTAACAGAATTGTACAAAGTAAAGATGATGAAACAAACGAACAGGAGGAGGAAGATGGGCAGTATGTGGAAAGCTGTCCAGCTCTTCCTGAACAAGCCATGTCCGAAGTTTGATATACCACTGACATACAGACAGGAAATAAAGTTAAAAAGAAAGGCGCCGCTGAAAACGTACCGCTCTAACCTTAAATGATACACCGTGAATGGTCCATCAGTTATAAGAAATTACTGCCAGGAAATAGTTTAATAGGTATTCAGACGTGTAAATGCAAGTAAGATTTTATCTTTTGCATTTTTTATTAACATAGGACACAATGTCCCTGACCACTGTTTTAAAATGATAAACCAGTTTTACTGATTTTGACGAAATACATTTTTATGTATCTATTTATTTCTCCATATCAAGGTTTTTTTATAACTAGCGGCGTAAATAGAATTTCGAGAAGAGTTGTACATCTTGTTGCAATGTTAACTGTTCATATGAATATTAAAAAAAAAACACTGGTTATGGATGTCCTTTCGGTGGGATAAAATACAAAGTAGCAATAATTTTAGCGAATATTATTTTTCATTAGAGCTGCTAACTGATGGACCTAAACATGCACAAATACAGAGAATCCAGATATTTTTTTACCGCAACAACGATTTATTGTTACTGTAGAATTTGTTATATACTCTAGTCCAAATTAATTTTAGAAGTATTGACTTTAAAAAGAGTACAGACTGATAAAACTATAGGTAATTCCAACAAATCAGAAGTCATATAATAGGAAATGTAGCTGTTAATCTTAGGTAACTATTTCGTGTTAAGTAATGCATACTATAATAGCATTCTTATTATTATTTTGTTTTATTACAAACACATAATACATTTGGCCTAATAATGCACATATCATAAAGGCTTGTGACAATATTTTACATCACACGATTTCACAACTGTATTATAAAATTTTAAGTTCAATTCCAGTGCGGTTTTAACACTCAACTTGATGAGACAAAAATAACTTGAAATTTATTTGAAAAATAATATATTTATTTAAATTGGTTCGTCTTCAACCTCTTTCACAATACATTTTATAGCCTACAAAGCAATGATAAGTTATTTGGTATCTTTGGAAGCATAACAATTTTAATCCAAAAAAACTGTACAAGGAGGCTCTAGTCTGTCGAAAAATTAATGGCTACAAAGATATAAAAAAATGGCTTAGCTCTGATTTTCATTTTTTTGCTTCTATTTCATAACAAATAAAAACATTAAAATAATACATCAAGAAGGGTGCATTTTTCCTTCATATAATTATTAAGAAATATTATCACAATATACAGGTGTCCCACAGTCGCTGTTGATTAGAAGTATTTAAAGAACCGCAAAAGCTAGCAAATCAAAATTTGGTATGAAGCCTGTTGAGCCTACTATATAGTGATTTAAAATAATTTTAAAATAACAGGAGTTCTGGAAGTACTGGAAATTGATAACAACTTGGTTTTTTAAATGATTCCATGTTTTTAAATTTTTTTTATGATTCTATGTTGAATCTTAGATCTACCTTATGGGACATACCACTTACCTAACATGTCACCTTTCGGCGATAAAAACTGTTTTATGTCAAAACTGACAAAAACGCTCAGTGTTAAAAAATGTGTAAGACTAACTAACAAAGATAGAACAACAAAATTTTGGCAGTAGGAAGTCAAAACATTTAGGTTCGTTTTTATTTAATCCAATTTTGTAAATTGTCCACAAGGTGGTCTGAAAAAAAAATTGACTGAGGTCAACACAAATGTGCCAAGAAGTTACTTTTCTAAATGGAACACCCTCTATGTTTCACTAGCATTCTCTATACCTAAGTCTTCAGGTTTTTAAGTTAATTGCAATTTTTAAAACTGATTTGGCGTGATCACGAATTCAAGACCAGGAGAGGTAGCCTAAGCTGATTTAAAACAAAGTAGACTTTGAAAATGCAAATGATTTTTATTGTCAAATTTTCAAAATAACCACCATTCGCTTCTAAGTACTTAATTAACAGTCTTTTGACACCTTGTACTTTCGCTCTTCTAATTTCTAAGGGGTCCAAATTATTGAATGCTAATATTACACGAGCCTGTAATTCTTCACGGGTGTTAACAGGAGTTTCATACATCTCCGCTTTAATTTCCCCCACTAATAAAAGTCCAGCAGGGTTCGATCTGGGGATGTTGCCGACCATAATCACCTAATTCATCAGTCTTCAAACATTTGGTTTAACTCATAATCCACTGCAACGGTTTTTATCTCCGAAAGTTGACGTTTTAGGTTAGGGGTATGCCCCATAAAGTTGATGTAAAATTTTTAAAACAAATTTAATAAATGATCATTCCATTTAAAATAACCAAGTTGTTATCAATTTCTGGTACTTCCGGAAGTTGCACTATCGTAAGCTCAAAAGACTTCTTACCAAACTTTGATTTGCTGGCTTTTGCAGATCTCCAAATATGTCTAACCAACGACAACCGTGGGACACCTGTATACTTTCAAATTAAAAATTAATAGTATGTGCTTTGAGTGGAATGCTAAGTACTTATGATGTAGGCACAAATGTATGAAAATCTGCACTCATTCAAGTATTAAAAGCATGTAGCGTGGCTGGTATTCGTGACAAAACGTTATGTCTGTTTATTATTATGTACTTAAAAGCATAAATATGAAAACTGGGATTGCTCTTTTTATTTGTAGCCATCGAACTTTTTCAGACTGTGGTTTATTGACAAAGGGTGGTGGATTTTAAATGTGGATACCATTAGGGTCTCTAAAACTATGAGAGACAAAGTTGTTTAAATCAGACAAAAGTTGCACTTTCAGATTTGAAAGAAACCTCATAGGTCACTAAATATAGACAAAGACATAATAACTATCTTTTTTCTTTAATATTTTAAAAACTTGGTATTTCAACAGCCTAAAATTTTATACAGGATTCGCCATTATGCTTGTTGTAGTGATCTTAAAAATATATAATCTCATAGCTTTAAGAGTGACAATAGTGATTTTTTTTGGACACCATATTGACTTCTTTTTCACCAAAGAATAATTGACTTCTTTTTCACCAAAGTGTAGAAGACTTTTTCTTGATTACAATAAGGTATCACTTAAGGAATTTTATTTTTCTTTATGTAAAATATAAAAAATATGTGAAAATTAAGTAGGCCATGATATTAAGACAACAATGAAAGCAAATGTTTGCTGTCATATTTAAGTTATAAAATTAAAGGTGGTACGGCAGACACTTAGTAATTATTACTTATTGTAAAAAAACGTGTGGAAAAAGAAGAACATGTATTTACGTGATGAAATGATGGATATCTGTCTTTTATTTCAAATATTGCAAGACGTGTAGTTTTCTTTACCTTTGTGTCAAAAAATACAAACAAGTCACAAGTCTAAACAGAGAAAAAAGACAGATCTTGTATGTATGAACATTTCTTTGTTTATCAAATTCATTTCTATAATTTTTTTCTACTGTTTTTGTTTTATTTTGAGACAAACACAAAGACTCCATTCCAAGTTTATAGGTATCTCAGAAAACAAAAAAGTTACATATCCACCATTTTATCACTATATATTTCTTTATTTTTAACATGCTTTTTTTCAATAAATAATCTAATTATTAAGTGACAGCTGACAGTATTATTCTAATTTAACTACTAATTAAACGTGGCAGAAAACATTTTGTTTTAAACATGTCAGAAAGTCACAGCCTACCTACTATTTCAGTTATTGTTCTTACACTTCACGTGAAGAAAAATAAAACTCTCCAAATGATATTGTAACCAAAATAAATCTTCTATCCTTTTAAGTACACTTGGAGAACCCAAGAAAAAAAATTTCATCCCCTAAAGACGGTAACTTTGTTAGTAAAACAGTTTTAAAAAAAAGTATTGTGGTAATTTGGGTTCTCCAAGTGTACTTTCGGTGCTCATCATATGTTCCAATCTTCATTTAGTCCCGTAACTTTTTTGGGGGTTATCTCCATGAAATGTTTCTTGTGCTTTTTGCATTAAAGGTGGTTGGATGGGTGCACAAGCGGAAGGATAACAATGCAAACCAAAATACTATATTATTCTTAATTGTAGCGTTAAATATAAAATGAACAACTTCCGAAACTTCATTTTTTTTAACGATTTTACAGCCAGGTGGCTGTAAACGTGAGTAGTAATATGTATTATCTAAAAAAGTTTTAACCAAATCAAAGTTAAATAGTTTCCGAGATAAACAAAACCAACTGATTATATTATTATTATTATTAATACCAGTCCTCGGGGACCGGCGACGCACTGAAAATATGCAGTCACCACTCCCTAAGGACCAGTACCGCACAGAAGAGTAGAGATGCCCGGATCAGATCTGAACCAGTTCAAAAATTTGGATCTTTAAAAAGCGCGGAATGAACCGAGTCTTAAAATTAAAAATGACGGATCCTGAATCCGAGTTTGATCTGTCCTGAGTCGTGAGGCAACGAACCGACCGCTGTTGACTCTGGCACTCTTAACGTGTGTTATGCCTGATCCGGCTAATCCACTGTTACGTTCTCGTTCTCGGATCATGGCACCACTATTACTTTTTTAACACATTCATATAATCTTGGATATATATTTCAATCCGTATGATAGGTTCTCGCTCTTGATCACCTCTTTTGTATTGGTTGATCTTACTGGATGCAGTATGTATCAAGTCACAGTCATGTGAGACAGAGATTCGTCGAGATTCAAGAACCGGTTCAAGGATCCGGATTTTCAAAAAGATTCGGAGCGGGTGATCCGACTATTCGAAAAAATGCGAATTTCCCATATCTAACAGTAAGGCATTTCCAATGATGCAGTCAACCTGTTAAAAAAATTAATTTGACTATCGCAGATGATAAATGTGTGAGCAGAGATTAGTGAGCAGATAGGAAACTCCCATAAGCTACGTATACATAAGAGCGACCAGCTTTTGGGTTGGCTCTAGTTAATATTTGACATGTCTATAGCGCTCTAGTTGCTTAAAAATGATAGAAATAGAGGCGGTAAATTTGAAAACTTGAGTGGTGGTAAATTTAAAACTAATAGAAGTTTCCACTGTACTGACTGTAAAAATATTTTCCCACTATTATTATAAGCAATAGTAATAAAATTTTAAACACAAAATTCTTATAAACATTCGTGACAAATATTTTCCAGTTTTTGGTTATTATTGACAACTTTCCTGTTTAGGTTTCTATTTTCTAGTCGATCTGCCAAAATCTGCAGGTGCTTCATCACCAATTAATTAACTACAATAATTCAAGGCAGATGGGTAGGCAAAAGGTAAGATTATAGGTATAACAAGTTTGAACTTCGACACGAAAAGTCACACAAAATTAGACAGCTGCGTGATCGGTAGCAAAGGCATCTATGATTGTGACAGTAGTAAACATTTGAAGCAAAAGATGGCGTTGGTATCGACATGGTCGTCGCGTTTCCTATCTTCGACTCACTAATCTTTGTGTATGAGTTTATATATTTTTTAATATCGCCATGACAACCAGAAAGACTAATTATTATGATGTCTTGTAAAATTTGAGACTTCCACAATACCTAGTTTTTGAAATACTGAAATTAAAGAATGCGTAAAATCTTTCTTTTTACTTTTTTATCTACATGTTATGTTCTACAAAGTAACATTTCAGATCTGAAAGGAAGAGGCTCTTACGATTGTGTAACTTGTGTCTAATATAACCAACTTTGTATCTTTTGTGGTTTTCGTTATCCCAATGGTATTGCTCAATTCCCCACCAGGTATATCCTTCGAACTATATGTTTGTTAAAATGAAAATTTGTTGTTTTATATTCATTGACTTAGTAAAAAATATGTGGTTAAGAATATGCGTATTATATTTAAGAAAATAATAATAAAATTCAATTTTAGTTAAAATGTCTATATTAAATTGGATTCAGTTTTAAATAAAAGTATTGAAAACATAAACATGACTTGCTCTTTGGCATGCTCAGATGTTATGGCTCATCAAAATGCCAAAGGTGTGAAAAGAAGCACACTTTAAATCACTCACCCCAAGAAAAGTAATAATAAATAATTAAGTACACTTAATAGCATTAACCAGTTGCAATCTTTTGCATGTTATTGGTATATCTACCTCGGAAATTGCTTGTTGCTTGGAATGTAAATATATTATTTTATATTATTAACTATTTTATATATGGATATAAGTATAATTAGGCATAGGAATATATTCGAATATTAATAGTCTTGTCCTCTTACACATAAAATGAATATTTTGTTATTAGTGGTTAAGATACTTATTACAAAAAAACAGAAAAAAAAAGAAAAATTATGGAAATGGTGTACTCAGTTTTCAGTAATTTTCATTTCCTACACTAACTTCAGAATACATTGGCTGTGATAATTTATTTTATATTTATTATGCATATACATTCATACTACACAATATTGAAAACCTCAGTATATTTATTCTAGAATCATTATTATACAAAATGGCTTATTTATCAGAAGTTTTGATTTCACATGAGTATTTTGATTTTGGATGTTGGTACCTATATTTCCTTTTTGTGCAGGGTGTTTCCATGCTTAACCGGTGAAAAAAAAAACATGAATGGGAAGACAGTATGTTTTTATACAATCATGCTTGCTTTTTGCTTATTGCATTATTGTTGAATGCTTCTTTTGAGAGGGGTATTTTTCCCGAGGTTTTTAAATATTCATAGTCAATTCCCCTACATAAGAAGGGAGACCTTAATGAGCTGGATAATTACAGGTCTTTGGCAATTGTGCCCATGTTTGCTAAGGTGATGGAGATCATTATCAAGGACAGGCTTGCTGATTACTTTGAGAGAAATTCCTTACTCAATCCTAACCAGTTTGATTTTCGTTGCGGTCGTTCTGCAACCCACGCTGTGCTGAGGGTGGTTAAGGACTTGGTGGATGGCCTTGAGAAACGAGAGCATTCAGCTGTGCTGTTATGCGATCTCTCGAAGGCTTTTGACTGTGTGTCTCACTTAATACTGTTGAGGAAGTTAGAGTTCTATGGAGTTTCGGGGGGTGCTATTAGATTTTTTGAGTCGTATCTTAGTCACAGGCAGCAGGCTGTTCCGATGGCGAGTGGGGGAAGCACGGAATTTAGGTTGGTTGGGCATGGTGTACCCCAGGGTTCGGTTTTGTCACCACTTTTATTTATTATTTACATTAATGATCTGTATTACTACATGATGCCACTTAAGACTATTTGCTATGCCGACGACACCACTTTTATTAGTTCGCACAAAAACACTATCGATATGACTGACTCAATTGGAGAGGCGACTTGTTCGGCTCAGCTGTGGTTCACTAGTAACAGACTCAAACTCAACTCTGATAAGACACAACAGCTTATTGTTTCTTCAAATCATAACATAGCAGGTGATGAACCGGTGGGATTGTTGGGTCTGACTTTGGATGATGACCTGAATTGGGTGCCTCACGTTGAGCAATTAGGAAAAAACTTTCTGCTACTTTAGTAGTAGTAGTAGCAGTGGTGGGGAGGCCAACGCCAAGCAAGTAGGCCACAATGGGCCTTTTTTGCCAACCCCAGCAACCATGCTCTACTCTTCCTCGGTTCCGTCGCCAAACCACCTCTACCTTGAGATGAAGGCCGTGCCGGTCTTCAATTGGACGGTACTTACCTGATTCCTCTGCAGAGTCCTCGATCCGAACAATTCTGCTCGAAGACTCCCAAAAGCCTCGCATTCACACAGGTAGTGGTAGGACGTTTCTTCATCCTCGCCGCATTCCTGGCAAATGGGATCCCTCTCTACGCCTATCAATGTGAGGTGTCTTCTAAGGGCGCAGTGGCCTATCAGCACCCCAAGGATGCGGCGAAGCGTAGGTCGACTCCTTCCGAGTAGCCAGACAGCTTTATCTCTGTCCGGGCCCTCTACGAAGTCCCTCGCCTGCCTACAGCCACCAACCGACCCTCAGAGCCTCTCCATTGCTTCCTCGGTCCACCTGTCTAAGGCGACAGAGACTGTCTTCCTACTTATAGCTATCGCAGGCTCAGGGCCACAACGGCCGCCTGGAACCGAGTCTTGCGAGATTATTCGCCACCTCATTCCCCGCTACGCCACAGTGTCCCGGAACCCACACCAGTTGCAACTCCTTTCTGCTACTTTATATCTGTTACGTAAATTGAAGCCTCTAGTGAGCCCATATGTGTTGAGGGCGGCATATTTGTCATTGTTTAACTCCAGATTGAGTTACAATGTTATTTTATGGGGTAACTCTACCCACTCCATAGCCATTTTTAGACTTCAGAAGCAGGCTATCCGGCTGTTGGAGGGTGTTGGTCCCAGGGAGTATTGTCAGCCTCTATTTGTGAAGCATGGGATAATGCCTCTTCCTTCGATGTATATCTATGCCACCCTTCTGAGGGTACATGAGACAGCAGGGAATTATTTTTTGCGGAGTGATATTCACACGTAATGCCAGTCTACTATCGGTTCCACGTTGTCGCCTAGCTATGTATTCCAGAAACTCAGTGGAAGTGGATCTATATAATTGTTTACCAGGGAAGATTAGGGCCGTTAACTTGGAAACCTTCAAGTATATGATAAAGTCATTTATTCTGCAGCATTGTTTTTACTCCATCGACGAATATACTAATGTGGCTATGCCAGTGCTCTGATCTGGACTGATGTGTTTTTCTTTTCTTTTATTTTTTGTCTTTATTTTTTTTTAATTTTGTCACTGTGCTTTGACTGCTGGTTAATTGTGTTTTGTTGTTCGGATAGATTAATTTTGGCGTTTTGAATTTGTATTGACATGATTGCTTTTAACATGTACACTGACTTGCTGTAAACATAAACTAATTATGTAACATGGCCAATATATTATCTATCTGACTATCTATCGAGAATTGGCAAGTGCTGTCCTGCCACCAGGACTGATTACATTACCTGACGTAATTAGGCCACACCTTACTTTAACCTTTTGGTAATATTGTAAATGAACTTCTAGTTTTATGTGTGAGTTTACCTGATGCTAGTTTCTGCTATTATGTCTGTTCAAGGAACCATTCAACTGAAATGTTGCTTCATCTTACATTTGGATGTTATTAATGAAATCATGTGCAGAATACATTGAACAATTTAATTTATAGAATTGGCGATTGTCGGGAGCTTAAGAGACAACAATTTGAACAGCTTTGACACTTTTCCAGTTTTATTTATTAAGGTGTACCCCAGCAAACACAATTATAAATCAAATACATAAATGTTACATAAAGCTTTCATCATTTAAAATAGCGAAAAATGCTAAGTGCTGTTGCTTTGAGTTCTATTGGTCTGCAGAATAATAGTTCTTCTACTGCTAACATACCATCACAAAATCAAACATAGCAAATTAAATGAGCATCTTTATTACTATCTGCTGCCTCATCAAGCTGAATCGAAAAAAAAATGTCCCACAACTCCACGAAAATCTGATGCTGTACATCTTCAGCTATATCACCAATTCGACGGGCAACAGTATCATTTGATAGAGGTATGGACTGCAATTGTTTGGTAAAATTATCTCCTAACATAGTTTTTAATTGTAATTCGAATAATTCTCTGGGTTTGCTTACGTACTCACTATAAAGCGTTTCCATATGCCGTGTGAGTTTATTTGGTTTCATTCTGTCTGCTGCCAAAACCTGAACGAGATGCAGTATTTATACACGCTGCCCAGAGGTTATAGAATGTTCAAAACAAATCGGACATATTTTATTATGTATGGTTAGACACCCATGTGTGGGGTATCACCGTACTCGTCTCGACGAATGAAAGAGAAATATGACATTTGCGCATGCGCAAAGCAACTTTGTTATTAAGTGGTGTAGAGCTATGTTGTTTGGTGTCATGTTGATCGTCTTGATGAGTAGAATTCAAAAATAGTATACACACATGCGCAAACCCCAAATTTATTAATTTGTGATCTAGGCGGCTGAAGTTTGGCAACATGTTACCCATCTGGATGAAATCGAAGTAAACAACACCGGATGTTTGCAGTTTTGCACGTCCGAGCACGCTCGGAATAGAAATTGTTAGCAAACTCTGCACGATATTAAAAAAAGGCCCACCGTTTTATCGAATTTGTGCTTATATCCCATAAGAAACCATGTAAAAAAGACAAATATAAGCAAAATAACACGTAAGCTAATGCATTTTAGGTACACATGTTCTCGCCGCGAGAATGTTCGCTATAGTGGTTGTAAGACGTGGACGGGTGAGGGGGGAGGAGTAGAATTGTGATTGAAAATTGGGTCGCAAATACTAAAAGGTGGCGAAACGCTGGACTAAGGGGATTAGTGAATCACGATGATGTAGAGTATTGGGGTGGGAATTGATTGTAAGTCAAATAAGTGTGTTGTGATTTTTCTAATCATAAAATATACATTGGGCTAAAAGAAAGTGCATCTGGTTCTTTTAGAAAAAGCTTTAATTGTGATTTCTGATTAATAGGCCACCTTGTATTTTTAGTGGTTCATTTTACTTGATATTTAATATCTGATCCCAATGCTTGAAAGAGAAAAATGTTATTTTAACGATACCATTTAGAAAAATTAACTAGACTTGGCAACTTATTAAGCGATTACTTTGATAACTGCCATATAGACATATTGTAAACTATAATGACAAGTCATACTTTTATACAGTTGTTATTGTTAGGGTTATTTCCTGACATACTGAGTTTTCAAATACGTTAATAGTTTTAAGTATCTGTTTGTTATGTCTTACATTTCCATGATTTATTCAGTTCAGAAAACTATCCATTTTATTGAACTTCAAATATACAGGCTTGTAGACAAGTGTATTCTAATTTTGATGCTTGAATATATTTAGCCAAATGATTATTATATATAGTGATGAACTGTCATTTTAAAAAATTATATAAAATCTTACTTATTAAGCTAGGAAAGAATTTCATTTTTGCGATGTAGTTATAATGTCTTCTAAAATAATTTTACCCATCTTATTTAGGAAAAGGTATTGTATAGGCACTGTAAGCATTATCTTTGTGTTGTAAAACGTGTGCAACTTTCTTCACTAGTGTAAAGTTAAACTAAGTTTCTACGTAATAGTAACTACCTCACTTAAGTTTAGCCACTGTACATGTACAAAAAGTACATTTTGCAAAAGACACTATTCATTTTTGATAGTCTAGTCAATATAAATGATATAGTAACATATTTTATTTTTAAAGCTAGAAAAAATGGTTTCTCTCATTTCCACTGTTACCGCTTGCACCAATACCCTTAAAAATAGTCATTAATAAAAACCTTATGTAATTCTAAAGCATTTTTAAACCTCTTTCCGACTGCATTTATTTTTCTGATTAACCTGAGATGCAATAATATGTAACTAGCTTTAAAATAAAATAAAATAATGTTATGGAAAATTAACATTGATGAAAATAGTATTATTTTGTCACTCCTATCACAAGTCACAAATAGTATTAAGACAACATGTATTCAACACTAAACTTAGTGTATTTTAATATTAGTGTATGTTGATAGTCTGCAATAACCACACAAAGAATGCAAATATACATAATAGGTACTGCAAGTATAATTTTTTACTAATGTGGATTTGCTGGTTAGGTGACAAAACTTCCTTAATCTTTATTTTAAAAACCATGACCTATTGTAGAGTTCCTTGTCAAATATTTATTATTTATTGACTATAATCATAAGACTTCTAAATATAATTTTATCGTGTTAGTTTTTAAGTTTTGTGTATTGTGTATTTTGTCAAACGGTGATCTTAGTTCCTCACATAATTTTTGTAAAAACGAAGTAACACTTTTAAATCTATACTGCGACAAAGCTATATAGATTGGATACATGACGTTTCATAGGTGTTCATCTTGATGGCCATGAAAGAATGACTACACCAGCTTGTTGCAGGAAATTTTGTGGAGCTTTTGGAAATAGGGACAATGCTGTGGTTGGTGCACGTAACTTAAGATTCAGCAAATTTTGATAAATTTTAAATACGTCTGATGACACAAACATTACTTTGGCTACCACATGTGTGGTTATATCCTAAGCTTTTTCCACCAAACAACTGTCACCAAAATTTTGATGTTTTGAAAGAACTTTCTTATGCTTTTGTTTTCATAAAAATTATAACTTTTTGCAACATGATTGGCCATAGTCATAGTAATAGATTGACATGAAAGAAACAAAAAATTAAACATGTATTTGTAAATATGGTCAGCTTGTAACATAAAACAACACAGCAAGGGTCTGAAGCTGCTAAGTATAAGAAAAAATAATACAGCTTCTTAAAAAAATAACTACCTTTAATAGCTAGAATCATTTAAAAATATTATGGTACTATTTGAGCAGTAGAAAAGAACAGAAACAGTTTGTCTATGAAAACAATTGAGAAGAAAATCTTACCACATAAAATGATGTTTTTCGATTAGGAACTCTAGTTTTTTACGATACAGGAAATCACTTTAGGTATCTTGACTTAATGAAGGAGTGAAAATGTGGAAACAAAAAGAAATAATTATTTTCAAAGGTAAGTTAAGATGTAACACTAATTATGGCAACATAAGTTGAAGGCACCTTTAAGGAGGGCCATTTAAAATTTTGAAACATATTTAATGAAGATTTTTTTATTGTCCTTTGTTAACACAATTTGGAGAGGTTAGGTATATATATATATATATATATATATATATATATATATATATATATATATATATATATATATGTATATATATATATATATATATATATATATATATATATATATATATATATATATATATATATATATATATATATATATATATATATATATATGTTAGCTTACAAAATTGTTCAGTGATAAATTATTTGTCAGTGAGATCGGTACCTGTCCCACAGTGAACAGGTGAAAAGGTTAGCGCTTATTTCACGATTGGTTAGATGCCCAGAGTTCAAGCTATTTTGATATATTTTTTATCATTGTGATAACAATCATTAATAAATGAAAACAGTAACCATCTTCTGGTTTATTTTGATCAAGTTTCATCCAGCAAACAGAAAACACAACCTATGAATATAAACTAAACAGTAAGCAAGTGTTGACGATGCCATGCAATTTTTTAGAGGTTCAATTACATTTATGATGTTGGAATGTCAACCAGTAATCATCGACGTAAGTCGCCTGTCATGCATTATTTTCGATATTTCGTAATTATATACGTTATTTTAAATTCTAAAATTGGAAATTGATAGTTAAAACATCGATGTTCTCAGTCTGGGTCGTTTCAAGTATAAGAATTACTTAATTCATGCTCTACAGGCGATGAAACTATACCTCCAGCAATAGTAACAAGTTTAAACTATGAACCGATGGGAGAGAAATATTCTAACGTTACTAATGTGATCCATTTTAGTTTCATATCGTCAATATGTCGGTGACAGAAATTTCAAAAAAAGATTTTCGCTTGTAAAAAGTGTCAAAACATATAGAAAACATGATTTGGGAACCAAACTTTTTGTTGTCTGTTGGTCTGTATGTCTGTCGGTCTGTATGTCTGTCAGTTAGTAGCCACGATAACTTTATATTGAATTGTGATATCGTTTTCAAATTTGGTGTACAGTTAGCACCCAAAAACGAACGGTTCGGATTGTTTTTAGGTAAAATCACTCCAAGTGATAGGGGATGAATGGGTGGTGATTTGGTGAAAATTGACATTTTTTCCTTAAAAATCGAGTATTATTACGTTTTATGGTTTGTTTATTCGAAAATTTTCAATTTTATGAAATAGTGAAATATCGATGACAGAAATTTCGAATTTTTGTTGTTGTTAAAATGGCGTAAAATGCCTTTAACATAGAAAACCTGATTCTGGAATGAAAATTTTTTTATCTGTTGGTCGGCCTATACGTCTGTTTGTACGCACATTAAATTTCAAACGAATTGAGATATCATCTTGAATTTTAGTATACAGTTAGCACCTGACAAAAGAACACTTCGAGTTGTTTTTGGGTAACATCGCTTCAGGGGGAGTGGTGGCCATTCAAAGTAATCTGCATGTCACATGCATATATATTATTTCAGAAGTTTATGGGTACAGGATTACGAATATTTTCTTTGTGGTTAAGTCGAGCCCTAAATTAATTTCAGGAGAACGTCTATTTGAGGAGACTAAATAACACAGCTATGTGGAAGTTATGATTCAAATTGCAGCACCTTTTTGAAAAGTAATACCTTAGTGTTCATAAACTCACTGGGTAGCTCTAATAACTTATAACATTTTGTGATTAAAAAAGGTATTTTATTTCTTTAAAATTCTAAAATGTTGCTACCAATTCACTTACAACAGGCGTTTTTCCCTGCTTGAGGTCGGTCGGGACTTAGTCAAATTCTTTTTTTGAACTGGGTAATCCAGATCAAAACACAAACAATTTCTTCTTCTGTTGGTGAAAAACTTTGTTGACGAAACAGCTATGAGGGCTACAAAAGCATAATAATAATAATCTTTATTTATCTTTCGAGTTATACAACTTAAAAGACTAGTCCAACATAAAATGTAGTCATAAATACAAAATACACATCACAAAATATACCATTAAAATATACAACACACATACACATAATATTATTGATAAAAAACAACACATCACATATAAACCCTATATTATAAAACAAAAAAGTTGTTACATTTTGAAACTTAAATAATTCTTGCATGTTTGGTGGTTTTGTACTTATTATTCGGCACCACATCTTCCAATGTCCCTCAGTAATTAATTTTATATCTGCAGAATTTTAATGTTTGATGAATCTTTATATTTAGTGATCACTTGTATCAACACTATAAGGACAATGATGCAATATCTAATATGGGACAGAAAGGGATAATTTGAATTTAATTTAACCACCACAATCTTTGTTTTGATTTAACCTCACGTCAAGTTGGTGTCACGTGGGACACAGTGAGCAAAAGTGATGTTCAAGTCTCTTGATGCCAAATTGTTGTGTGTGTGTATATATATATATATATATATATATATATATATATATATATATATATATATATATATATATATATATATATATATATATATATATGCACACAATCCAATAAGTATCTTAGATTTTGTTGTATAGTAAACATGCTTTTGTCTAAGAGAAGGCCATCTGAGTGTAATTTAACTTGTGTTTTATTAACACCCTACGAAATATCCGAAATATCATTGAACTCGTAAGAATGCCTTACAGCTAATACACGCATTCTGTGTGGCTAATATAACGTATAGTTTTAAGTACGTATTCATAGAGTGTTTGCTTTAAATTTTTACAAAATTATCAAAGGAGCTAAGATCTTTAGACGACATTTGCTATGTGTATGGTAGAAGAATGCAAATGAGAGTCAAAGAAAAAAATGTGTTTTTGTATTTTACTTGTCTTGTAATATTATGTTATACTTTTCAATTAATTCTTCCTTAAAAATGCAATAGTGTTACAGAACACATAAACATTTCGATTTTTACACATAAAAAATAGCATTAAGACTGTATATAAATGATTACTAGCATTATAAAATTTGTATGTGTGAATGGCTTAAAGTTTTTGCATGTATTTTTATATTTCTATACTATATATGATACTATACCATTACAGAAAGTAAGGAATTTGACAACATTTCCAGGATGGTGAGTTAAAACTTCTTCCTGACGTCGGTGATTGGCCATAGTTGCAAAAACAAACCGACATAAAAGAAATAAAATACATACATACATTATTATTAATCTTACTATATAGAAAATAACTTTTCATCATTACGAAATGAGAGGTAGGAATGTATAAAGCATGGAAGGTTGTAGAATAAAAAATGCATTTTGTACCTGACTCAACTAGTTTTAAGCTTATTTATATTTCGTCCAAATATTTTTTCAAACTAAAGATACCTTTAGTTAATTATATTAATATATTAATGTAACTTCTGTAACAATAAAAACTTTTGAATAGCTCTTGTCTTTTTATACACATCTAAATACCCTAACGTAACAAGACTATTTCAAGCAGACAAACTTACACCGGGAGACCTGGTTGGCCACTTGAACATCCCGGATTGATTTGGAGTCATTCACCAAACCAACAGATCAAATGCCAGCTAAACTGGACATCATAATTCTATTTGACGTGGTCAGAAGTGACTGCCAGGCATGGGACAGAGACTGTGAAAGGCTGACAAACAACTAATCGATATGGAATCCAGATGGGTCTAAACAAATGGTGGCAGCAGCACTGGAAATAGGAACACGTAACTTCAGACTCACTAAGTGCCTAGAAAAAGCTTCCACCATCTTCCAAGCAGAAATGCATCCTATAAATATGTGTGTACAGGAATCCATACAAAGAAGACCCAGAAATAGAGAGATCTACAGACAGTCAGGCAGTATCAAGGACTCCTTGAAGCAACTGGCTACAAACAACAATGTAACATTGATATGGGTACCAAGACATCAAGTCGTTGATGGAAATGAGGAAGTAGATACCCTTGCAAAAAGGGTAGCAACAACACCATTCTATGGTATAGTCATATCGTGGACTAAGAAATGACCTTGATATTTGGGAGAGGAACCAAATGCTGTCCTACTAGAGGAAAACACGAAGGCTTAAGGCAGGCAAAACGGTTCATCAACAGAGTAGCCTGAACTGTTTCTTCAATTGAACAGGAACGACTTGAGAATAATCACAGGACACTCCTCAGTAAGGTATCACCTTATGAAGATGGGTAAGGCGAACAGTAAAAACTACAGATACTGCATTGAAGCAGCATAAACTACAGAAGATTTACTATGCAGCTGCATGGCTTAATTCTGCAAAAGGCTCAAATACCTTGGAGGGGTGACCTTAACACCGCAGGAAATATGTAAGATAGTAGACTACATTAAGTCTGGACTTTTTGAGCAACTATGTAAAAAAGAGTCATGCACAAAAGACCCATGAGGTCGCAGTGCTGAAAGGCCAAATGCCTACACGACCTATTAAACAATCTCTAGCCACCAAACATGCTTTTCTTTGTCGTTTTTAAGTCTGCATACTCTAAGATTTATAAAGAGGGGATATAGCAGTAATTGCGAGAACTGAACATACCACAAGTCGTATGTCTAATCCAAATATAACTGTGAGAACAAAATATGTCGTCCGAATACGAAACCATATCCACGAGCCTCGTACCAATGGAAGAGACCCAAAGCAGGACACACGCAGAGTCAGATCAGATCTGATTGGAGCAGCACCGAACCGTTAAAACTTGATACGCAGCGCCGCACACATAGATTTAGTCCTTTAGAAGACCCTAGCTAAACGAGCTAGTCGAATCTGACTAGGGCAGAAAAGACAGTGGTGTTCATGAAAATATTGTTTGCCGTAGTGTGTAATAAAATGGAGAAACGAAAATCAAGGTTATGTTACACAATATTAACTTAAAAAAACACTTTTTCTGGAGATTTGTTAGCTGAGAAAGAAATATTTTTCAGAGACTGGAATGACTGTATCAAAGTTGAATAAGCTACTACCTTTATCTAAACAAACTAAAATAATGAAAAAAACCTCTGGACGCAGCAAGTGCGTTATGGCAATGAATTTTCATTAAAATGTTTTTAAATAGCAAATATGTGTGGTTTTTTTTTAGAAAGCAGGCATCAAATTTGGTTACCAGTATAACATATATAGTAAAAACAATGTGCCATGGCTCATCAAAACAACTTTATTGTTTGAAAATGTACAAAAATTTTCCAAAGAAAATTTAAATTGTTTCCGAAAAAACTGGTTTCCTGGTCAACCTTATAGGTTAATACCAAATTGAGCTATTCAAATTTGAAGCATTTAATGAAAATTCGCCACCATAACGCACTTGTTGCGTCCCAAATTTCTTTTCTTACAAAGATGTATTATATTTCAATGGAAAATGCAATAACATAGGGCGTGCAATTTAAATCACCAAGACTTATGGGCCAGCCTGTAATTGTGGAAATATTTTTTAAGATGTAGCTCAAGACACCCTACCCTATAATTAATGTATACCATTTTTTTTTTCAAAACTTGCATAATATTGGATATATTGAGCTTTAATGATTTTTTACGAAAATTCGACAAAAATGATATACTATTAAACGATAAACTCTATAGCAAACACTACTGCCAGAGCATCAGAAAAAGGGTCTATTTGAAATGAATTTTCTGGGAATATTTTAGTAAAATGAAGGACAATGACGATTGAAACTAAGAGTTCAGGCTTTGTAAAACATTATTCTTGTGACATTTTCCTTCCATAGATCATATTAATTTCAGGTTCACTGCCTAAATATTAACAATTTTGACGTTTAAAATCGCGACTTTGACGTTTTGAGGAAAACCCAAATTTATTTTTCTTTAAATGCCTGTAACTTTTTTGTCCTTTAACCTACAGAGCTAAATTTTGGTAGGTAGCTTACGTATAATGATATAAACCCTTGTACCAAAAAAATTCACTAAAAACCTAAAAAAAACCATTAATTTTTCGAAAAAATATTAAATGAAGCCTGAAATAGAAAAATTATATTATAGATGCGGAAAAAATGGTTAGTAAAATCACCAAAACAGAAAATTAAAAGTTTAGCAATAACATCTTTAAATCTAAAAATAGTTAGGTACTACTGTGTAGTAGTAATAAGGTAAACAAATAAACAGATAGATAACTGGTAAACAATAAAAATATAGTGTAATAGGTGCAATTGTTAACAATTAAAACCACAAAATTACAAAAGTCACCAGAACTGAAAGAAATAATTACATTCAATACAAACACAATAATTTTACTTGCTGAAGGAAAAATGATAACCAACAACTAAGAAAATGTCACAAGTTAATAAAGTAGGCATGTTATTGTAAAAAACAATATGTCGAAGATGAATATTGAATGAGGTCCTATTATATATTGGAGGATGTATTATCTGGGTGCATTATTAAACAGAACCAGAAATACATTTTTACCATTGGATTATTATATATATATATATATATATATATATATATATATATATATATATATATATATATATATATATATATATATATATATATATTACTACTTTCATCTGACATAACGTAATTCAGCACCTAAAATAAAAAAACAAATATTAGATTCCAGCAAATGTCAACGTTTATTAGTGAATTTTCTTAAAAAAACTTCACTATGAGGAGATCTCGACTTTTGAATTTTGAAAAAATTTCTTCAATTCAATATATATATATATATATATATATATATATATATATATATATATATATATATATATATATATATATATATATATATATATGTATGTATCACAACGATAACTCAAAAAATAATGGGCCGATTTTGATTATTATGGCAAATACCTTCCTTTTGCAAGTGGCTTGGATAAGTTCGTTAGCCAGGAAAATCGGCCGAGGTTTTCCCGAAAAATTTTGTGTTTTCTTTAGAAAAAAATTTATATCTCCGGGAATAACAAAGTAAGGACAACCAAATTTGGTACACAGGTTTATACCTCTATAGGTAAATTAGGTAAATTACCTACCAAAATTTAGCTTTGTAGGTCAAAAGACAAAAAAGTTATAGGCATTCAAAGAAAAATAAATTGGGGTGTTCCTCGAAACGTCAAAGTCGCGATTTGAAACGTCAAAATTGGCAACATTTAGGCAAATAACTTGAATCTAATACGGGCTATGGAAAGAAAATGTCTCAAGAAGAATGTTTTACAAACCCTGAAGTCTTAGTTTCAACCGTCAATGTCCTTCATTTTACTAAATTCCTTTTAAATAGACCCTTTCTCTGATGCTTTGTCAGTAGTCTTAGCTATATAGTTTATCGTTTAATGGTATATAATTTTTGTCGAATTTTCGTACAAAATCAATAAAGTTCAATATATCCGTTATTATACAAGATATGAAAAAAATTTGTGTACATTAATTATAGGGTGTCTTGAGCTACATCTTAAAAAATTATTTCTACAATCACAGGATGGCCCATAAGTCGTTGGTGATACAAATTTTCTTTTTTTTACTCGAACACGCCTTATGTTATTGCATTTTTGCATTTTCCATCGACATATAATGCATGTTTGTAAGAACAGAAATTCTGGACGCAGCACGTGCGTTATGGTAGCGAATTTTGATTAAATGCTTCATATTTGAAAAGTTCAATTTGCTAGTAACCTATACGGTTGACAAAGAAACGGTTTGTTTCTGAAACAGTTTAAGTTTACTTTCGGAAATTTTTGTACATTTTCAAACAATAAAGTCATTTTGATTAAACATGGCACATTGTTTCAACTATATAGGTCATGTAACCAAAATGTCTGCTTTCTTTAAAAAAACACACATATTTGCTATTAAAACCATTTTTATGAAAATTCACTACCATAACGCACTTGCTGCGTCTAGACTTTTATATTATAGCAGCGAAATGTATAATATTTACCTGATTTATTGTTTGAATTTCAGATTAGTACACAAAAAACACAAACTTTTTAACACATTATCACATAGCGAGCCGATTACGCAACAATATGTTAAACGAAAAAATCGTTTCAGACATTATGTTGATAGGTACCTAACCGATTTTTCCGTTCATGCGCATTTTCCGCAACACTATAAAACTAAAAAACACCAACCTTGATTGAACTCCCTTAAGGCTGGCTATATAATCCCACGTCGTAACAACAATATCTTTAATACGTACTCTGAAACAAAGAAAGCATTTTAAGTACAAAACTTAAAAAATGTGAAATGTAAAGCTACAATTAAAAAATAGAAAAAAATTTAGTTAGGTCATTTTTTATACACAAAATTATCCGACTGAACTTTATGAAAACGCTTAATGACTTAAAAGCATTAAAAATATTATTGCGTAATTGTAAAAAATAATAATAACAGGTTGGTGACTAATCGCCATATAACTGTTACATAATCGTTCTAAATATATAAAAATTTCGGAAACACAGTAAAAAAGTCTGGATGCAGCAAGTGCGTTATGATAGCGAATTTTCTTTAGCAAATGTCTTTAATGAAAGCAGGCCTCAAACTTGGTTGCCTATATAGTAGAAACAATGTACCATATTTCATCCAAATAACTTTATTGTTTGCAAATATATAAACATTTTTCAAAAGTCTGGATGCAGCAAGTGTGTTATGGAAGTAAATTTCCATAAAAATGTTTTTAATAGCAAATACGAGCAGGCATCAATCTGATTACCGGTATAGCCTATTTAGTAGAAAAATGTACTATATTTTATCAAAATTACTTATGGTCAGAAAATATAAAAAAAAATCCGAAAATAAACTTAAATGTTGGTTTCCTAACCAACAAGCCTTACGTTAATAGCAAATTGAGTTATTGAAATTTGAACCATTTAATGAAAATTCTAGTTACGGCACCTGAGGGGATAGGGGTGCTGTGCGGGGTAGGAAGGGTTTAAGCGGTAAATGGCTTCATGATGTGTAAAAGACAGCTTTCAAGCCCGTTTTATTCGCATTTTTTGCTCTTATTTACTTTTTACTACCTACCACGCCCAGCACCCCTACTCACCCTGGTCCCGTAACTTCCTTGGGGGGTGTGAACAAGAAATGTTTCTTGGGGTTTGTGGATCCAGGGGGGCCCTAGGCAGGTTTCTGAAAACAGTTTTTTGAAAAGCGTTCGGGAGCTAAACTGCTAATTTACCGAAAATTCGCTACCAAAACGCACTTACTGCGTCCAGATTTTTTTCTGAACATTCTTCTCGCTACATTTTCTTTTCACAATCGGTATTTATTTCACGTCCTTTGCCTAAACATTGCCAATTTTGACGTTTAAAATTGCGAGTTTGACGTTTTGAGGAAAACTCCAAAATTTGTGTAATTGACTGCCCATAACTTCTTTGTCTTTAAAGCTAGAGACCTAAATTTTGGTACAGAGTTCACTCTTTATAATACAAACACGCGTACCCTTACTTTGTTATCTACGGATATATGAAATTTTTTTTAGAAATAAAACACAAAATTTTCTGGAAAAACCTATTCAGATTTTCCTGGTTAACGAACTTATCCAAGCCACTTGCAAAAGGAAAGTACTCACTAAATTTGATCAAGATCAGTCCATTATTTTTTGAGTTATCGATCGGATATATATATATATATATATATATATATATATATATATATATATATATATATATATATATATATATATATATATATATATATATATATAACACAGATCTCCTCATTAGCGAATTTTTTTTAATTCGCTAAAATTAACATCACCTATCTTATTAAACAACTAATTTCAAGTAATTTTGTAACTTTATGCAGTTTCAAAGTTATCTATAATAGTTTTTTCGTACAGCATTACGTTTTATCCAGAACATCTTCAAATAACTAGATAAAAATCCCCTTTCTTCACATTTGTGGATTACGAACATTAAATAATGTATGTATTCACTATTATAAATTTAATTCCATTTTAAGAAACATCTTTATTTAAACATTGAAAATCTGTTAATACTTACACTTAATCCTGATATCCAACGCTTTCCGCGCAGCCAAAGGAACCATAACCAGAACCATACTTCATGAAGGACACCAGGCACAAGCACCCACTTTGTTTAAGCGAATCAGGAATTATATACTATTTTAAAAATATCACTTCACTTGATTCAATTAAATCAGAAAACCGCACTTACTGGGGATTTTTGAAATTTTAGTCGTTTGTGACTAAATGAGAAACACTAAGCCAGAATGCCTAAACTTTCTGAAAAGCTACCAGTCGCGAAAATGAGAATGATAAATTAATAATAAAACCTGTTTGCAGGATAAATGCCGAATTTAAATAAAATTAAGATAAAGTAGATAATTTTTTGTCCAGTTACACAATTCAGATAAGGATTGTTCACAATTTATAAAGGTGAGTGTACACTAGAAAATATTTTTATCAGTTATAATTTAATAAAAACAACCCAGTTTAAATTATCTTATGGAAGTTAATATTTTAAAGGTAATAATATTACTAATGAAAATTGTCAAGCAGTGAGATAATATTTACATTGTTATAATTTGAATTGTAGATTGATTATCTCAAACTATAGGCGATTGCAGTAATATAGGATTCTTTAACGAACACAATACCACACGGTACACAGAACATAGCATTGAAAACGAAACAGACCGATTTGCGTTCAGGGAGTTGAATAGGGAGTGCTGATCATGAACCGGGACGGTTCGAAACTGCAATCCACGCAAATAAATAAAAAATCACAAACGTACAACAAACAACTAAGGTGTATATAGGGTGGCGCATTGAAAACGAAACAGACCGATTTGCGTCCTGAGAATTTTTTTTTAAGAAACGCTGAAACACGTCAATTTTAATATTGAGGGGGGCATGTTTTCACATAAAACTCAACTATGTCACATCAACCCCTTAAGGGTGGTGATGACAACCCATATATTTTAAATAGGGACCATGGGTCGAGTGTTACATCATTTGAAAGTTCTTTCTTTTCTGAATTCAGCACACTAATTTTTTTGGAAGTTTTATCAACTCGTTTAAAAATTATTCACAGTTGGAGTTGCAAGAACGTATTTCATTCATTGTGATAATAAATGCACTAATTAGTCAATTTTTCGTTAAAAAAACTAAAAAACGAAACCAAACCTTCAAAAATGTTTATTCAGTTAATTAAGTAAGTGTTCAAATTGTTGACCACCAGCTTCCACACAAAAGTACAAATTTTGTTCAAAACGAGCTCTGAAATTCTGGTGCATTTGTGGACTTATTAGATGGCACTCTTCAACAATGCGTCATCGTAATTCTCCCAGAGACTCCGGTTCTGTTGCGTAAATTCTACTTTTTAAATGGCCCCATAGAAAGAAGTCTAAATGAGTTAAATCCGGTGATCTAGGGGGCTACTCAATAGCTCCTCTACGCCTAATCCATTTCTCTGGAAACTCTGTTCAAAAACTCCCTAACATGTTGTGAAAAATGCGGAGGAGCTCCATCTTGTTGAAACACTAATTGATTTTCTTCATAGCGATAATCATTTTCAACAATGTCAATTAGTAGAGGGTAAACGATATCTTCTAGTAACTCCAAATACGTTTCGCCACTCAAATTGCCATCAAGAAAAATTGGTCCGATTAAACAGTCTCCAAAAATGCCAGTCCAGACACTCAATTTCTGTGGAGTTTGAGTGTGGACTTCGTGAAAATTTCTTGGATTATTATCTGCCCAATAACGACAATTATGACGATTGACTGTAGAGTTTCATAAAACAGCCGCCGATCAAAATCATCTTCATTCAGATGAATTTTATACGGGTGAAATTTATTATGCTGAATAGTTCTTCTTTTGATGTTTGAAACAGTGACCAATTTTCGCGTGCTTAAAGTTGTGTCTGCAGCAATTTGTCATAAAACTTCAATCTCAGTAGTCTCATTTCTAACCGGAAATTTACGTTCAGGATCCCGGTTTTTGTTGGCTACTGAACCACTTTGTTGAAACTTTGCAACTAACTCCAAAATGTATTTTCTGTTAACATGTCTGTTCGGATGTCGTTCATTAAAGAAATTTGTGGTACGGTTGGCACAGTCATCGTTTTTTAAAAAAGAGTAATTATTTCAACTCTTTCTTCTACAGAATACACCATTGTGAAATTAATTTTCGGTAGTACTATCAAGTATCAAACCGACTGATAAACTGAAATAATAAACCGCATTTCTCTCATTCCGATAAGAAATGTTCTGATAGTCAATTTTTTGTTTACAAACCAACAAAACATTGACTATCAGCACATTTCTTATCGGAATGAGTGAAATGCGTTTTTGCATCTTCAACTGTGAATATTTTTTAAACGAGTTGATAAAACTTCCAAAAAAATTAGTGTGCTGAATTCAGAAAAGAAAGAGCTTTCAACTGATGTAACACTCGACCCATGTTCCCTATTTAAAATATAAGGGTTGTCATCACCACCCTTAAGGGGTTGATGTGACAAAGTTGAGTTTTATGTCACAACAAGTCCCCCTCCATATTAAAATTGACGTGTTTCAGCGTTTCATAAAAAAAATTCTCTGGACGCAAATCGGTCTGTTTCGTTTTCAATGCGCCACCCTATATACACTTTATTTGTTTGTTGTACGTTTGTGATTTTTGATTGGTTTGCATGGACTGCAGTTTCGAACCGTCCCGGTTCATCATCAGCACGCTATTGAGTAGCGAGTGCTGATGATGAACCGGGACGGTTCGAAACTGCAGTCCACGCAAACAAATAAAGTGTATATATATATATATATATATATATATATATATATATATATATATATATATATATATATATTGTATTTCTTGGTTTCTTTGCGCTAAATAAACAATATTTTATCTTGCATTTAATAGATTTTGTTTACTACACATTGTATTATTTCCACATCGTCACTACGTATGGCATCAGCGACAAAAATTTCAAAATATATTTTTTTAGCTCAAATGTCGTACAAAGGGTCAAAACATATAGAAAACATGATTTGGGAACGAAACTTTTTTTTTGTCTGTCTGTCTCTTTGTAGCCACAATAACTTTGGAATGAATTGAGATATTGTTTTCAAATTTGGTATAGAGTTAGCACCCGATAAACGAACGGTTCGGATTGTTTTTGGGTAAAATCGTTTCAGGGGGTAGTGGATAAATAAGGGGTGATTTGGTAAAAATTGACATTTTTTTGTTAAAACTCGAGTATTATAAAGTTTTAGGGTTTGTTTATTAGAAAACTTTCAATTAAATTCAACATCTGGTATTCTGTGCTGATATTAAATTAAGGGTTGAATGTGTGGGGGTGGAAGATGGGTAACAGAAATTTCGAATTTTTGTTGTTGCTAAAACTGTGTAAAAAGGCTCAACACAGAAAACTTGATTCTGGAACGAAATCTTTTTTGTCTGTCGGTCTGTCTGTTTGTTAGTAGGCAATAACTTTAGAATGAATTGAGATATCCTCAAATTTAGTATCCAGTTAGCACCCAACAAAGGACCGCTTCGAATTGTTTTTGGGTAAGATTGCTTCAGGGGTTAGGGAATAAATGAGGGGAGATTTGGTGGAAATTGACATTTTTTAACTGAAACTCGAGTAATATAACGTTTCAGAAGTTTATGGGTACAGGAATACAAATATTTTGTTGTGGTCAAGTCTTATGGACCCTAAATTCATTTCATGAGAATGTCTTTCTGAGGAGAGTAGATTCTCACAGCTATCAATTTGCAGCACGATTTTTTTTATTGTGCCCTTGTTTGACCCCTAGTATGATCAACATTTTTGTTCCATAGATATTTAAAGATCTGAATTTTTAGCACACACTATAAATCATATCGGAGCAATTTGTGTGCCTAATTTGGTTACTATAGCTTTGTTACTTTCAGAGATATAACAGTGCTGCAATTTTAATCATAACTTCCACATAGGTGTGATAATTTATTCTCCTCAGAAAGACAATCTCATGGAAAGAATTTAGTGCCAATGACTTGACCACAAAGAAAATATCTGTATCCCTGTACTCATAAACTTTTGAATTGTTATGTTACTCGAGTTTTATTGAAAAAATTTCAATCTTCACCAAATCACCCCTTATTTATCTTAAGTGATGTTACCCACAAACAATTTGGGTGCTAACTGGATACCAAATTTGAAGATGATACCTCCATTCGTTATTACCTAAAGTTATTGCACCTGCTAACAGACAGATGTGCCTGCCGACATACCAACAGACCAACCGACTGACACACAACACACATTTTCGTTCCAGAATCAAGTTTTCTATATGTTTTGAGACTTTTTACGCCGTTTTAGCGAAAAAAAAAAGAATATTACACCCCCACCCATTCAACCCCTAATTTCATTTGAGCACAGAATACCAGATGTTTGATGAAATTAAAAGTTTTCTAATAAATAAACCCTAAAACGTTATATTACTCGAGTTTTAACGAAAAAAATGTAAATTTTTACCAAATCACCCCCATTCATCCCCTACCCGCTAAAGCGATTTTGCCCAAAAACAATACTAACCGTTCGTTTGTCGAGTGCTAACCGTATACCAAATTACCCCCATTCATCCCCTACCCGCTAAAGCGATTTTGCCCAAAAACAATACTAACCGTTCGTTTGTCGAGTGCTAACCGTATACCAAATTTGAAGACGACATTTCAATTCATTTTGAAGTTATCGTGGCTACAGACAGACATACAGACAAAAAAGATTTTTGTTCTCAATCATGTTTTCTATGTGTTTTGGTACTTCGTACGCCATTTAAGCGAAAAAAAAATTTGAACTTTTTGTCGCCGATGTGATACTTCCACACGTGACGATGCGGAAGTGATAATTAACCAAAGGAAAATCGAAAATTTACGCCCCCACCGCAGGGTGGAACGTGCAAGAAATTCGACTTGCTCAAATACAATGCCACAACCTCGGCTGATGTTAATTATACAGTATGCACTGAAAAAGTGAAAGCGAAACCCTGGGAATCGAACGCGGTACCCCTCGGTTCAGAGGTACACGTCCTTACCACTCAACCACCAAGACTCTAAAAAAAATTATATACGTTAATTATAGGGTGTCTTGAGCTCATCTTTTAAAATTATTTTGACAATCACAGGCTGGCACATAAGTCGTTGGTGACACAAATTTTCTTTTTTCCATGTACCACCCCTTATATTATTTAAATTTGTATTTTCCATCAAATTAGAATGCATGCTTGTAACGAAAAAAAATGATATCATTCATCGTTTTCGATGCAACATTTCCGTTTTTCACAAACTGTTATATGGCCTTGACTTGGTGGTTAAGTGGTAAGAACGTGTGCCTCTGAAGGGCACTGGGTTCGATTCCTAGGGTTCCCCTTTCACTTTTTAGTACATACTGCAAAATTAACATCAACCAAGGTTGTGGCATTGTATTTGAGCAAGTTGAATGTATGCACGCTCCGCCCTTCGGAGAGGGCGTAAAGCCGCCGGTCCCGTGTCCATGCGATGTTGGGAATGTTAAAGATCCCTACCCTCCGTACAGATAGGCAGGGGTTCAGCAAAGTTTCTAGGACAGTGAGATGAAACTGCTTCCTGCCGTCGGTGATTGGCCACAGTCGTGGAAATAGACCGCCGTTAAAAAAACTAATAAATAGCGGAGTCCCATCAAACACATTCAGGGAGGTTTTCGTTTATATCATTCGTCAAAAAAATCGAGATGCCATATACAGGCGCTCGTAAATAGTGACTGAATTGAAAAAACTGCTGTAACTCAATTTCTTTAAATGGAACAGCCTGTATTTTATATTTCAGAACTGATGGGAATGCCCCCTGCTTCATCTTTTGTATAACACTGCCTGCATACCGAAAGACGCCAGTTTGGAAATAATTACATTTATAATTACACACTATGATTCATGTGGGGTACAGTTTAAAAAAGTCTGGATGCAGCAAGTGCGCTATGGTAGTGAATTTTTATTAAAATGTTTTTAATAACAAATATGAGTTTTTTTTTTAAGAAACCAGGCATGAAGTTTGGTTACCAGTATAACCTATATAGTAGAAACAATGTACCATATTTCATCAAAATGACTTTATTGTTTGAAAATGTACAAAAATTTTCCGAAAACAAACTTACGTTCCCGAAAAAACTGGTTCCTGGCCAACAAACGTTAGGTTAATAGCAAAGTGAGCTACTGAAATTTCAAACTTTAATGAAAATTCGCTACCATAACGCACTTGCTGCGTCCACACTTTTATTTTTATTAGAGTTCTCAGAATCTTCGCAAGATGACTCGGTAAACTTATTGTCCTGTGCTGGTTGCATTTTCGCGCATTGACTGTTTTTAGGACAGTAATACTTTTACTCCTTAAAATTAAACCTTAGAGTGGATTAAACAAAATATTTGTTTATTTAAAAATGTTTTATGTTGTATTCATATAAATTGAAATTGGTTGCAGAAAAGAACAAGCACTTGTGAAGCCACAGGAAAAGTCTACGGCTGTATTAAGTATGGAACGGTTTCACTAAGTGCAATAACAAACAACCAGATATGCTATTCAAATTGAATTAAGTCTTAAAAGTTTTCGTCTTGTTCTAATTGAGTTTGTCATACAAAAACTCGCTAAAAAGTCATCGGAATTGCACCATCTGATCAGATAACGGTAAAATGAAATAAAAATTAAAAAAGTGAAGTCATTAACTGAGATTAGAACGCGTGTTATAGGAGTCCATTATTAAATCACACTGCTTCCTCTACCTCTCGACCATTCTCGACATGACAGATTTATGTACTAACAGGTATATTGGTGTATTTTAACTTTATAACGTATTAATTATTTACACCATACAATTCTTGTTTAAAATTGTTTTTTTTCTATTTTAACGAAATGAAGAAAAATGACGGCTGGCACAGATCTAGGAGCTTGTTAGTCATTTCGAACCGTATTTTTAACTCATAAAGCGCTAATGCGTATTAATGTACGACAACCAGAATTATCAATTTTGACGTTTCAACTTTTTTTTAAATTAGAGGCTTGTAATTTTTTTGTCTTTTAACCTAGAGATCTGAACTTTGGTACAAATGATACTCTTTATGGCAGAAACCAGCGTACCAAATTTGGTTACCATAGTTTTTTAATTTTTGGAGATATGTTTTTTTTTTCGAAAGAAAACCCCAAATTTTATGTTATATATACCTGTTGAAGTAGCCAAAGATTATCCCTCTATAGTTAGCACTAAAAAGGTATAAGATATGTGTATAATTACTAAGAAGGTAACATATTATCCCTCTAGTTAGAACGAAGCACTAGCCTAGGTTTATGATTAGATTGTTACAAATTATTTCTTAAAATAGGGTTAGGTTTATATCAAATTAAAGCTGTTTTTCCGCGCTCTAACTGGGGTTAACTGTTCCTAACTATTGACATTTCGGTGTTCATGGTTATGAATAGTTTGGCTAACTGCTTAACTTTTTTAACAAGATAGAGCTACAGTGAATATTGCTATCTCTTTCCAATGCTATTTTTATTCATGTTTTTTGTTTATAGTGAGCTGTGTGTAAACAAACACATGCAGCTTTAATAGCGGTTATCCTTTTTTATGCGTGTTTTAAAAGTATGCTATTAAAGGAAATTGTCCAAGAACAGCTGTGATATCTTTGTTCTTTGTGTAAAATGGATTGTTTAACCGTAAATATGAATGACAGAATTTGCAATAGAGGCATCAAAAGAATGATGTAACTTGTTATCATGTAAATTGTATCATGTATCCATTCGACATCAGTCGTTTCCCAAGATACCTCATTCCTCCTAAAATAATGATGTATATTGCAGTCTGTAAATTTCCAGCACAAAAATCAACTATTAAACGTAATAATCCTTCTTGGCGTCTTAGCATTTCGCATTAGATGACATATGTCTGTCATATTACTTGACAGCTGTCAGTTATGGATGGTTAACTTTAAGATAACTGCAGTTTGGAATAGTTTGAAAAGTTAAGGACCGCCAAAAACGCCTTAAGTTTTGTACCTGATCCTTTTATACAATTGTTTTTTATGTGCAACAAAGAACTATTACTATTAAATTGGAGGGTATCAGTTTTAGCGGTGTTCCGCTGCTTTTGATTGAGGACTATTTGCAGTCTAGAAGGCAGTGCACAAAGATTGACGACAGCTGCAGCGATTTTGAGGTAGTTGAATTTGGCGTTCCTCAGGGTACAGTCCTGGGCCCATTGTTATTTAGTTTGTATATCAATGATATATTTAATGTGCAGACAGCTGGTAAAGTCATTTATTTTGCAGATGATGCAATTCTATATGAAGATTGTTCTTGGCAACGGCTAAGACCAAAATTGAAGATGATTTTGTGAATATTAAGAGGTGGTTTGATGCCAATGGGTTAACTATTAATACAAAGAAGACGAAGTATGTTGCATTTGCCTCCTATAAGCCACACCTGCCGTCATTTAATACACTGCAAATAGTTTGTAACAACCAATGTATCCAAATTGAGCTGGCACGAAAAGTTAGGTATTTTGGGATCATCATAGATCAACATCTGTGTTGGGATGAGCATGTTGGTGTGGTTGTTAAAAAGTTGAGGACCATTCTTCAACCATAAGTTTAAATACCTAAAAACCTTTCTGACAACGGTGTGTCTTAGAATGGCCTATTCAGCATTAGTTAAACCCCTTCTTACATACAGGATTGTTGTTTGGGGTGCTGCGTTGAGTTGTCAGCTGAAAAAGTTGGATATAAATCAACGTTGGTTCCTGAAACTAATATATAATAAGTGCTACACTTACCCATCTGAATCGTACGCTGAAGCAGGAGCTAATGATATTAGGCAACTTTTTTCATTGGCTCTGTTGACATACGTAAGAAAGTATGATCGCATCTCTAGAATAGAGCATTCGTACGTAACTAGGCTAAACGCAGCAGCGGCCGCTCAAACAAACAGAGCAATTAAGACTGTGGGCCAGCATAGTTATATTGCACCAAGAATGTATAATACTCTTCCAGTCAGTATCAGAACTGCACTAACTTTACGTTCTTATGTGAGGATGGTGAAAGCATGGGTTTCGAAATCTGGACACATGGTTCATAGTTTAGTACACAGATAGGTGTTGATCGGATCGTATGATATCTTTCGCAATGTTGTACCGCACAGTAATGATTTTTGAATATGCACACTTTTAGTGAATTTTTATTTAAAAAAATTCATTAATAGAGAGGTATCGATGGTAAGACTTAGCAAAAATGTTTTCAAATGAGCGCGAACTAGGACCCCTAGAACCCATATCCGGGGTCAGTTTAAATTTTTATGTTTATATATGTATATATATATATATATATATATATATATATATATATATATATATATATATATATATATATATATATATATGTATGTATGTATGTATCCATCCGATAACTCAATAAATAATAAACCGATTTTGATGAAACTCGGCAAGTGCCTTTCTTTTATTAATGGCTTGGATGAGTTCGTTAGGCAGGAAAATCTGACAGGGTTTTCCGGGAACATTTTGAGTTGCCTTTCGAGAAAAAAAAATCTCCGAAAATTACAAAACTGTTTCAATGAAATTTACCAAATATGTTGCCTTGGGAGAGACCTTACTACGTACCAAAATTCAACTTGCTAAGTTAATAGAAAATTGAGTTAATCAAATTTCTTTCAAAAAAAAAAAAAATTCTCTGAATATTACTAAGTTATTTTAATGAAATTTGGCGGATATCTTGACTTCGGAAAGACCTTACTACATACTAAAATTAAATTTTCTAAGTGTATAGAAAATGGAGTTATTCAAGTTTAAAGCATTTAATAAAAATTCACTACCATAACGCACTTGCTGCGTCCCGAACATTTTTATTATTATATACATTTGTGGAAGTGTACATTGTACATGTGAATATGTGTGAGAGAATGTGTTTGTGTGTGTGTGTGTTTTGATTTTTGCACCTGTATGTATGTATGTGTGTTCTTGTATTCTTTACTTAGTTTTGTATTCTTTGCTTGGTTTAGATTTATCCACGCACAAGTCTCTGACTTTTGTGGATCTTTCCAAGATTTGTTATGTACAGCAGATCTATGTATGTTATTATTATTGAACTGTATTTTGAAAATAAAGCTATTATTATTAATTATTACTGTCCTGCGACTTCACAGAACATGGCGGCAAAATACTGGTGTTTGAAATCAATTATGAAATTCACATTTTTATAAATTTTTTTGTATCGTTATTTATATCAAAAATCTCGGGACGCAGCAAGTGCGTTATGGTAGTGAATTTTCATAAAACTATTTTTTAATAGCAATAATGTGTGTTTTTTTAAGAAAGCAGGCATCAAATTTGGTTACCAGTATAATCTATATAGTAAAAACAATGTGCCATGTTTCATCAAAATAACTTTATTGTTTGAAAATGTAAAAAAAATTCCGAAAGTAAACTTAAAGTGTTCCCGAAAAAACTCGTTTTTTGGTCAACCTTATAGGTTAATAGCAAATTGAGCAATTCAAATATTAAGCATTTGATCAAAATTGGCTACCATAACGCACTTACTGCGTCCAGAATTTTTGTTCTTACAAACATGCATTATATTTCGATGGAAAATACAAAAATGCAATAACATAAGGCGTGTTTGATTAAAAAAAATTTCATTAAAATGATTTTAATAACAAATATGTCTGTTTTTTTAAGAAAGCAGGCATCAAATTTGGTTACCAGTATAACCTATATAGTAAAAACAATGTGGCATGTTTCATCAAAATAACTTTATTGTGTGAAAATGTACAAACATTTCCAAAAGTAAACTAAAAGTGTTCCTAAAAAAACACGTTTCTTGGTCAACCTTATAGGTTAATAGCAAATTGAGCTGTTCAAATATGAAACATTTGATAAAAATTCGCTACCATAACGCACTTGCTGCGTCCAGAATTTCTTTTCTTACAAACATGCATTATATTTCGATGGAAAATGCAAAAATGCAATAACATAAGGCATGTTTGATTAAAAAAAAAGGAAATTTGTATCACCAACGACTTATGGGCCACCCTGTGATTGTACAAATATTATTTTAAGATGTAGCTCAAGACACCCTATAATTAATATATACAATTTTTTTTCATATCTTATATAATAACGGATATATTGAGCTTTATTGATTTTCTACGAAAATTCGACAAAAATTATATACCGTTAAACGGTAAACTCTATAGCTAAGGCTACTGCCAAGCATCAGCGAAAGGGTCTATTTGAAATGAATTTTCTGCAAATATTTTAGTAAAATGAAGGACAATGACGGTTGAAACTAAGACTTTAGGGTTTGTAAAACATCCTTCTTGAGACATTTTATTTCTATAGCCCGTATTAGATTCAAGTTACTTGCCTAAATGTTGCCAATTTTGACATTTTAAATCGCCACTTTGACGTTTTGAGGAAAACCCCAATTTATTTTTCTTTAAATGCTTATAACTTTTTTGTCTTTTGAGCTACATAGGTAGGTAACTTACCTATAAGGATATAAACCTGTGTACCAAATTTGGTTGTCCTTACTTTGTTAATTCCGGAGATATAAATTTTTTTCGAAAGAAAATACAAAATTTTCCGGGAAAACCTAGGCAGATTTTCCTGGCTAACGAACTTATCCAAGCCATTTGCAAAAGGAATTTTTTCACCAAATTTAATCAAAATCGGCCCATTATTTTTTGAGTTATCGGTGTGATACATATATATATATAAATATATATATATATATATAAATATATATATATATATATATATATATATATATATATATATATATATATATATATATATATATATATATATATAAACATATAAAAATTGAAACTGACCCCGGATATGTTTTCTGGGGGGCCTAATTAGCGCTCATTTGAAGAAATTTTTTCAAAATTCAAAAGTCGAGATCTCCTCATTAGTGAATTTTTTTTAAGAAAATTCACTAAAAATCATCTTTGTGGGACATCTAACAGATGTGATCAGAAAAAAAAAACAAACATGTAAATTGTCTATTATGGCGAGGAAACAAGATATAAAAGAATGCAAGAAAGAAATAATACAAACAAAATGGGTTATTACAGTTTTTATTGTTGATGTTTTGAGTGTTTTTTGTTTTTTGACTCATAAGTGTATAATTAATAAATATTTATATATTATAAAACATAATATTTACAGCTGAAAAATATTAGTTTAATGCACATATTATGAAATAATAACATAATGCAAAAATTACAAAGAGAATTAGGTAAAAAAGGGGATCATACAGGACTCCCAACACATTACAACATACTCTGCATTTATTTCACAATTGTTCAGTGTATGTTAAATATGTATTGCTCGTCATTTTATCTAACAACATACATTCCATTTAAAACAAAACATAAGCATATAAGGCTAGTGCATTGTTATGAACAAACAATTTACAATACTTTAAGCAAACGATTTCTTAAATAGTGACTTACAAAGTTGGCATATGATCGACCCTATCTTTTGATGTATATTTATTTTAGAAAATACTATCATTTATATGAAAAAACCTATCAAAAATTAGGATCGAACTCAATTTATACCAAAAAGAAACAGCCCTGCAATTTTCTAATTCTATATATAAATACGATTGGAATGACACTATACGAATTTTTATTGTTTTTTTCAATGGACAATCACTTATGTACTGAAATTAAAAAAATAGTGAAAGTACATAAGCTTCATTGTAAATAATTTTTTGTGTTTCAATTGGCACAAAACTCAAATCGATAAATACAAATCAAATTATAAAAAAATACATTTAAGGTAATCCTATAATAAAACATACAAAGGCACATAATATTGTAAAAAAAAACGGCAGAAAATAAGAAAATACATAGAACCATCAGTATACAAAAAAATCATAATAATACACCTAATATCTCAGACAATGCATGAATAGCTTTCATAAGCCTAATGTGAAATTTGTAAATTAAAAATTAACTTTTAAGCATGACTGAACAAAATGAATACTAATAAAAGATCGGCCAACTTTTACAAATATACAAAGAAAATAACATTTAATGTAAAGCATTAACAAAATAATATTAATAGATTAAATGACTAATTAACAACAGATAGTCCAAAATGTTAACTGGAAACTAGATAACAAGAGCCATATCCTTCTTGTTAGGAAGATTGACTTTTTTGCCCTGCCATAAGGAATTATGGATTGTAAAAGCGTCGATTGTGACTGTCAGATGCTTTGTATGAACTTGAGAAAAACATTTTCCTCCAGAGTTGTACCTGCAAATATATAAGTTAAATTATAATTGTTTTTTCAAAGACGCATGAGGACAAAAATGACATGTTTAGTTGTTTTACAAGTTGCTTCTGGTAAGATCTTGTGAATCTTCTTTTGACTTGGAGAACTTCCCCAGTGTACTTGCAGATTTAACTGAAAGCAAAATAGCTGAGAAGTCCTTAATTAATAGTCACCCAATAAAAATGTACGATCATTATTCAGCAAGTCATTTCATTACAAAATAGTGCTGCAAATTGAATCATAACTTCCGCATAGGTGTGATAATTTACTCTCCTCAGAAAGACATTCTCATGAAATGAATTTAGGGTCCATGACTTGACCACAAAGAATATATTTGTATGCCTGTACTCAAGGTGATATCGCAATTCGTTCGAAAGTTATTGCGCCTACTAACAGACAGGCTGACCAACAGAGAAAAGAATTTTCGTTCCAGAATTGAGTTTTCTTCAGAAAATTTTCAAACTGATTCTTAGATCTGGAACATTCCCCGCGATTTGGAAGCTGTCACGTGTTCTCCCTGTCTTCAAGGCGGGGGATAGTGGTGATCCATCAAACTATCGACCAATAGCCATACTATGTGTCTTCTGTAAGATTTTAGAGGCCTGCCTTTTTCAGCGAATACTGTTTCACATCAGAAACAGACTCTCTATTTCTCAGCATGGCTTCATTCCAGGGAGATTGACTGTGACGAATTTGGTTGAGGTTACAAAGTTCATTGCGTCCACCCTCGACTGCTCTTCACAGGTTGATGTTGTGTATACTGATCTATCTAAGGCCTTCGATTGTCTAGATCATTCTATTTTGATTGACAGGATGAGTGCTATCGGATTCTCCGAGGGCTTGTTTGGCTTGTTCAGGTCTTACCTGGATGGAAGAAGGCAATTTGTTGAGGTTGGGAGCTTCAGGTCTGACACCTATCACATAACTTCGGGAGTGCCGCAGGGCTCCATACTCGGTCCATTACTGTTTAATATATTTATTGACCAGTTAAACATGTTTTGCATGTTCCTTTTTTGATGTATGCAGATGATCTTAAGATTTTCGCAAATATTTCGAGTGTTGATGACTGTTTGCAGCTCCAGAGCTGTCTTCAGATCCTTCATGAATGGTGTTGTCGGAGTGGTCTTTCTGTGAATGTTTCCAAGTGCTGTGTGATGTCCTTTACTCGAAATAAGCACGCAATTACTTCCGGGTACAATATAAGAGGGCTTCCACTTGATCGCCCCGGGACAGTCAGGGACCTTGGAATTGTTTTTGATGGTACTCTATCTTTTAAACCACACTATGAGCAGACTGTCAGTTCTGCTTACAAAACTCTTGAGTTCCTGATAAGAAACAGCAAAACTTTCTCACAGACTGACACCCTCCTCCTGCTCTTTCGTTGTTTGGTTAGGTCCAGACTTGAATATGGTTGTGTGGGCTCCTACTTATGAGATGCATGTGGCAAGCCTAGAATCAGTGCAAAGAAAATTTCTAAAATTTCTTAGCTTTCGTGAGGATGGTAGATATCCTTCTATTGGTTTTCCTCAGGAGGGTTTACTTCTTCGCTTTGATCTGCAGAGTCTGTCGATGCGCAGGCAGTGCAGTTTCGTTACATTTTTATACAAACTGGTTAATTCTGTGTTCGATTGCCCTAATCTGCTTCAGCAACTTAATTTCAATGTGCCTCGTATTGCAGCACGCTTTCCAGGCACATTTTATCTCCCGACTGCTCGTATGCGATTGCTGCGAGCATCTCCAATTTACCAGATGTGCAATGATTACTCTGTATTGCAAGATAGCCTAGATATAATCTCATGTAATATATCAGAGATAAAAATGTTTTTCAAACCAATTTAATTTGTAACTCTCTTTTGTGTAGTTTATATGATTATTGTTTGTTATTATGTTTTTTATATCGGCACATCGTTAGTTTGGCTTTAAGGTGTTGGATGGTGTATAAATAAATAAATAAATAAATAAAATAAATAAGTATATGTTTTGGCACTTTTTACGACATTTAAGCGGAATTTTTCTTTTTTAAATTTCTGTCACTGATACCATACTTCCACTTGTACTGACGATGTGGAAGTAATAAGTAAAATAGTGCTACAAACTGAATCATAATTTCCACATAGCTGTGATAATCTTACTCTCCTCAGAGAGATATAGGGTCCATGACTTGACTACAAAGAAAATATTTGTATTCCTGTACCATTCATATTCCTGTATCCATCAGCTTCTTAAACGTTATATTACTAGAGTTTTAACAAAAAAATGTCAATTTTCACCAAATTAACCCTAATTTATCTCCTACCCCCTGAAGTGATCTTACCCAAAAACAATTCAAAGTGTTCCTTTGTCAGGATACTAAATTTGAAGATGATATATCAATTCGTTCGAATGTTAATGTGCCTACTAACAGTCAGACGTACAGGCCGACAGACAGACAGACAGACAAACAAATTTTATTTTAGAATCAAGTTTTCTATATGTTTTCAGACTGTTCATGCAGTTTTAGCAACAAAAAAAAATCGAAATTTCTGTCACTGATAATCCACCCCCACTCATTCAACCCCTAATTTAATTTCAGCACATAATACCAGATGTTTGATGAAATTGAAAGTTTTCCAATAAACAAACCCTAAAACCTTATATTCCTCGAGTAAAAAAAAAGTAAATTTCTATCAATACATCCCCCATTCAACCACTACCTCCTGGAGTGATTTTACCCAAAGACAATCTGAACTGTTGGTTTGTCGGGTGCTAACTACATACCAAATTTGAAGACAATATCTCAATTCGTTCTAAACTTAAGAACATGGCTACAAACGGACAGACAAGAAAAAATTTAGTTTCCAAATCATGCTTTCTATAGGTTTTGACACTTTTTACGACTTTGAGCAAAAAAAAATGTTGGTACTTTTTTCGCTGATGCCATACTTCCACACGTATTGACGATGCAGAAATAAAATTAAAAGGAAAACAACTGCTTGAATAAACAGTGGAGTTAATAGGCAACTTGTTAATTCTCGACTTGAAGGTTTGGGGGTTCGGAGGAGAAGGAAAAACACGTGCCGACAAGGAATTCCACAACTTGGAAGTCCTCGGGACAAAAGAGCGGGCATAACAAGATGTTCTATGTCTGGTGACCTGGACAGCATTCGCTCTGTTCCCCTGGTAGATCTGTGGGGGGCAGCAGGTGGAGGAATTATGGAAGAAAGCTCCTCTGAGCAGTGTCCGTGTAGATATCTATAAAAGAGAGAGAGGTCACCAACGGCACGTCGGTGGGCAAGGGATGACAGCCTTTGGGTGAGGGTAGGGTCACCAATGAGACATATAGCTTTCATCTGAATGGAGTCAAGGATAGCGAGTGTAGAAGCGACAGTGGCACCACAGATGTGGGAGCAGTATTTGAGATTTGGTCTTATTTGTGAAGTATATAAGGTATAGAGATTAGCTGGTGAAAAGTATTTGCGAGCCCGGAAGAGGAAACCTAATTTCTTAGCAGCCGCTTCTGCAATTGATGTGACATGTTGGTGCCAATTGAGATTTCGATCCACAGAAATGGCAACAAGTGAAAAGGACTCATTACTTTGAATAACTTGGTAGTTCATTGTGATGGATCTAGGGCTGGTGTATCTCTTATCAGATACAAAGGAAGACTGAGATTTGGTGGAGTTGAACTGTACAAGATTTCTACTTCCCCAGTCCAATAATTTTTTTGGAGATCAACACAGACAGAACCCTCCATGAGTCTGGGATACTCATCTAATTGGGCTAAAGAGACAGGCTTAGAATATTGTATATTTGAGTGGAGGGTGCTGTCTTCCGCGTAACTGTGAACTGGGTTGGATGTGCTAGAAAGGAGGTCATTGATGTGGAGAAGAAACAAAGTAGGGGCTAAAGCTGAACCTTGAGGGACTCCTGCATTAATTGGATACAGTTTAGGCCGGTAGTTGCTAGGAAGCACTTTGGATCCCTTTTTGGGCACGGGTTGTACTCAAGCAGTTTTCCAGTTACTAGGGAATATGCCTCTATCCTAAGATGTCTGAAACAGACGAGTCAGGACAGGAGCAAGTTCTGGTGTGCATTTTTTGAGAACAATTGCTGGGATCTCGTCAAGGCCAGAGGATTTCTTGGTATCAAGAGAAGAGAGCATCTTTCGTACCTTTTTAGTTTTGAAAATGATATCCGTCATTTTATGTGCAACATTGGGGACTGTTGGTGGTTGAACATTTGGAGGTAGGTTGAGAGTAGAATTGCCGGCGAACAACGAGGCAAAAAGTTCAGCCTTGCCCAGGGCGGTAGAAACAATTTCATCCCCTGAAACAAGAGGTGGGTACGTGCTCTTGCAGAAATTATTCCCAATAGATTTAGCAAGAGTCCAGAAGGGTTTGCTGCCATTGGAGCTTGAGAGGACTTTGTTTTTGATGTGGTTATTAAACAGAAATAATGTGGATATAGAGGTTTCTTGCGTCGTTAAATCCTTGACGGTTTTCTTGACTGGGATTGTGTAAAAGCGTTTTGTGAGTTTGACCCCTTCAAGTCTGGCCTTGTCACAGGATTTAGAGAACCAGGGCATTTGAGTGGCTGAAGAGGTTTTCTGTGTACGTGAAATAAATAATTCGATGCCAGCTTGGATAATTTCGGTGGCATTTTGTGAGTTATCAGAGGCGTCAGGCTGAGAGAAGCAGACAGACGCCCATGGAAATGAGGAAAAGTAATCCCGCATTTTGTCCCAGTTCGCGGAGTTGTAGTGCCAAACGATACGTGGGTGTGATGACTGTGTGACCTCGGGTTGCGTGGCGCAGGAAGCAGTGACCATGTCTTGGTCTGAGCGACCAAGGGGGGTGGTGACTGATGTCTTATAGCATTTAGGTTTTGTAGTAAGAAGCAGATCCAAGGGATTTGAGCTGTGTGTTGGGATGCGAGGAAAGTAAGTAGGTTGCTGAATCATATTGGCTTAAGAATTGCTGACTGCAAAGGCCTCCGCTGCTCTCCCTTGTGGATCGGTTTTTGAAGATCCTAGCCATTCCTTATTATGGACATTGAAGTCACCAAGAATAGTGACCTCTGAGGAAGGATATTCAGAAATCAGATGGTCGGTTTTTTCAGAAAGGTAGTCGAAGAGCTGGACAAAGTTGTTGTCAGAAGGTGACCGGTAGATGCAGCAGATGAATTTAGTTGGGGCCCTGAGAGATAGTTTCCTCCAAAGTATATCTTTTCTTCCAGCTTCTAAATTGGGGAGTCTGGTGCAGGATAGATTGCTACGGACGTATGCACACACGCCTCCATGCAATCTAAAGGAAGTAAGGAGCTCATACCCCGGTAAATTAAGGCGATTAGTGGCTGTTTTGGCACTGATTTGGGTTTCGGTTAGGAAGGGGAATTGGGAAGTATTAGCCTGGAGGAAATGGTGGATGGAGGTCAGGTTAGAATTTAGACCACATATATTCGAGAAGGATATGTTAAATATTGATGCCGGCGCCCCCTGCACACCCCTCTCCCAGAGATCCGAATGGACAGGTATTTTATCTCCAGAATCTTTTGTACAAGGAGGAGCCATCATCATTTTTGTTTGTAAGGGAAACCGACTCACACACAAGAACTGAAAACGTCTGTTGGGACTTCACTGGCCCCTTGATGTAAGGGGTGGTACCTCCTCGGGGGTGAAAAAAAATCCTTTACTAACACGTAAAGCAAAAGTTCACTACCACCTGACCTGACCTTGTAATGTAGCAGCTCTGTTTTACATGCTCCTCTATATCACTATGTTTGAACATATACACTAGAGAACTTCATATACATAAACTGATGTGGCTGTCAGAACACCTGGTTTTTTTAAGGCTCCCTTACAAGAGTCCCTAAAATTCAAGCCTAGTAAAATTCTTATCATCTTCTTCTGTATCAAAAAGACCCGGTTTAAGTTTACACTGCCGCCCCAGCGAATGATACCATATCTCAAATGGCTTAAAAAATTAGCATGGTCCTCAGTTTTCATTGCCTTAGAATCCAAGGATTTATTTAAAACTCTTATTGCTTAACAAGCACGCCCCAACTTATTGCATAACTTTTTTATATGGGCAGACCAACTCAAGGCATCATTGACATGAATACCCAGCAATCTCGCAGAAGATGTGAACGACATCAACTGACCACCTAAAACTGCGTAATAAATCCACATTGTCTAGTTCTAAAACAACATGAATTTTGTCTTTTCATCATTAATTATAAGGTTGCTACTGCTGAACCACTCCTCAATTGAACGAAGTAAAATATCACATTTTGAAAGCAAGTCAGGAAAAAGTTTTCGGCTTACTATCAGATTGGTATCATCTGTATAATTCATCAGACAATCCATCTTGTCGGCAACCCCATCTTTCAGGTCAATCATATAAATAATAAAAAGAAGCAGTCCAAGGATACTTCCCTACGGGATTCCCACAATGACTGGTAGGAGAGAGGAAACATATTGTACACCATCCCTCTTTAGGTCAACGCTGTGTATTCTTTCACTGAGATATGACTTTATCCACTGCAATTGAACACCTCTAATCCCGTAAAATTCAAAATAATACATCACAAGATCTTGTAGTTCAAACAATCAAATCTCTTAGTCAAGTCTATGAATATTCCCAGAGGAAGCTCTCTGTTCATGCTCGTTGTTCTGTCACTTTTAAATTCAAATGTCGCGCGCTACACTGACATAGAGTAAGTGTTACTAATGGTTTCCGCCAGAAGACCAGAGAGGGGGAAGAAGAATGAGAGAAGGGAGAGAAGCTTGCATCCCTCTGCCACTTGTTTTTGAGTCCTTGAAGAGGCAAGAGGTCTCGAGAAAGCGAACTGCTTTCAACCCCTTGAAGAGACACGAGGTCTCTAAATATCCATTTTGTTTGTAAGTCCTTTGGGAGACACGAGGTCCCTAGAGGTGTTGTGTGTGAATACAGAAAAACGAAGCTTATGTTCCTGCATTATTGGAGAATAAAGGTAGGTAACTTTGCTTATTGTCAGTGCCCTATTTGTTCTGTTTTTTTTTGTTATTCATTATAAAATAAATACACGTGGTATTTACATTTGGCCCATCGACCGGATTTTTATAGTTGTTTTGTTTTGTTATTAGTTGATACAGTCCATTTTTTGAAGTAATTTTACTTGTTTCCTTTAGTCTAGTAAATTTGTAATTGTTTATTGCCGTGTTGAGTCATTTAATTTCAAGGTGACGTTATTGCTTGTATATAACTAGGTACATACTCGAATTGCATATTGTTGAAATCACGTTTGCATATTGTTTAAATCGCGTTTAGGAATTTTTTTGCGTTGAACAATGGAGTTGATTCAGCTAAAAAATAAGCGCGAAAGCGTTTATAGACGAGTAGAAGCCATATTGCACGTGGCTCAACAGGTCAAAATAGACGCAGTAGTGGATTTAGATAGGTTGAATAGATTTGAGGTTCGTTTTGAGGCGTTGAATGAGTTGGTCAATCTATTTGATTCATTGCATTTGGACATCGTGTCGGTAGTTGATCGATCAGAGTTGGAGAGCGAGCATGAAATGCAGAACAAATTCGATGAACTGCAATACTCTATAAAAACTATCTATCGAGAACTGAGAGGTTATGCAAATAAAGCCGCTGAGAATCAAGCTCGATCCGTTTTTCACGGTAGTTCGAAATCGAGTCGAGCATCGAGTAAGTCGCGGTGTTCTGTCAAATCATCGAACGCTCGATCTCTCAGTGAAAAGGAAGTAACGAACGCAAACGCGATTATGTCAACTTCAAATTTAAACAGACATTTGAGGTTACCGAAAATCGAAATGCCAAAATTCGATGGAAATTGGAAAAACTGGCCAACCTTTTATGATCTGTTTAAAACAATGATTCATGAGAACGAATCATTGTCAGATATTGAAAAGTTCCAATATTTGAGTGCTTCGTTAGTGAAGGATGCAGCTGGCCTAATCAAGAATTTACCGCTAACGGGAAGCAATTATGGGATTGCATTCAAGTCTCTGGTCTCAAGGTATCACAATACCCGGGTTTTGTTGACCAATTATTGGCAGGGTATTGTACAGGCCCCCAAAGCAAATAGTGAATCTGCTTCTTCCCTACGAACGTTGTTGTCTGTATTCAGTGAAAATTTGGAAGCGTTGAAGCAGTTTGAACATGACATGTGGGATTTCACTAAATTCAACATGTTGCTGCAAAAGGTGGATATGAGTCTTAAGCAAAAATTTGAGCTTGAGTTTTGCGAATCGGACATTCCCAGTTTTAGTAGTTTATGTAGATTCTTGGAAAAGCAGTGTAAAGCAATGGAGACAACTGCCTTAACTTCCAATTATGTGACTAATAGAAGGCAGCATGTTTCAGCAACCACTGCTAGGCCCGCTTCGTCCTTTGTTACCAGCACAAAGCTTGTATGTGCTTATTGTAAGGAGGAGCACCCCATGCTCAAGTGTGATGGATTTCTATCTTTATCCTCTCATAAACGGTATACGTTCGCAAAAAAGAATAATCTTTGTTTTAACTGTTTATCAAACTCGCATGCCAGCAGGGAGTGCAAGTCATCAAGTTGTCGTGTATGTAATAAACACCATCATACATTATTGCACTTCCCAAAAGCACCGGCATCGGGAGATGAGAGTGACTCAAACAAGCCACCTGTGGAAGAGCCACAAGGTGCAGAGCAATTGCGTGTGTTGGCAAGTGTGGTAAAAAGGGAACAGTCCGTGTTACTGGCAACTATAATGCTATTAGTACGAGATAAAAATGGAAAGGTTAGGAGATGTCGAGCTCTCCTGGATTGTGCGAGTGAGGCTAATTTCATTTCGCAGCAGTGTGTTGAAAAATTGGGGCTCAACACCTCATCTCGTTCAGTGATGGTTCAAGGCTTGAACCAAATGAGCTCGCTTGCTAGCCAAGGCACTCTCAAATGTCGAGTAGAGTCCATTTATGAGCCAACAAAGTTAGAGTTGGACATGATTGTGATTCCGAACATTTGTTCCAAGATCCCTTCTGCTAAAATTGAGCAGTGCCACTGGCAACATATTCAGAACTTAGAGTTGGCAGATTCAGAGTTTGGTATACCAGGGGACATTGAAATTTTGTTGGGTACTGACGTTTATGCTCATGTGGTTAGACCTGGAATAAAGAGAGGGCCTCGAGGTGCACCAGTGGCCATCCATACTGTTTTTGGTTGGGTGCTTATGGGCAGTGTAGAACAGTCAAAGTCTCATTCTGTTGTGAATAGTTTATGCACGTTGGTCGACTTGGATCATACCTTGAAACAGTTTTGGAGCTTGGAACAGGTACCACAAGGTTTAGTTATGTCTCCGGAAGATAAAAAATGTGAGGAAATCTTCAAGAAGACTCAGCACCGAAATAGTGCTGGGAGATATATTTTAAATATGCCCTTTCGTGAGGGTACTCCGTGTTTGGGAGAATCTTTCAGTGTTGCATTGAGGCGGTTTTACTCCCTGGAAGCACGTCTTAGTAGGGATCCAGCGTTGCACAAGTCCTATTCGGAGTTTATCAGGGATTATTATGAGTCTGGCCATATGTCTCTGGTATCAGATGTAGCTGTGGAACCATCTGATGCATACTATATTCCCCATCATTGTGTGTTGCGTCCTCACAGCCTTTCGACCAAACTGCGGGTGGTATTTGATGCTAGTTCCAAAAGTACGAATGGTGTATCTCTGAACGATACGTTGTTAGTGGGAGCGAAGTTGCAGACAGATATTGCCACTGTGTTGTTGAAATTTCGCTCAAACAAAATTGCATTTACTGCTGACATTCGGCAAATGTATCGACAAATTTTGGTTGTAGATAATCATAGGGATTATCAAAGAATTCTCTGGAGGTTCTCAAAGGGGGAACCTGTACAGAAATATCGCCTTAATACTGTCACATATGGGGTCTCCTCAAGCCCACACATGGCAATCCGAACAATGATGCAGCTTTGTGATGATGAGGAATCATCTTTTCCATTGGCAGCAAAGCTAGTTCGGTCCGATCTCTATGTGGATGATGTAGTCAGTGGAGTCGACTCATTGTCAGAGGCTTTTGAGTTGCAACGGCAATTGATTGGGTTGTTTGCTAAGGGGGGTTTTGAATTGAAGAAGTGGGCCAGCAATAATTCGAAACTGTTGTCCACAGTATCAGCTGATAGTCAGCAACCTCGATCGTTAGATTTAAATGATCCATCAGTGTTGAAAATTTTAGGATTGCAGTGGTGTCCCATAGGTGATACATTCTCTTTTAATGTTGAACCTATTGATCGTCCGTGCACAAAACGAAATCTTCTTTCGGAATTGGCAAGAATTTATGACCCCCTGGGTTTTTTGTCTCCTGTTACCCTGTTGGCAAAATATCTTATGCAGTGCTTGTGGGAGCAAAAAGTGGGATGGGATGATAAGCCCTCAAAGGATATTGTTGGTCAGTGGTCTCAGTATAAATCACAACTCAGTGCGCTAGCAGGTTTATCAATTCCCAGAGGCGTAAAACACGATAATATCATCAGTACAGAACTCCATGGGTTCTGTGATGCATCGGAGCGAGGGTATGCTGCAGTTGTTTACTTAAGACAAGTATCAGAGGAGGGTCAAGTTTGGATCAATTTTCTGTGTGCCAAGTCCAAGGTATCACCTTTAAAAAGAATATCGATTCCACGTCTCGAATTGTGTGGGTGTTTATTGTTGGCAAAGCTTCTGGAATTTGTGTGTCGGGTGTATGAAGGTCGTTTTGAGTTTAACTCTATGTATGCTTGGTCAGACTCTATGGTGGCACTTGCCTGGATAAAATCATCTTCCAATAGGTGGAAGACCTTTATTGGGAATCGAGTAGCAAGCATACAAGAGAAGATTCCTCCAGAGTCATGGCATCACGTAAGTGGACAAGAAAACCCAGCTGATTGTGCATCGAGAGGCATGTTACCTTCTGGGTTTTGTGAGCATCCACTATGGTGGGCGGGACCCGCCTGGCTAAAATTGGCAAGAGAAAATTGGCCCAAGTCGTTGCGTTTTGAGCCGCCAGAAGAGTGCCTGGCGGAGCAACGAACTCTCCCCGTACTAGTTACTTTGGCAAATGAGGAGTGGCTCAGTAAACTTTTGAATCGCTTTTCGCATCTACGGAAAATTCAGGGTGTTGTTGTATATTGTCAGCGGTTTGTGCGAAATTGTAGGGTGTCTCCATCTGACCGAACTACTGCATCTCTGACAGCCACCGAATTACAGGAGGCGCTTCATATGCTTATCAAATGTGCTCAAGGTGAAGTATTTCAAAGGGAAATAGCATCCTTGGTTAAGGGTGAGAGGTGTGCGAGGGCAATAAATAAGTTAGCCCCCTTTCTGGATACAGAGGGTATCCTCAGGGTGGGCGGTCGCCTTCGTCAAGCTGATGTTCCAGTTGAAGTGAAACACCCTATATTGTTGCCCCGCTCACATCGTCTCACCGAGTTAATCATTGCACACACACACCATGTCAATCTTCATCCTGGTCCTCGCACATTGCTTCATTTGCTTTCGCAACAGTTTTGGATTTTGTCCCCTCGGAGAGCTATTCATCATGTTTTGTCAAGGTGCTATCGTTGCTTTCGAGTGAATCCTACTCCCATGGCACCGATGATGTCTGATTTGCCAGTTGCCAGGGTTTCTCAGTTTAAGCCGTTTTCACACAGCGGAGTTGATTTTGCAGGTCCAGTTTTTGTGACACAGGGCAGATATCGAGGTGTCCGAAAGGTGAAAGCATATATTTGTTTGTTTGTGTGCATGGCAACGAAGGCCCTCCATTTGGAAGTAGTGTCTGATCTTTCAGCTGAAGCCTTCTTGGCAGCTCTTCGGAGGTTTGTGGCTCGCAGAGGAAGATGTGACAATTTGTATAGCGATAGAGGTACCAACTTCGTCGGCTCAAATAAGCAGCTCTTAAACTATGCAAAGGGGGCAGCAGATGCTTGTACCATTAAGTGGCATTTCAACCCCCCATCAGCTCCGCATTTTGGAGGTCTGTGGGAGGCAGGAGTGCGCTCAGTCAAGACTCATTTGCGAAGGGTGATCGGTTTGCAGATTCTGACCTTTGAGGAAATGTCCACGTTGCTTGCTCAAGTGGAATCAGTTTTGAATTCTCGACCATTGTGTAGTGCGAGTACTGATCCAAATGATCTGTTAGCCCTATCCCCAGGACATTTTCTTACAATGGAACCGTTAGGTGCTCCTCCTGATGCTGATTTGACTTTGTTAAGTATGAATCGCTTGTCACGCTGGCAGCTGGTGCAAAGGATCCACCAGGACTTTTGGCGCCGCTGGAAGAACGAATACCTGCATACACTGCAGCAGCGTGGTAAGTGGGATACTGTGCAAACGTCCCCCCCGATCGGAGCTTTAGTTGTGATTAAAGATGAGACTTCGTCACCTCTTGTTTGGAAGCTCGGACGCATTATGCAACTATACCCAGGCCGTGATGGTATAGCTCGGGTAGCTCAAGTTCGCACTAGTAGTGGCACTTTTGATAGGCCTCTGACGAAGTTATGTCTGTTGCCATCGCAGTAATACGTCTGCCTTGAAATTTTTTGTACAGTTAATTATAAATCCAATAGCTTCAGTTTTTTGTTTTTTGTGCTTATTGTAAATTTTTGTTTTGTTTGTTTATTTGAGAAACAATATAATTGTGAAAATAAATCCTTATTTTGGTGGGCGGAATGTTCATGCTCGTTGTTCTGTCACTTTTAAATTCAAATGTCGCGCGCTACACTGACATAGAGTAAGTGTTACTAATGGTTTCCGCCAGAAGACCAGAGAGGGGGAAGAAGAATGAGAGAAGGGAGAGAAGCTTGCATCCCTCTGCCACTTGTTTTTGAGTCCTTGAAGAGGCAAGAGGTCTCGAGAAAGCGAACTGCTTTCAACCCCTTGAAGAGACACGAGGTCTCTAAATATCCATTTTGTTTGTAAGTCCTTTGGGAGACACGAGGTCCCTAGAGGTGTTGTGTGTGAATACAGAAAAACGAAGCTTATGTTCCTGCATTATTGGAGAATAAAGGTAGGTAACTTTGCTTATTGTCAGTGCCCTATTTGTTCTGTTTTTTTTTGTTATTCATTATAAAATAAATACACGTGGTATTTACACTCTCTCTTCTCAAGACAATTTAACAATGAAAGCCTAAAACTGTACAAGGCTGTTTCAACAGATTTGCCTCTGGGATATCCATGCTGAGTATATGTGAAAATGGAATGTCTTTTTAAGAAATTCACCATACAGAGGAGCATTGCAGTTTCAAATATTTTTGAAAAAGCTGGTGAAACACTAACCAGTCTATCATTTTTGATAATGGTTGGATCACCCCCTTTATAAAATATCAGTATTAGCGCCGCCCCGAGCTGATACAGATAAATCCTGTAAGACAAAGAATTGATTACAATGTAGCACAATGGCTTACATATCTGAAGTATACCAGCTATGATTATTGCAGTGGGGACATCATTACTTCTGCTGCTTTTTTTGCACTTCAGCTTTACGACTATATCTATAACATCATATTCAGTAAGTGGACCAATGTAAATAGACTCACTATTGCTCTTTATATTACATTTGAACTTTGACTATTTTACCAGATATTCATTTATAGTATTAGACAATTGGGAAGGTTCCCCAGGCACCTGAACTTCATTATTATCTTTCCTTGTTTCTGTGATCTCTCTTACTGTGTCGCAGACTCATTTGGACTTATTGTCTGAATCCTGTATTTTCTGTAACTAATAATTGTGCCTAGCGTTTATTAATAGGTCATTATACTTCTGCTTTACAATGTTGTATGATTCACTGTAACCTGCATCATGAATATACAATGTATAAAGTTTAACAAGAAGATCCTTACATTCAACACAGCTGGATCGTTATAGAATCGATTTTTTGTTGTTTTTTGACTAAACATTCATGAAGCATGTTCATTGTCCATTAACATCCTTACCCCTACAGTCATAAACATCCTGTCAGTTTTCCTCTGAGAGTCTATGACTGAATGTAAATTTATTTTCATTTGTGAAAAATCTCATGCTATGAGGATTCGTCTCTGTGCCGTGTGATTCGATATTTGAGTGTGCAATACTTTGGATGTATATGATTCACAATTTGTGAATATGTTATCTATAATATAATAATGTCAGAAATGTAATGTCAAATTTTTGTCCTAGAAGAATTTAAATTTTTGGAGATATATAGTTGTAGAAAAGTAATTATTTTTATACCAAAGTAAATTTAAATATAAAATGATACAGTGGGTATATTGGTGAGATTTGGGATTTCAGGGGAGAGAAGTTCAGAGGAAATTTGGAAAGTGACAGAAGAAAACCGTTTGACAGTTTGATTTTTTTGGAAGAAGTTTAAAATTATGTCATTTGCAAGCACAAGCTAAGCTTTTTTGTGAGACATGCTGTATAATTAAGATAACAATAAATAACAATAAATAAATAAATAAATAAATACACGTTTTTGATTCTTTTCGTATTCTGTAATGACAATAAATTTTACTCTTGAGGTACCCCCATAAAAAAAAAAACAGCTGGAGTAAGGTCAGGACTGGAAAGGATGCAACAAAATATCCACTCTTCGAGAAATCAATATTTCAGGGAGCATCTCTTACATCTCTTAAATGCTTACGTTAGGTGTATGGCAAGTTGCACCATCTTGCTGGGAACACATATTCAAGTTGTAGTTGGGTAGGTTTCGAAGCTGTGGAACCAAAATGTTTCTTAATATTGTTATGTAGCCTTCTGAAATTACAGTCGTGGTTTGGGCTCGATTATCTTTGAAAAAGAAAGGTCCTTGCGATAAAGTTTTTTGCCTTGAACCAGTTTTCTCAAATCTTGCAATTCACTGATAAATTATATTTGAGCTCAGACACTCATTAATCTCATGCAATCTGTGATGATTGGGAGACATGCGATGAACAACCACCATGATTGTTTTAGTAAAACGCTCTGACGCAGAAAGCTCACTGCTCCCCCATATACTGTGGCATCTTGATTCCCACAACGGTGATGCGTGTGTATTTCTCCCACTTAGCATACACAAACTACAGCGCAATACAAAATGAATTTTCTTATGGACCACCCAATATAACTAGCAAACCAGTGAAGGAAATATATGACATGTATATATTAACGCAAACACAAAACTGATAATATATAAGATGTTCCATTAAAAAACATATGGTTAGTTTGTATCTCAAAAATGTGTAACTCAATTGTTTTTCTGGTATGTGGATTATGATTTGTTTCTATACCAAAATATAAGAGGAAAGGGGGTAAAATGTTATGTGGATCACCTGTACTATCAAACTATGCAATAAAAAAAATTGTATATATCTCCATTCGCCCATATATCCTGAAAATAGCTGTTCTACACAATAATGTCAGACAGTAAAAACAAAGAAGACATCACACACTTACTTGAAAAACCTATCAAACATTCTGTCGTTGACCTGTTTGGGTCCTGTGCCATATAATTTGATTACTTCCTCCCTCTCAGGACAATAGGAGTAGAGAGCCCTAAATTGGCAGCCTGCGTCCCTAAATAAAATAAGAAAGTGTTTGCTTTCTGATCGGTTGATTTCTTCTAACACTCTCTTTTTCGCTTCCCTATTAACAGCACCTGGGAAAACACAGTACTCTACAGCATTCAACATTATGTTTTTGTTGGACTTGGTGGCAGGCTGTTTGTACAATCGAGGACCTAAAAAAGAAAAAAAAAATTATTTATCTATTTTATAATTTTGTTTCGTAAAGAAGCATCTCATAGGTAAAATCCATTACAAGGATACTGGATACACTACTGCAAGAAATAATATAAATTTTTTAAAATAATACAACATAATATAAACTTATACAAATCATAGTTAGCAGACAATATATAGTTCGATTTGAAAGGTTCTCCTGATTTTAGCAGTCCTTAAGCTTCACAAAGTAAAAATTGCTTGAATCTTTTACTTTTATCAATGTATCTGAATGAATTATATATTTTTTAATTTCACTTAAAAACACGAATTATTTATTGTTTATTTAAATATATAATTACATTTTACTGAGTATTTAGTACGTGAATATTATTCTGTAAATCGATTTTTTTTAGTCGAAACTCCATTAATCAAATTAAAAAATGGGCATTTGTTGTCAACTTAAATGAACCAAGTTTCTCTATAAACTGACTATGAATATATCTGAACACCGAGTAAACTAAAATATTAAAAAACAATGAAGTTATATAATAATGACTGGGTCTGCTGTGGTTTCTTATGCATTCGATAACATTTTCAAGGCATGCTTGAAATTAAATGATTTATGGTATCTCGAGGAATGTCATCACAGGCACTTGAATTCGGTGAGGTTATTTCGTGGTGGTTGGGGTAAATTACCCACTTGATTGCCAATAATATCCCACACATGTTCGATTGGTGACCAGTCTGCGCAGCGAGAAGGAGATGGAAGTAGGGTCACATTATTTTCTTGTAAGAACCTTATAATAACCATTGATGTATGAGGATGTGTGTGTCTTGTTGGAAATGGGGTTGAATTAGGTCTTTTAGGTATCACACAGCAAGAGGCTGCAGTACGTTTCGTATGTAATCATTTGCATTCAAATTGCTGTCAATAATAACTAGAGGTGATCTGCTACCGTATGTTACCACACTCCATACCATCACCCCAACCCCCCCCCCCCCCCCCCCCACATATTTATTTAAATTTGCACCTACAGAATTAAACAATTCCAAATGGTACTTAAAAAAAAAACTTTAAAGTAACAAAATCACTGTCTTAAAACAGTTTTCATCCTAGACATAGCAATATAAAAGATATCACAATTAGAAAAATTAGCATTATAATTATGCAACAATCTGTCCATGAAACTGTTACATCCATAGTTGGTCCTGTGTGTTCGTGCAAAAAAAAGTTGCTGTTGGCGAGTTGAGCGTGGTGAAACATGGAAAAGGACCAACTCGAGCAGATCATTACAGTCAATGAGACCATTAATTAACTTATATATAAACATCAATGAAAGATACTCTTGTAGCGCTTTGAGACTGACCATACCACAAAGAAGCAATCTGACATCATACCCAATATCTTGGCAAGGAAAGTGATGCTTATAAAGAAGGCACTTAACAAATTTATTTTGTACCCTTTCAATACGATTAATGCGGCAAGCATACAACACAACAATACTCAATATTACTTCGAACCAAGGATGTATACAAACTAGTGATTGCCCTTGTGTCAGTCATATGTTTAGTGTGTCTTTTAACAAACCCCAAAAGTCTGCAACATTTCACAACCACAGCATCAATATGCAGATTAAATGACAAATCATTTTTGAAAATTACACCAAGATCTACAACTGAAGTGACAACGTCCAACACTGTGTTATAAATGGTATAGCTATGAACAATCCGATTCTGACCCCTAAAATAGCTCACAACCTTACATTTACCCACATTAAGGAACAACAAGTTTGAACTGCACCAGCGAGTCAAGTTGTCGAGATCATGTTGCTAAGTGTTGACACCAAAAAACTTCAAGTCATCTGCATACAATAAACATTTCGATGACTCAAAACAACTCACAACATCATTAATAAAAAGATTGAAGAGAACGGGACCTATATGCGATCCCTGTGGTACTTTAGACAAGACGTGGACCTCATCTGATAGAGCACCACGAATGCTAACAAATTGCTTTCTGTCAGACAGGTAAGATCGAATCCACGAAAGATAACAAACAACCACAGATGCCCATTGCAAACAATTTTTACAGAAGAAGGGTATGACACACACTGTCAAAAGCCTTTGATACATCAGTGTATACAACATCAACTTGTTTACCAGCCTCCAATGCATCCATCACGTAAGATTGAAAAATGGCGAGATTAGTGACCGTTGACCTTCCACTACAGAAACCATGCTGCTCTCCAACAATACTGTGTTTCAAGGTATTGGAAATCTCATGCGCAATGATAGATTCAAATAGGTTCGGTATTACAGGTTCAATTGAAACACCTCTATGATTGACAACTTGTGTCTTATCACCTGATTTGTGAATGGGGATCAGAGTAGACAATTTCCAGGGGGCAAAAACCGGCATTGAAAAACCTTTGAAAGATACTACACAAATTTTTCAAGAATGAAGAAGGAATACACACATCCAAACTAGCTCGTTTTTTGCCATCTAGTGAATCCATTTTAACCTTGATTTCCTCAATTGTAAAAATATGCATAGAAAGGTTATGTGCAGACCGTATATTAGGTACATCACAGAAGTCAACATCAATGGAACCATGGTCAGAATATAAGGACCGTATAACATTCCACAGCAAATTTTAGCCTTCTACAAGTAATCGTCTTCCTTTTCTGTGACCATCATGGACCCAAAGCAGAATCGTGACTCGTTAGAGAACACAACACGACTTCATTCACATCCCCACTTGATCTACCGTTACACTACTCAACGGGAGCAGCACAATGTCGAGGTGTTAGTAGGAGACATAAAAATGGTCTATACGACGAAGTCCAAAAGCGAATATTCTACGATATATCGCTGCACAAGAGATTCTTTTTTGTAAAATTCCCAATCAAACATTTCCATTCGACCGTGTAAAGCAGTAATCCTCAAATGATGATCTTCCCATGCTGAAGTTGCCCAAGGTCGTCCGGATGTATGATGACGGTATGGATTACTTCTTCAGACTAACTGGACCAACACTGTAACACTGTTGACCTATGCGGTCGGAAATTTGTCTGATTGAAGAACCGGCTACCTGCATACCTTTCGAATTCGCTTAAATTATTGTAATTTTGTAAACCGCGCCTGGGCAAAACGACTTAACAAACTGAGCACAAATTGCCATGAAATATTGCTTCAAACTGAAGGAAACGCAAATTTAAAGATAAAAGAAAATTGAAAATGCGTACATCTGTTAAATTTTTTTATCCATGCTGTTAACATTTCTTATTTGAGACAAAACAGAGTATAGCATAGAAACTTTCATTGCAATTGGTCGACTCTTACTGGGTGTTCAAATTTTTCGGAAAGTCAGTATAATTTTACTGCGGTTGGATGCAATTCAGTATATTTGCCCCTTGGTAAGATCACTAACTGTATCTAGCAATGATGTATTTTATGACATGGAACTGTTGACTTACAGGTCCATCGTCAGATTCCATATGCTGCAGACATAATTCTACAAATTGAGAATTAATAAATGAAGAATCTGTGGGACAATGCTGGATAATTCGAGGATAACTTTTCTAAACTTTACCTATAATGATGTGTAACAAGTGATAACATAAAACCTTTATTTTTTTTATACATTTTTGTAATGTTATTGTTTGTTGTCAACGTGTTTCTGGTTTTAATGATTTATAACTTAATTTTAAGTTATTTATACATAGAGAGGTTATTATAATTTTGATTTATAGACAGGCATTGATTTATAGTGTCATTATTGATGTATAACAATGCATGCCTACTGAAATGCAATATAATGTTAATGATAATGGAGTGTTGACTATTTGAACCATTAATTGATATACCTGTATAGTCCATCATACTACTGGGCGTTGAACTAATATCACTGGAACCATCATCAAAGACTCGCCTGCCTTTAGACATAAGGCCGGGTAAGCTGCCAGGACCTGATGGACTTGGAAGATGTCTCATGCTGCCCATACCTGGTGAGGGTGCCCGCCTGGGTGGAGTGGCCCTGCCTAGACCCGAGTCTGTATCACCGTAGCGGTAAGCTAAACTGTCCTGATCTGTACTGGAACCTGCATCAGAGAAAACTTCATAAAGCAAGGGGTAAAAGTTTAGAAGTGTGGAGAATGATTGTTAATAACAACAAAAGGAGATGTACTTAGGTTAACTGGTTTCCCTCTAACCGTTTGAAATAATGACATCTGTTAGTTTACTTAGTAAATATTATAATAAATAATACAGAGAGCAGAAGAAAAAATATATGCCAGAAAACTCTCAAATGGTTTAAGTAACATACCATGTATCATCTAAGGTCTGATATTTTTCAATAACAGATTTTTTAAGCTAAGAAATATTTTTTATTCGGTTAATTATTATGTCCATTTGATGATTTTTTTAAATCTGGTAATGTTAACATGAAAAAAGGATATTGTTAATGGTGATTAGATATACTTAGTAAAAAGTATGGAACCACCTAGGTGTCTGCAATGGTTCACTCCTTTTTGATAACATTTGGTATCTCTATGTTCCAGGATTCCAGGGTCCTAAAAAGTATGTCAATTTTGCTGTGGTACTTCCGGTTATACCGAAAGTGAAGATCAACTCAAGTTATTTTAAATTAAACACCGGTATATTTTTCTATTTTTAGTGAATTTTTATTAAAAGAATTTACTAATAGAGAGGTATCAATGGTGAGCTTTTGCAAACATTTTTTCAACTAAGCGCGAACTAGGACCCCTAGAACCCATATCCGGGGTCAGTTTCAATTTGTATAGGTATCCAACTGATAACTCAAAAAATAATTAACCGATTTCGATCAAACTCGGCAAGTGCCTTTCTTTTATTAATGGCTTGGATGAGTTCGTTATCCAGGAAAATCCGATAAGGTTTTCAGGGAAAATGTTGAGTTTTCTTTCGAAAAAAAATTCTCCGAAAATTACAAAGTTATTTTAATGAAATTTGATGGATATGTTGCCTTGCGAAAGACCTTACTACTCATCAAATTTCCACTTTCTAAGTTTATAAAAAATTGAGTTATTCAAATTTTGAGTTTTCTTTCAAAAAAATTTTTTGCCTCGAAAAGTACATAGCTATTTTAATGAAATTTGGTGGATACGTTGCCTTAGGAAATACCTTACTACATACCAAAATTCAACTTTCTAAGTTTATATAAAATTGATTTATTCAAATTTGAAGCATTTAATAAAAATTCACTACCACAACGCACTTGCTGCGTCCCGAACTTTTTTTTCATTTTTGAATGACTCTTCGAATACTGAATAGAACAGACTACCATGTTGATAGTTTGGTCAGAAACATAACACTTGAAAAATACATTTTTGTAGCCACAGTAGGCCAACAGTAAATTATAAAATTGCGTATTTCCAAAAAATAACTCTCTAGTCTTTCAAATTATCACAAAGAATTTTGGAGGAATTAGTCTCGTATTTTTAAATAAATTTATTATATGAGCCTCCAACTTGTTTAAATTTGCAGGTCTGCATCTATAACCCTCATTTTTGATATAACACCATAGGAGGTAATTCATAAACATCAAGTCAGGAGAACAGGCAGGCCATTCAACAGCACACCTTCGCTCTATCCATCGCCTCGCAAAAGTTTGGTCTAAATACAGTTATTCTGGAATAATATGTAGGCACAGCATTTTCACTGAAACCATATATCCCCAGTAGGAATTAGTAGATCGTTTGAATGAGGATAAAGCCTGGCAATAGCGGCTACAATATTATTTATTAATAAGGTCCAGTGAGATTACCTTCAGTGAAGAAATATCAAATTACATGATTATCTATCATGTCCACCCATACATTTATTTTCTCCGGTATCTAGTATGCAGTTGTTGCATTCAACAGGGATTGTTTCTAAGCCAAATTCGATACTTATGTCTGTTGACTTTAGTATTTAAATAGAATGTTGATTCATCTGAGACAACAATTTTTCTAACAAAATTTGAATAATTCTGAATGATTTCTCGGAACTATATTCTGTGAATGGAACCTTGATAAATAATCTACGATATGCTGACGACACAGTTATAAACACAGACAGTCCTGAGGGCTTGCAGCGGCTACTTAACAAGATATCAGCCGAAAGAGATCTATTAGGCTTAAAAATCAACACCGCAAAAACAAAAATATTGGCGGTAAACCGGAATCCAAATCAACAAATACATATAAACGTATGTGAGACACAGATAACCAAGGTCTCTAAGTTTAAATACTTGGGCATTTGGATCAGCGAAGATCTGAATTCTGATTTGGAAATCAGAGCTCAGATCGAAATGGCTAGGGAAATTTCTTGAAAATGCAAAGCCTGTTAAGCGATATACAAATTAGATACAATTTTGTGAAGTGCTACATGTATTCCACGCTTCTGTATGGAGTTGAGGCGTGGACGCTAAAGGCAGGCACTCTAAACAGACTCGAGGCATTCGAAATGTGGGTGTATCGACGAATGTTGCGAGTTCCTTCGACTGCTCACACCACAAATTTGGAGGTTTTGCATTGTATGGGCAGGGAACGTGAACTCATCGAAATCATAAAAAAGCGAAAAACTGCATATCTCAGTCATGTAATGAGACACAATAGATATGAATTTCTACAACTCATGATAGAAGGTAGACGTGGACCGGGCCGCAGGCAGTGCTCCTGGCTCAAGAACATACGAGATTGGACAGGCTTGGATTCAAACACTTTGCTGAAAAGGGTCCAAGACAGAGAAGAATTCGCCAAAATTGTTGCCGATCTTCGATAGGAGAAGGCACCCGAAGAAGAAGAAGATATTCTAAGATCAGGATCGTCTACGGTTACCAGTTGCAGAAATTCAATTTATAGGGCTTCAATTTTTCAAATGTCAGCAGTAGCCGTGTAGCTGATATTTGTCGATTTCCTCAATCGTTAAAAGCATATCCAATTTCATGTTATTATTTGTGGCCAATGCTGGTCTTCCTGACCTACATGGGTTCATTTTTAATACGATCAGTACATATATAGCATCATGCAGATTTCACAACCATGTATCTTGTAATTTGAATATCAGGATCAAGTCGATTGAACATGTTACAAAATTCTGTATAAGAACGCTGTTTGTCTCCATAGCCTTGCAATATTAAGATTACAGTGTACTCTCGATTATCCGGGCTAATGGGGTGATCAGCAACATAGATAATTAAAAAACACGAATCTTGTTCCTTTCTACGGTGGACATGCAATCTTGAAGGAGATCGAGTGTGAAAAGATAGGGGCAATTAAAATTTATGACCTTAACATAAATATTCCCGGATATGGATCCTTCATAGGGTTCCTATTATAGTGGCACTTTCGGAGATAAATAAGAATTCATTACAACAAAATAAGCAAGCTGTGACAGTTCTACATGTTCTAATGAATTTCACAGTTTTATTTTCCCGATGATTTTTGCAACGTAGTAATTATAATAGGCGGACCTATACTTAGATGGTCATGCGTTTTTATTGGGGATAATTATTATATTTGTGCGAGGGAACGAAAAAAATTGAAATTTCGATCTAATCCTGATTTGAAATTTTGATCAATTTCTCAGTAGAGATACTCCGCAAAACCGCACATAAATAATCGAGAGTATGTATAATGTATTTTCATTGTTTGTACTCAGCAGTACCAAACAACAAGAACAAACACAAAAAAGAAAACAGAATAAGCAAAAGGTGATGATCTTGTAATAAAAAAAAAACCTTTACAAAAATCATCACACTAACTAAACAATAATTAGCTTATTTGAGAACTAAAGTCGTTATTATTGTCTGACAGATTGTTCATGGCCAACTTAGACCAAAAGTAAAAATTAATTATTAGAGCATTTACTGTTCAACAAAAATATCAACATAGGCGTCACTTAGTGAAGATTGGAACCTGTGATGAGCACTGGATAAGTACACTTTGAAAAACCCAAATCATCACAACACAACATATTTTTAAAGACCTAATGATCGTTTCGCTAACAACGTTAGCTTCATCAGGGGATGCAATATTCTCATAAATATTTCATCCTTGGATGAAGCTAACGTTGTTAGCGAAACGATTGTTAGGTCTTTAAAAAGATGTGTTTTGGTGATTTGGGTTTCTCCAAGTGTACTTAACATAGGTGTTAATTGTATTCAGAATTCGATGAGGAATTAAAACATCAATTCTAGGGGCGCACATTTGAAGAATTTTTTCAAAATTCAAAAGTCGGGATCTCCCCATTAGGGATTTTTTTTTACAGAAAATTCACTAAAAAATATACCAGTGTTAAATTAAAAATAACAAAGTTTATGCCTACTTCCAGCAACTGAAAGTACCACAACAAAACTGACGTCATTTTTATCGCTCTTTGATCTTTTTACATGGGGGAAACAAAATTTCACCCAAAAAGAGTGAACCAGCGCAGAGATGTTTATTTGGTTCCATATTTTTTACTAACCCTCTACAATAACAAATAATAGGGTACTACTTTCATGAAAAAATTCCAAAAACATCAGATAGTGTTATGGTGACGACTAAGGCTCCATAAAATGAGATATTTTTTAGGATTAGACAAATAGACCAAAATTTTATTAAAAGATTTATAATCATGATTATCACAGTCTACAGGCGATGTCGCGTTGCTACAACCACGACTCTGTCTGCAGTTGTTGCTAATTTTTTTTTTTTGAAAATGATGAAGGTTTCCTGTTGCCTGCAGCATGGTTCTAATCACACTGTCATTTTTTATATATCTCTAGCAATGGCACCATTACTCGCGAACCTCCGTGTTAAAATTTAAAAGTCTAACGTGTTAACGAATTAAGCCACATCCAACTCTATAAAAACAGCAAAATAGACAATATCAATTTTACTTTTTGTCACCAAAATCAAATACTTTCTTCAAACTAATTCAAAATATTTCAGTATTATGTAATCAATAAAACTTTAACAAAAAGGCATTAGAGTCGATGCAAAAAGAGTAATTTTCAAAATTTGTTTGATAAGCTTAATCTGTCTGGTTTTTCTATCATTATATTTTAAGTTTATAAATGTTAAAGAAAATTTTTTTTTATATCGTGTCTGTTTAAATTAAGTTATTACCTAACATACGTTTTAACAAAAAATTATAAAGTAACCAGGTACTGCTTTTGTAATTAAAGAAAATCCAATCTATAACGTATAAAAAATATATTTTTTCTTTCTATCTGTAAAAATTAACGGTTTAAAGCAGAAGTAAATTATAAAATTTGTGTAATGTTAATATTTTAATAATATTATTATATAGGTATAATAAATAAAATTTATTGAACATGTAAGATGGAGCATTTTGTACTATTCTCCAAAGTATTTTAATTCATTTTATTATCATTAAGAAACAAAAATCACACGAAATTTCTATTAAGTACAGACTTAAAGGAAATTTGGACCCTTTTCATCAATTATTTAGTGGGTGATGATGAACTTTAGAGGGCTTTTCCTGAAGGGGGTGCAGCAATTCATGTAACCAAGGAAATATTACTTTCTTCTGGGAATATTTTGACAAAAGGATTATAAGTTGTAATATTCAACATCCTTGGCCACCAATATTGCAACAATTGTTCGATAGCCCAATATTAACAACTCAATTAGTGCAACTGTAGGAGCCAATTTTCATAGCCTACCAGAGGTAAGATCTAAATGAAGACCAGCGGCGTGCGACCTATGGAAGCAATGGAAGCACTGCTTCCCCTAAATATTTTTAGTAAAATTGTATTTTTACTTTTAAATTATAGTTTTCTTTGTATTAAGTTTGAATGTAGTAGGTGGATATTTGGAATATTTATTGAGTTTGGCAATTTTGCAAACGTAAGACAGACGCGGCGACACTGCATAATAAATAATAAGCTACACACAAGCTCGCAAATCCGATAATGGGGAGTCGGGACCGCTTATTCCCTACTGTTTCTGTCTATACCACTGCATTCCGTGTGAAAGTTGCTGTTTTCCCTCACCCTGGCCAGTCTACGAGTGGTACTTAAAAGTTTGTGAATGTTTTTGTGTTATATGTAATTTAAAAAGAATTCTAGACACCGACCTAGACCTCTTATTAGATACCCGAGAAACTGATTCAGAAAAGGCTAGCTTCATTCACCTCAGATAATCATATCCTCCCGGACGAGCAATTCGACTTCAGACACCAGCACTCCACCACTGACCAAGTCCTTCGTGTGGTGGAAAACATCACCGAAGGATTTAATAAAACTGGTGCAATATTTCTTGACACTGCTCAAGCCTTCGATAGGGTTTGGCATGCGGGCCTCCTATATAAACTTCTATCATTTAATTATCCTCTCCCTCTGATTCTGCTAATCAGATCATACCTGCAACAGAGGAAGTACCAGGTCAAACATCTGGGAGCCAGATCTAGAACGTACTCAGCCACGGCTGGTCTCCTGCAGGGTTCTGCTATCTCCCATCTGCTGTATAATACATTTGTCGCAGACATTCCGACAACGCCCCTAAACGTGACATACGCACTGTACGCAGACGACACTACCATCCTCAGCAGCTCCACTCAGCCGAGGATAATAACCGAACGACTTCAGACTGCCATAAGTGAGCTGCAAGGCTGGTATAGGAAATCCCTTCTAGCCATAAACCCCGATAAATGTTCAGCAGTCCTATTTTCCAAGAGGAGACACACACCTCACGAACACGTATCATTAGACAACCGTCTAATTCCCTGGCAAGATTCCGCCAAATACCTCGGGGTTTTCCTCGACAAACACTTAACATGGCACCCGTATGTCGAACACGCCCGACGAAAAGCCTCGATGTTCATCTCGAAGCTGTTCCCACTTCTAAAAAGAAATTCCAAATTGTCCATGAACAATAAATTGTTCATGTACAAAGTCATCATCCGGCCAGCCTTGACCTATGCATCCCCTGCATGAGCCACCGCGGCCGCAACACACATCAAGACCCTTCTGATCTGGAAATGCCTTCGATACTTGAGTTTATAACTCAACTATCCACAACTCAGTTCGCTAAAGCCGCTTCTCACCCAAATGCTCTTCTCCGTAGTGCCACCGACTACGATGAGCAACTTCCATATAAGCATAAGCGTCCAAAGTTTATACTTACCCGCTAACGCCCCCGCGGCAAAATTAGAATGGAAACATTCAAACCCAAAAGTCATTGTGTGTATTCTTTCCGACGGAGGTAAGGTCCGGTACTCCTAGAGAGGGAGTTTTAGTGAGTAGGTGTACTAAGAGTACTAGTCTCACAGTACCTCAATATCCCACGGCAAAAAAAAAAAAAAAAATCTGGTTATCCTTTCGAGGAATAACAGCAAATAATAAATGATGGTACACCAACGCCTACATTAAAACTAACGAAGGGAATGAACAGTTTTAAACGACTTAATAGCAGTGTCTACCAAATATATCAGTTGGTTAACGGGTTGTGAAACATATTCCAAATTCTTCTGCTGGCCGTCTTTTGTTTTCATCGACGTCTGCACAAAAAGAGAAGAATTCGTAAAGTACGTGGGGGTTTTTGGATTTGAATATTTTGCTCAAAATTGTTAAAAGACACAACAAGTGCCACTTGGAATCCTGTTTTAAACGTTTAAAACCTTTTGGTTTAGTGTGTAAATCTAACAATCTGCGCAATATGGCCACCATAATCCATTGCTTCCCCTATTTGAAAACCCCCCGCACTCCCTTAATGAACACTTATCATTTGTGTATGTATGCTGCAATGTAAATAAAACATCAAACAATTACAGGTAAGGCAGTAAAGCCCACTAGATACCATGTATTTTTTAATCTATATTAAATATGCTATCACTGATACTATTATATACAGTGTGTAAAAGCCAAATGGAATAAATTCATTATTTCGGTTACTATACATTCTTATAAAAAATCCCGAAACACGTCAAATTTAAATTATAAATTGACATTTTTCAACGTGAAAATGCGATCCCTACCTTCAACCCCTTTCGAATGACAGGTACAACCCTCAATTTTTTAAGGTGGACATATAGGCTTGTGATATGTCGTTTGAAAGGTCTGTTAATTCTCTATTCAAAAATGTTACCGTTTTCAAGTTTATTGCAACAATTAAAATAGAATAAAATAAAATCATGTGGTTACCGAAATTCCCTACAATACAATAAAAAACTAAAATGTAATGCAAAATGCAATAAAATGTAAAACACTAAAAAGAACTATGAATGTCAATGAAGCAGATGTTCAAAATGTTCACCACAAACTTCTTGGTAACACCCTAATCTTAAATAAAACTGTCTTCTAACATTATTTAACATATCAGGCGTGATCGACCTAATCGCAAGCGTTATTCGTTTTTTAAGTCATTTAAATCAAAAGGTTTAGTTTTGTACACAATGCTCTTCACATATCCCCATAAAAAGAAATCTAATAAGGTAATATCAGGTGATCGCGCTGGCCATTCTATCGATCCTCGCCTCCCTATCCACCGAGTGGGAAATATTGCATCGAGGTACTGCCGGACATTGAGTTGGTAAAGTGGTGGTGCTCCAGCCTGCTGAAACCATATCGTATTCACTGGAACTTGAGGGTTTCCTGGATCGGGATCTAAATTTGCCAAAGTTGGAATGGCATCATTTTGAAGTAGTGCCAAATCATTATCGCCATTCAAATTACCCTCAATGAAAAAGGGACCAATGATATGGTTTACAACAGTCCCTGCCCAAACATTAACCTTCTGAGGGTATTGCATGTGTTCTTCTCTCATCCAGTGAGGATTTGTCGTTGCCCAGTAGCGACAATTTTGCTGATTAGCATGACTGTTAAGTTAAAAAGTGCACTCATTAGAAAACATAACGTCTTCTAATTGGATAATATTGTTATCCAACATGTCCATCATTCGCGCACAAAAATAAGTTCTGTCAAAATAGTCTTCCATGAGCTCCTGAGTAGGTATCATTTTATAGGGATGCATTTTATTTTCTTTTAATATGTTAACTATTGATGCATGGCTAACATTAAATGTAGTGGATGCCTGTCTAGCCAATGTTTTCCATAAATTCAAGCATCACACCTAATTTGATTTCATCACTCAGTTCATTGGCTGCTTTTTTTTATCTGCCTTACATGACCAAACTTGCGAAACTGCTTCTCTATTTTACTAATTGTTCCTTGGAACATAGGCGGTAAATCAGGAAATTTCTCATGAAATAGGTGAGTTACTTCATGCTGTGTTCGGGTTTTATCTCCATAACCAATCATTTGTATAACTGTTATTTTATGCATTTCCGTTAATCTAACCATTTTTCAGAATTGAAGTTAACGAAATTCAAACTAAAATTATAATACTCACAATTTAAATGACAACTTATAATTACAAAACAATTTGCTTAGGCGTTTTAAACAAACTAACATTGCCTCGGAAACTCTGTAATGTATTTTTAATGGATACAATGTAAAAAGCACATTACTATGGTTTTTTCTCACTTCCTTATCTTCAAGACCTAAACGAGAAATAAGTTTTGAGTATACTAATTACAATATTGTAATAAGTTTTGAGTATTTTATAGCGAATTTCGGTAACCACATGATTTTACTTTATTCTCTCTTAATTGTTGCAATAAACTTGAAAATGGTAACATTTTTGAATAGAGAATGAACAGACCTTTCAAACGACATATCACAGGCCTATACTTCCCCTTTAAAAAATTGGAGGTTGTACCTGTCATTCGAAGGGAGATGAAGGTAGAGATCGCATTTTCACGTTGAAAAATGTCAATTTATAATTTAAATTTGACATGTTCGGGATTTTTATAAGAATGTACAGTAACCGAAATAATGAATTTATTCCATTTGGCTTTTACACACTGTATAAAGTATTTCATTAAAAAATTGTCATAAATAAATTACATTAATTTTTCGATTTTTAGAGGACAGAAAACCTAAGAGAGGGTAATATATCTTAGAACTGCACACTGCACTTTTCCGTAGCATGTACTACATATACTGAGAAGTTTTAGATTATTCAGGTTAAATAGTAATACCAATTTAAATACTGTGGAGAATGATACTGTTAAAATGAAAATGCACAAAAAACAGTATGTAGAAACTTAAAATTATTACTCTTTCTTTATTACTCAATTTCTTTGGTAAGTTTTAAAGTAATTTTTCAATATTAGTAATAAAAAGAAATACATTTTAAGAATATCAAATGAATAAATTTTGTCACGAGTACTGCACAACATATATGGAACAGAAAAACAAATTCAGCAAATTAAACAACTACAATAATTACATACTTGCGAAAAAAAATTGAAATAAATAAAAATGAAATAAACGGTAATACATACATATTACATATATATATATATATATATATATATATATATATATATATATATATATATATATATATATATATATATATATATATATATATATATATATATATATATATATAAATTTTACACAATTTTAGGCGTTTGTAAATTAATTTGAGTTGTGATTTAAAGCTTAATGATAATAATTAATGATAATATTGATAATTTCGTCATTAGGTATTAAATCTTCAGTAACAATTCAATATTCAACAATAATCTAATGTGCTCTAAAATTATCTCCATTTGCCTTAGAATGTGATACTTAAAAATAAGCAGTATTTTCTTAAATCATATTACAGACATATATATTATAAACCATATGTTTATGGCACGAATATATCGTTCTAGGAAAATATTGTTTTAAGGTGTTTAAATAAGAATATTTATATTACTATTAATTTGGGAGTTTAATTTCACCAGATCTCTGCTGGTATATGGACAGCTACAAAACCGATCTGAGGACAGAAGCTGGCACATATAGGAGCAGCACCGATGCAAGAATATCATCTAGCCTCGGAAAGTATGCAACCATACACCAGACAGAAGTGTATGCCATCGAGATGTGTGTGAGGAAAATTATACGAAACCATTGCACACACAAATCGATAAAAATGTGTTCTGATAGCCAAGCTGATATAAAGGCACTTGGCTCCTACCTTTGCAATTCAAAAATGGTTTGGAGCTGCAAGACTGCAATGAACTCCAACATTAAAACACACCTTAAAGACCTGGACTGATGGAACGACAACTCCACAAAGGCAAAATCTGCCAGGATTAGTACACTCCGAGGCCTTCATAAATGGCCTTTCAGAGTCAACGGCTAAAAAACTCCTAGACCTAAGCAGACAGCAATTGAGAATTCTGGTCGGCCTGTATACAGGACTTGTCGCTTGTGTCACCACGTGCAAAGAATTGGGCTCGGAAAAGACCCAAGTGTCAGCTGTGTATGGAGAGTGACGAAACAGCAGAGCTATGTTCCTGCCTGGCTGCCGACAGGACAAGACACCTGCTCTTTAACAAGATACAACTTGCACCAGAAGATTTGGATTCTTTCGCCCACAAAAATTATCGACCTCTGTATGAGGCTGGACTTGTTGGGTGAAATATAAGACAATTAGGTGTGAGCCACAATAGACCTTAAGGTCGTAGTGGAATGACCGTTATGGCCCACTCACAATATAACCTAAACCTAAATATAATTGTGAATTTTCATGGCATGTTATGTATGTCGTAACTAAATAAAAACAAAGGTATTTACTGTCGGCCTAGTGTTTCTATTAAATTTACGAGCGGGTGTAGATCACTGTATTGAGAATAAGAAAATGCAGCTTTTTTGTATCATATTGTAGGAACAGCAGGAGATAATTAGCACAGTCAGTTATACGTATTTATTAAATCAAAAACTTGATAGTGGAAAAAACTAACACCAAACAGTGCTCTATCTGTGAATTTGGATAATAACATCTATACACTATGTTATTCATTAAAACTAATCTTCTGTATCATTAAAATAAAGCTTAAGACAAAGACAAGCACGATATTCTATTTATTGATTTAATGACTTTTTTAACCTAATGACTATATAATGATAAATTTAATGATCCTGCTAGGAAATTAATATGATTCGATTAAAGTATGATAAACTGATGCCAATGCTTAGCAAAACTGATGATGTGTTTATAATGTTGCTTGTTCTAGATGATCTATCTAGAATTTAAAAAATATGGTTTAAATAAAAACAAAACTCACATACACAGTAATAAGACTATGTTTAAAAAACTTATCTTCGATGCAGCATTCATATATAACACATAAAAATATTATAGCAGGAACCTTATGCATTTACTGCACTAACATAATAAAATAAAACAAAACTATCAATAAAGGATAATAGGGTTATCAACAAAACCATCACCAAAATAAAAATTTATACATAAGTGGAAAAAAAAGAGAGGCGAGAGGGTTTAATAAAATAATAGTAATAATTATGATAGACCATGCCCCATACACCACACACCATTAAAACCAGCGCAAGACACCTAGCAGGATGAAGATGTGTACCTCAGGGGTGAGGGATCTTACCGTACAAGTTCATCAGAGAGCTAGACTTGCGCCCTTTAAAGTTTTGATAAGTAGAATACTTAGGTCTGCCTCGCGTCTGTGCAGGCGAAGGGTCTGCAAAAACACCGTTTACATACATACAGAACTACCAACCATTTCACTTAAAATACATGTAGCTCTGTGGCTGTCAGCCACAGCACTTCATAATGCCTTTTTATTTTGTACAAGTTTATGCAAGTCAATTCAAAATGCACCAGTCTAAAAATTAATATTCTAGTTTCTATATTAAAACTAATCAACTGCAAGAACATTATTTCAAGTCTTTTCATACTTACAATTTGTCCATGCAATACAAAAATCCACATATAATTAGAAACTACTATTAACTTTATTTTAGATGGAATATAATTTCTTTATTAGACATTTGAATTATGTGTGTCATTTTAATCAAACACTTCGTTGTATTTACAGCTGAATAATAAAAATAAGTATTAGAACTGCTATTTCTTATATAGGATATCCAAGAAAATTTGGGAAAAATGCCCTATATAGAATACTGAGGATAAATAAGACAATTTAAGCTGAATTTCCTATATCCTTTAAAAATATAACTATGCCAAAAGGGTTGCTCTAGAACAGTGTTTTCCTGAATAAAAAATGGCTCAGGTTTTGCAGAAATATAAATTCGATTTATACAATAAATACCTGGCAGTAAAAAAAATGTTTATTTTTTGGACCCATAATGTTATCTTTTAGCACATTTTTTTTACCTGAATGCTATTATTTTTTATGGCTCTAATTTACTACATGAGTTTTCTGCAAATCTTTGTTTTTATTATAATAAAATGCTGACATATCCTGTTTTTCAGTAAAACAGCATTTTTTAAAAGTTTGTGGCCCATCGTGGCTTCAACATAATCTCAAAGGATAATTAATGAAAGGAGAAAAACCAGTTGAGTTAGGTCAAAAATTTTCAAGTATAAAAAAGGCTTTAAGAAAGTTAGTGGTGTCTGTATTAAGAAAGTGAGGCAAAAATATAACAGTATGCAGGTGAAAAATAAAAACAGCGTAGGTAACTAATTTTCATAGGTTTTGTAATACATGATACAAAATGCAACTTACTTTATCTACTAAGTATATGGTTACGCCTGCTACTTAAATTTAACATAAATAAATTTAAGTAGCTGATTTTTATAAACAAGGCATCTGAATTTTTTCTATCAATTTAATAGCAAAAGTCACTCAAACCATGAGACATTCTATAGGTTAGAAATACTGACAACTAAATCATTTAATATATCCGTTTTTGTTTATTCTATTGTAACTTTATACTTCACAGTAATGCCCTTTTCTAACAACAATGACCATCATTTGCATCATTTTCAAAATTCTGTTAAATTTTATTTGGAAAAAACTGGAATACAACTATTTAACAAAACCCAATTTTGGCACATTGAATCTGTAGTTTAATGATAATATATGAGTTAAATTTCATAAACATAAATTGACAAGTTTTACAGCATTTTTGAGAAGAAAATTTGACATTCAATGGAAAAATTGACTCATCATCTAGACATTGTTCAACCCGACAACCAAATATTTCTCACCCCAGTGACCGTGGAAACCTTTCTAAACAAATAATGTATATACAAATAAATATATAAAAATTTTAATAACCCTTAGAAATGGGTTCAAATCCAGGCTTATTTAAATTTTTCTTCGAAAATTCGATGGTTGTAAAGTTGTTACCTCTAAGAAAAATGTTCTTTATGAAAATACGATAAAAGACAAGACTTGAGCTTCCAAGCCCATCTAATCCATTTTAAGTAACTTTTAATTAGTATTAACAACACCAATATTATTGCAAAATTTTAATTTTTGTGACAAACCATCCTTAGGTTATTTAAAATAAAAACCGTTTTATAACATTACCTTTTGAGGCGTTATATCTCGGAAAGGGAAAGTTAGCTTAAATCATTGTATTTTTGTAAAGAATTTGTGAGAACATTGTCTTAATTTGCCAAAATTCTTTCATATGTAAAAAATAAGAGCTCTATTTAGTTGTGTGAAAAAAACACCCCTAAACAAATCACACTGTTTAACATTTCAATGTTGACGTGTCTGAATTACAAAGTCCAGTTTTTACTATCAATGTACAGCATGATTAAAAAACAATGGGAAATCTTGAAACTAGGGGTATAAAAAACACAAATATGACTTTTTAGCCCAACATGCCTATGTGCAAATGTTGCTGGTTTAAGAGATACACGGTGTTCCAAGTTAGAAGTTTATTTAAAAATTTCTAAAAAAATTTGGAAGTCATCACCTTGAAGATAAGCAGCTTATGAGTATGTTTTTGAGCATGACAAATAAGAACTTGCCATTAAATTTGTGACGAACCAAATGTTCTATTACAATTATATATATATATATATATATATATATATATATATATATATATATATATATATATATATATATATATATCTTTTGGAATGTTGCACTTCACTGCAATCACTTATAAATATACACTTTATTTGTTTGAAGTTCTTTTTGTGGTTTTTTATTTGGTTATGTGGACTGCAGTTTCGAACCGTCCCGGTTCACCATTAGCACGCTACTGACTATGATCGTGCCTGTGTGGTCTATGTCTGAAATTGTATGTGACGTCTGCGTGTTGAGTTTCTATTGGTCGGTTTACTGTTCTCTGGTTGGTTGTATTTTCGGACTGTGTCGAGTGTATCCATTTCCTGTTTTGATTATTGTGGATTGATAATTTGTCTATTTGTATGGCTTCTATTAAGTTTTGTATACAAACAGTTAAACAAAAGTTAATAAAAGCCATACAAATAGACAAATTATCAAATCACAATAATCAAAACAGGACACTGATACACTCGACACAGTCCGAAAACACAACCAACCAGAGAACAGTAAAGCGACCAATAGAAGGTCAACGCGCGGACGTCACGTATCATTTCAGACATAGACCACATAGGGATGATCATAGCCAGTAGTGTGCTGATGATGAACCTGGACGGTTCGAAACTGCAGTCCACGTAACCAAATAAAAAATCACAAAAAGTACAGCAAACAAATAAAGTATATATATATATATATATATATATATATATATATATATATATATATATATATATATATATATATATATATATATATATATGCAAACAGAACAAAACAAAATAAAAGAAAAAAATTGTTATGGAAATATCTTAGAATCTACAAAAATTACTTCCAAACTAATAACTACAAAGAAACCAGTATTTTGATATAAACTGATATAATTTTTTAAAAAAATTATTCATTTATTAGTACAGGCCTTCATTAATTCCCGAGTCCCACGTGACCGCTTAAGTTAGGCAACCCGGCATACACGGTTGTACAACCTGAATAAATGAAATCCCTAAGTTGCCAGTGTTGTCCCATATTTCCTTTGGGGTTTTATAAAAAATATAAAAATTATAATAAATTGAAACAGTAAATGTCTTAAATGTATTTATTATTTAGTATTTTTAACAGCAAGTCTGTTTATGTATGGTTTACTGTTATTGATTGTTAAAAGATAAATTAAAAACATAATAAAATGTTACTTTTATTTTGTATAGATGTCAAAATTTTGTAATGTACGTAACCAAATTGAGGTCCGATTATTTAAACTTCTAATTTACGGTTTTAGGAATGAGTATTGTGTAACATGTAACAAATATGTACCTGTTTGGGCAGATTACTGACGAACAGATTTGGTAGGGCTTCATTCCATGCGATGTCGAATTTCGTCAACAACATAACCTTAACATACCTACACTTTTAACTTACGTAAAAACGCAATGAAAATGCTAAGTTATGATAAAAACTGTTTATTTTTATTGTCCAACAGATAGAAAATTATTTGAAGAAGGTAAACACTGTTCGAACTTGGAAAATGCACAATATACATACAAAATAACCGTCAAAGGGGAATTGAGCGCGAATGGACTGAACTGTCAATTGTCAATTGATTTAGTAACTTTAAGGTCCCTAGTCTAGTGGTTTTTTTTGGTTACTTTTTGACTGCCAACTCATAAAATCATATTGCACTAAGAGAGAGACAGAATCCGGTCACATGGGACTCGGGAATTAATGAAGGCCCTGTATAAATGCCCGTACTCTTAAACAATGTGCCAAACAGTAACACGTCGATTTTATATTTGTTATATTTGTTATGTTGTTTTATATACATCCATATTATTTAGTACATTTATTAGGTGTTCCATACTTGTCTTTAATAGAGGAGGTCTTACAGGTTCATATATGGGACTTCTGAAAAGTATGTGCCTTAACATCTCAGGTTCTTGCAGGTTAAAATTGAACAGTTTGCTAGTGTCAATATTGAAACACATACCTTGGTAGGTACACTTTAAATGAAGTTGGGACGACAGACACATCTGTACAATTATCCTGGTCAATGGCATTGGGACACGCACATGCAATAACCTTGTCAGGTGGGATGTGTTGTAAAAAAAGGGGTACAAACCAGGGTCCCCGGAAAGTGGTACACGATCAAGATCATCACAGATGAGTTTGAATTTGAACTAATTAAAAAGACTACGTTTTACACGTGTTAGCACACCCAAAGTTAGAGAGTCCCATAAGAGAGTAAAAAGAAAACACTTTATTAAGTAATTAGTATTCTGTGTGTCTGTTATTTCTATGAATTATTTATGATTTTCCCGGACACTTATTTTAAGGTTTAGAAAATGATGTTATGCATTGAAACTTGTAAGAGCAAATACCTGGAAAATGGATAGAGGTATCGATGTGCAACAAGAGTTCCTTTTTTATGTAAAGAAGAACGCTTTTTCAGATTTTAAATTTATTTTGACCATAATTTTATAGGCAAAAAAAACATGTCCCGATTTAACCGAAGTAGGCATATAAATAGCTCCATCTATGAGTAACATCAAAATTGCAAACCTTTATGTCCTACCAAACAACATAAAGCTATCGATTTTCAAATTGGTGCTATAAAAATCTCTGAAATGTATTGAGAAATCTCATAATGAAATTCTAACTGTAAACACACTGAATCTCTTAAATCAGCAACATTTGTAAAAGGTATATGTTGAGCTGAATAGTCATATTTTTATTTTTTGTACCTCCCGTTTCAGGATTTCACATTTTTTTATGAATCCCTGGTATATTATACCCATTATTTATCTTTATATTATATTTACTTATACCCAACCTTACAGTTTTTGTTCTATTATTTTAATTTATGTTTAGTGACTGCCATGGAAGTTTTTGAAAAATAATTTGTTTTACATACACCGTGTTCATAAAGTATCCCATAAAGTAATTATCGCAATACCTATATAAACGGTAAAAATTCTTGGACACAATTATTATTTAACAGTACACATAATTGTAAGGCTAGATGTATTCTCACCATAATTAGAATCACAGACCGGTTTCGCTCTAATCAGAGCTCATCAGTACAGTATACTAATTACAGCGAGAACACACATACATTGTCTCTATATTAGGGAAGAAACGGGCCAGGGCTGACAATTTACAAAATTGTTAGTTGCTTGTACACACTCTCTATTTTATAACATTTTGTGTTATTTGGACCTCTTGCGGCAACATACCACCTGGTTCCGCACCAACATGGCAACCCTGACGTACATCTCACAATGTTCTGGTACACATAATTTGCTTTCTGTTTCATTATCAACATTAACAGCCTTCTGCGTGTAATATCATTGACATTTTAAAATAAGATAGCCTGTATATTTTCAGGGTCTGTATGAAGTGCTGATTTTAACTACATCTAAGTAACATTCAATAACGATTAATATAGTTTTTATGTTTAACAATAAAAAGAGAAATGTTTGCAGTTACATCTCATTCCTACATCAGTAACTTGTTTTCTGATAGAGATAACCTTCATATTTTAAATCAGAACTTGTGATATCAACAAGATGGTGCCCCTCATATTATGCTGTTAATGTATGACAATATAACGATCAACAAAATATATTGATTGGAAGATATAGTGATTTTGAGTGGCCAGTAAGATCACCAAATCTAACACCTTTGGATATCTTTCAGTAGGGTTATCCTAAAAACGTGCTTTTAAAATAAAAATAGACAGTATTGAAGGTTACAAAAATATAATTGTATTAAAGCATTGCCAGAAGTAGAGTTCGTCAGGAATTTATGGACCGTTTGGAATATTGTCAAGCACAAGGAGGCCACCAGTTGGAACATCTAAACAAATAATCCTTAATCTTACTGGTTACAGTAAATTTGTGTTTTTGTTGAGAAGTGAAAATATTATACAGGGGGAGCAAAGGAAGCTGGTGTTTTGAGAATTGATAGTCCTTAAAAATGGTGGGGTTCAGAAGTCTATCTGCATGCTATACCGTCATAATAAATAGGCGATTGTGGCAATGGAGTGCTGAAGCTTAGAAATTGTACGTTCACTGTTGAACAATTGTTTAGAAACAACGATTCACTGATACAGGTTCGACAGCTTTTCCAACAGCAGTACAACATCACGCACCTTGGAAGTATTTCTAAGCGAATACAATATTAAGTGGGACTATGTATTCTGTACAACTGGATCTATAATAAAATAAAAAGCTCATAACCTCTCTCAGTGTACACACTGCAGAAAATAAAGAGAGTGGGAGAGGCATTCATTAGGGGCCCACAGCATTATGCTCAGAGTCAAGCTGTAGCGCTTCAAATCTCGAATCAGTCAATCTTGTTACATTTTGCACCTAGAATTTAAGTTTCATCTGTACAAGTTACTGGTGATTTAACAACTTCCAGTACGAAATTATATTTGTAAATATATATCTGAAAGTAATTCAGTGCTTATTTCGAGTAAAGGACATCACACAACACTTATAAACATTCATAGAAAGAACACTCCGACAACACCATTCATCAAGGATATGAAGATAGTTCTGGAGCTGCAAACAGCCATCAACACTCCAAATATTTGCAAAAATCTTAATATCTTCTGCATACATTAAAAATGGAACATGTAAAACATGTTCAACTGGGTCGATAAATATATTAAACAGTAGTGGACCGAGTATGGAACCCTGCGGCACTCCTAAAGTTATGTGATAGGTGTTAGATTGTAAGCCCCCAACCTCAACAAATTGCCTCCTTCCATCCAAGTAAGATCTGAATAGGCCAAGCAAGCCCTCAGAGAATCTAATAGCCCCCATCCTGCCAATTAAAACAGAATGAATTAGACAATCAAAGGGCTCAGTATACACAACATCAACCTGTGAAGAGCGGTTGAGAGCGGACACAATGAACTGTGTAACATCAAGTAAATTCATCACAGTCGATCTCCCTGGATTGAAACCATGCTGAGAAAGAGTGAATCTGTTTTTGATGTGAAACAATATTTGCTGAAAAAGGCAGGCCTCGAAAATCTTACAGAAGACACATAGTATGGCTATTGGTTGATAGTTTGATGGATCACCACTATTCCCCGCCTTGAAGATAGGGAAAACTCGTGACGGCTTCCAAATCGCGGGGAATGTTCTAAGAAACAATTTAAAAATTTTCTTAAGTGGAGTCAAGAAAGCATATAAGCAGTTGGGCACCAAGAAGCCAGGAACTAGATCAGGTGCACAGGACATGTTAGCCTTAATTCTCTTAGCAGCTTTAATGATTTCATCATCTGTAAAGTCATCAACAAAAAACACTGTGATGTCACCTGAAGCCCGGCTGGCGGGCTGTAGGTGATGAGGTGGAGGTGGAACCAGAACATCTTGCGACATAAGAAGCAACACTCTCAACTGCTTCTTGCTGGTTAGATGAATTTCCAATAGAAAAGTTTTGACGGCGCCGAGAAGAGCAGTTCCAGAATTTTTTAGGATTAGACCTAACCTCTCTTTCAACCCCCTGGAAGTAGTTTACTCGAGAAAGATAAATGCTTCTCTTAAGTTTTTGTCTCAGCTCCCTAAATTTATTCAGAAACTCCACATTTCCAGACTTCTTAAACTTAAGTCAAGCATAGAATCAACATCCTGAAGCTCATCCATACCATCCCAGCACAAGCCGTCAAGCTCTGCATACAATATTCTCAACATGATTAAATTGTCCAAGGAGTAGTAGATTACAGAAATTTTGAAAAGCAGACACACGAGCGAAGGGGTTGTTCCGACGACAAGAAGCATATTCAGGCATGTTAAAGTCGCCAACTAAGAATGTCTCACGACCATATTTTATGCACAGCGACTCGAGAGCTTCAAACGAGAGGTGGTAGTGATTAATTGTAGTATTGGGAGGTATATAAACAACAAAAACATTGAGCCAGGCCCAATGATCCGAGACTGACCCCAACAATGTCAATATTAGAAAGAACATCCAACCTGCCACAGTCCCTCCGAATATCAAGGCGACGAGTAGCAAAGCGAGAATCCACAGCAAGCAGAACACCACCTCCCCTAGTCTTGCAAGAGGAAGAAAAATCCCTATCTGATTTATAGACAATATATTGATCATCAAACAGTTCGCTACTATAAATATCACTATCCAGCCAAGTATTTAAAGAAGAAGGTATCAGTAAACCTAGGACACTGGATGAATTAAATTTATCAATTCCCAGAAATATTGCTGCGATTGACAATGACCAACTACAAAAAGTAATGAAAAACTTCAGAAAGCAACTGAAAGAGTGTGTGAGACAGGATGGACCGATTGATGAAGCTCACTTTCCTTTAAATGCAATGGGCAAAAATATTTTTTCTTTTGAGGTATTTAAAGTATAAGGTGTACATCAGTAAACCTAGGTTAGGTTAGGTTTGAATGTGAGTGGGCCATACTGGTCCCTCCACCGCGACCATAAGGTCTATTGTGGCTCACGCCTAATGGTCTATATTTCTCCCAACAAAGCCAGGCTCCTGCAGAGGTCGATAATCTTTGTGGGCGAAAGTTGATCCAGATCTTCCGGAGCAAGCTTTGTCTTGCCAAAGAGCAGGTATCTAGTCCTGTCCGTCGCCGGACAAGAACACAGTACATGCTCTGCTGTCTCGTCACTCTCCATACACAGGCGGCACTCGGTCTCCTGACCGACTCCAATACGGTGCATGTGGTGACGCAAACGGCAGTGTCCTGTATACAGGCCGACTAGAGTGCTCAGTTGTTGTCTGTTTAACTCTAGAAGTTTTTTAGCCCTTGACTCAGACAGGCCATTTATGAAGGCCTTAGACTGAGCTAATCCTGGCAGATTTTGCCATTGCTGGCTTGTCATTCTTCCTGTCCAGGTCTTTAAGGTGCGTTTTGCTGTGCATGATGATATCCCCAGCACCGGTTCTGGTCCAATAAAGTCCCTCTGGGCACCACTCCTGGCAAGCGTGTCGGCCGCAACATTGCCATCATGGTCCGAGTGACCCGGTATCCAGACCAGTGACACCTCATTACAGCTGCCCAGTTCGTTGAGGCCAGATTTACAACTCCCTACCGTTTTTGAATTGCAACGGTAGGAACCAAGAGCATTTATTGCAGCTTGGCTATCTGTATATACCTTTATCGTGTGTGCACTGGTTTCCTATGCTTTCCCTTGCACACATCTCGATGGCATACACTTCTGCCTGGTGTATGGTTGCATACTTGCTGAGGCTAGTTGATAGTCTAGCATCGGTGTTGCCCCCATATGCGCCAGCTCTTACTCCCATATTGGTTTTGGAGCCGTCAGCATAGTAAACCTAAGACACTGGATTAATTGAATTTATCATTCGTAGAGATATTGGTTCAACGACTGCAAGAATATGTGAGGCTGGATGGACACCATCTATCTAACGTTATCATCGATGAAATGAGTAATTTGCTAATTATACTAAACTTGTAACATATTACTTTCATTTTGGTTTAATAAAAATATTAATTGGACGATTTTGCTATTTGTAATTGTTAATTGAAAAATCAGATTCCTCTATATTTTAATCCTTACTGAAATTGTATTTGTCATTTTCAAATGCCCGTAGCAACTTACTTATTAACTTAAGACCTTAAATGTGTTTAGTTTTGAAATCAGCACTCCATACAGAGCCCAAAAATATAAAAATATACAGGGCATATCACAAACTGATTATGTCATAGTTTAAAGTTTCTTAAGGTCAAATTAAATAGAACATCCAAAAAATTGCAATTTTTCAAAATATCGATTATCTATTATTAATTCAAACTATACAATATGTTGTACAAAAGAGCTATGCTTGTGCTTGCACTGAGACACGATTTTGAACATCCTCTCCCTAAAATTCTCAAGTCAAACTATTTGGCTTCACCACTTTCTAATTTTCAACAAAATTTTTCTTCCGCTGCAGTTCCAATTTCCACCAACGTTTCTGCTAGAACCGCGGATATTTATAATAATTGGCATGTGCAAAGATGTTCACTAAATATTTCATTTATGTGATACTTTATAAACACATTATGTCCAATTTTCTTGTTATTAACCATGACTAATTAGATTAGTTATATTAATAATTTTTGTGAGTTAAATAACCACAAAGTTGCAAATTTATTCAGTTTTCTTACAGCTTACCCAAAAAATATACATTAAAGACTAGTGCATCCTGCAGCAAGCTTAGTTTCTAACATCGACATTATCTCCGTTTATTTAAATGAAATGGATGCAAACGATCCAGAAATAAATAACATAATATACATAATAATACAGAGCGTGCGGTGTCCAAAACAGTACATCACTACAACATTAGCTCAACTTGTCACAAATACAATACAAAGCAGGGGTTTTCTTAAAGGGGTGGAGCTATTGGGAGTGACAGAAAGTTGTAAACAACTTGTGCTAAGTACGCTAGCTAGCAAACATACCTCTACTCATTTTATAAGAACTGCGTCTGCCGAGCGTTTGATTCGCGCTGTGACATGGCGACATTCCCCTGCTATCATCCGGGGAATCTGCAAGTTACCAACACCCAAAAAATATATATAGGCTACATAGACACACACACGCTAGGATGCAGTATATAAATTTCATACACGTATATACAAGGGACACATGTTAAAGTGAAATAACATTAAAACAACACAACAAAATTTTGGAATTTTTTTCATAAGTTCTGCAAACAATCAAGGTAATTAATGAAAATGATGATTTTAAACATTCATGGCCAGAGTTGCTTGGAACTATAAATTTCTTCCAGTCGGTTTTGCTATGGTCGACTTAGTGGGTTACTAAGACGTTTTTCCAACCATAGCTCTTCATTCTTCAGTAGCTGGACTGAAACTGAGCAGACATCGCTCTGGCAGCCCTTCTTATACATGTGGATCATGTAATCGTTCGTGCTGATTGCTTGTCTGTGATGACGCATACGTACCAGACAGTGACGTCTTAGATGACATCACCATTATTGATTCTTGCAATGTTATGTATGGTGTGATGTTGCTAGAGCCTGTGGACTGAAGCAGCCATCAGCTATGATTGGCAAAATGTCTAGCAACTCATTTAGTGAGTCGACCAAGACAAAATAACCCGGAAGCATTTTAACCTTCCAAACAACATAAATGTTAACAAATCACATTTTTTCTAAACATACTTAGAACATCTAAAGAACATATGATGTTAAGTAACTCTAACATCTAACTTATTTAAAACAAGTAACTGTTGACTAATGAATCGATAAAAAAAAAAAGCAGAAAAGCTTGTAAACCGGCCGACATCCTCTTTAATTAAGGAGAACTTTAGACTGCTAAGGCATCGATGAAATTGATTTTTGTCAGAGGAACTCATTTCATACAATCGCCTATCAATAGCTTTATTTTAAAGGATGTTAGTTCTTCCACAAACATGTTTTTTTTCCAAAGCAAGACTATGTCTTCACTATATTTTTCAACCTTCCCAGCATGTTGAAACTTTGCAGCCCTTTCTTGTTTTCTCTAGTTTGCTTGGAACCATCATGACGATAAGGAAATCAAGATTCATTACCAAATAAAAGAAGGCTTAGTCTTAGCACCCATGATAAATAATCCAATGATTTCTATGCATTAAATGTGGAATTTTAGCGGGCTTTCATTTAAAATCTATTGTTTATATACTTAATTCCTTATAGTTATGGTGGGACTGGAATGTTGTGGACCTAGTACACCTCTTGTCCCTGAACGGCTGTAATAGTTTGATTATAGATTAGGTAATTTGACTTGGACATCTGTAGTCATTTTTAGAAATTTTGGATACCATTTGGGTACATAATATGTTTATTTAAATGTAATCGACGCCTGGTTAATCAAACTGCAGTCTTTTCAGAGTCTTAACAACTTCTCGTTGATTTCTTATACGTAGAACATTTTGCTCAGGGTTAGTATTCTAAGCACGTTGATGATTATGTCCCTTCTAATCTACTGTAGCTTACACTTAGTTATTTACTCATTTTGTAATATTGTAATTCACCAATTAAAACCAGGTTTTTAACAATATTGGTAATTTTTCTGGGTAAGAATGATTCTTGGGTCAGTTATACAGAACAAATTCAATTATCTCATCACCCTCGAGGCAAAGGCGGCCATAAGAGTCTTACAGATTCATTCTTTACAGATGATACAAAGCCAATCAAGTATAAATCGACCTGCGACTGGTAACAAGAAAGTAACTTTTAATACAGGTGCCAGAGCATCAAGGCATAGCAGGGAATCAGAAAACAGATAGCCTCGTAAAAAGGGCTTCAGCAACACCATTGCATGGTCGGAGCCCTACTGTGGCTTAACAAAAAGCCACGCATGAAACGAATTCAACAATTGGGTGAGGAACCAAATGCTGTCATGCTGGAGGAAAACGCCAGGCTTAAGGCATAATCATTTCAACAAAGAAGTCTGAACAGCTTCTTGAAGTGAACAGGAACGACTTAGCAATAATAGACTAAGTAATTTGGATACTGTTTGGGTACATAATCTTTTCACAATTAAATTTAGTCGACATCTGGTAACCACAATGCAGTCTCCTCAGTCTTAACAACTTCTTGTTAAGTAAGTTAACAATAATCATAGAACCTTTCACAGGATACTTCCTAGTGAGGTACTACCTTATCAAGTGGTAGATATTGCGAAGAAGCAACCAAAAAAATATATCATTTGCTATGCTCAGTTCTGCAAAAAGTGTAAATACCTTGGGGGGTGACCCTAATGCCTCATGAAATAGTAGAAGAGTTCCAAAAAAAAAACCCCAGCAGACTATGTAAAAAGTCTGAACGTTTTGGATAACTGTTAGAAAAGAGAATCATACACGAAAGATTCATTGGGTCGCAGTGCTGAGAGGCAAACAGCCTCATGACTTATAGAACGATCTACAATACACAAGCCAATTAACAGGAATAGGCTATTAGATCACAAAAAGTATTCGGCTCTTTTCTGAGAGACGAATGAACAGATTGCAGTAATTAATTGTTGCCAACTTCAAGAGTATTTTCATTTCCATGCATAATAAATTAACAGTCAGTCATACGTCAAAAAATTAGGTCTAAAAAAATGTGAAATGCTTTGAAGGAAACTGAAGTGAAACAAGATGTTTGTAACGTAAAAAGTAATAAAGAAGTTCCAGAAATTGATGGAAGGTATTTGTTACAACCATGTATCATATATGGTCAAGTAAATATGTGAAAAAAGCTCCCACTCTGAATGGAACACAGGTGAAATTTTCCAGTGAAGTTAAATATTTAGGGCTCTTCTTAGACCAAAAACTGAACTGGAACACACACTTGGAAAAATTCTTTCGAAAGCCAGGATGGCAATCTGGCCATGCTGTAGACTCCTAGGAAAGACATGGGGGCTGAATTCGAGGATGGTATATTGGATATACCAAACTATGGTTAAACCCATGGTCACATAATATGTATCTATATAGTATGGTGGCCAAAAATGGAAGGAGCCTCAGCACAAAGCAAATTGCAAAAATTGCAGGAGGCTGATCTGCCTTGGAACAACGGAAGCTATGGCATCATGCCCTACAGCTACAATAGATGCAATGCTGAATATTACTCCACTGCAAATATGCATGAAGAGAGAAGCAGCACTAAGTGTCTCAAAACTATTTCAAGCAGACACAGTCAAATCAGGTAACTTGGTTGGCCACTTGAAGATTCTGGAAATTATCCCATAAGAGTCACTTGCCAAACCAACAGATCACATGCCAGCTGGAAATCTGGCAATGCTGTAAACTCATAGGAAAGACATGGGGGCTGAATCCCAGGATGGTATATCGGATATACCAAATTATGGTTAAACCCATGGTCACATAATATGTATCTATATGGTATGGTGGCCAAAAATGGAAGGAGCCTCAGCGCAAAGCAAACTGCAAAAATTGCAGGAGGCTGATCTGCCTTGGAACAACGGAAGCTATGGCATCATGCCCTACAGCTACAATGGAGGCAATGCTGAATATTACTCCACTGCAGATATGCATGAAGAGGGAATCAGCACTAAGTGCCTCAAAACTATTTCTTGCAGACAGTCAAATCAGGAGACTTGGTTGGCCACTTGAAGATTCTGGAAATTATCCCATTAGAGTCACTCGCCAAACCAACAGATCACATGCCAGCGAAACTGGACTTTATAATCCCATTTGATGTGGTCATAAATGACCACCAAGCATGGGATAGACAGTAAAAGCCTTAACAAAAACTCATCTGTATGGTATACAGACGGGTCTAAACAAATTGAGGAGAATAAGAGGACATAACTTTAGACTCGCTAAGTCGCTAGGAAAAACTTCCACCATCTTCCAAGCAAAAATGCTTGCTATAAATCTTTGTGCACAGGAGTGCATGCAAAGAAGATTCAGAAATAGAGAGGCCTACATCCTGTCAACCAGTACAAAATATTGAAATCTTTCAAAACCGAGTACTAACTGACCTTGCAAAAATCCTTGACACAACTGGCTACGAACAACAAAGTAACTTCGATCTGGATACCAGGGCATTAAGGCATTGAAGGAAATGAGGAAGCAGATAGTTTTGCAAAAAGGGCAGCAACAGCACCACTTTATGGTCCAAAGCCATATTGTGGGCTAACAAAAAGCTATGTAAGAAATGAACTTGATATTTGGGAGAAAAATGCCAGGCCTAAGGTTGGCAAAACGGTTCATCACCATATCAACAGAGAAGTCTGAACTGTTTCTTGAATTGAACAGGAACGACTTAAAAATAATCACAGGACACTCCCCAGTAAGGTATCACCTTATGAAGATGGGTAAGGTGCAGTGAAAACTGCAGATACTGCACTGAAGCAGAAGAAACAACAGAACACTTACCATGTGACAGCATGGCTCAGTTTTGCAAAAGGCTCAAAGGCCTTGGAGGGGTGACTCTAACACCCCAGGAAATAGATAAAATAACCCCCAAAAAGGTAGTAGATTATATGAAAAGTCCGAACATTTTGGATGTATATTAGAGAATAGAGCCATGCACAAATGAACCATAACAGTCTCAGTGCTGGCAGGCCAAAGGCCTATATGACTCATTAAACAATTTACAAGTATGAAAATTGGAATATCCAAATATTGAATTGCATCTATTATCAGTCACAAGTTAACAACCTTTTCTAAGATGCACTGTATAATTCATTTATTAATAAACTATAACTATGGCAACTATCACTATACATGCTTTCATACTGAAAAATAGAATAAGAAGCAACATTTAGAATCACCTGGATGAAGATCATGCAGATTTGGACCTGGATGAGGAACTAAAGAAGCATTATTGGCACTAACCCAGGACAATAGAGAAAGGAGGCTTGAAAACAAGTACCTTTATTGCTTTTATAAACCTGGAAAATGCATTAGATAATATGAATTAAAAAATATTGCTTAATCTAATGAAGAGACCTAGATCAGGTTGGAGAGATAAGTACCTTATTTTTAATCTACAAAAAAAGCACCAATTGTGGTACTCTATATAAGAGATAAATAATATATAAATATATAAAATTTAAGAGTCAAAATAATTGGACAACAGTTAAAAGCTACTGGAAAACCTGGTCCAATTGACAATGTGCATAACCTACAACAAAATGAAAAAAAAACCTGCTAGACAAAAGGTTGTGGTTATGATACAATATGATATAGATTTTAGCAATTAATGGATGACTTATTGAGCTCCAGTCAATTTTTGATCTGTGTTTCTGATGGACCATGTATGAAAGCCTCAGAATGGGCTAATCTTGGTCATTTATTATTTATTTAATCCGCCAACATTGAAGATTCACCTCCATGCAGGTTTAAATTGTTTGCTTAGATCTGCTCGCTGATATACCGAACACTGGTTCTGATCCGGTAATTCCACCCTAGCTCTCTCTTTGGTTATTCAGTCAACTATTGCACTGCCTTTTATGCTAGAGTGGCTCAACATCCACAGCAGAGTAACTTTACTATTACTTAGCCTTATTAAAGCAAGTTGGCAGTTCCATACCATATTTCAGTTGTAATAGTAGGATGCATTTACTTAAGAAAAACTTATAATCCAATAAAATTTCAATCATTGGGAAACTAGCTACTTTTCCATTGTTTGTGGTTTTTTAAAACAGGCCTCCAATTAAGTAAACTGATATTACAATATTACATGAAATATTGCCTGAAAAAAACAAAAACTGCCTCAAAATTGACCTTGTTTTTTTAATCCATCATCAAAGAATTGCTCGTCATGTCTCCTAACTTTTATAATTGATTAATTTAATTGTTTTGTGTATTTATATTATTTTAATCTTGCCCCCAATTGTAGTTCTTTGTATTTAAATATGTTTTTTTTAAGATGTAGGGAAGTTTGCCTAAAATAAATTTCAATTTGAATTAAAACTTGGGATCTTCATGTTGATTTTAAAGCGTCATTCATCTGATACTATTTTATAAGCATTAAAAAAATTGCGTATCCGATGTGCTCCGAAAACAACATGAAGTAATTATTTTTGTTGTTATGAGATCAAAATATTGTAAAGGCATGTTATGTAACAAGACCTATAGCTGGACAGGTGTACACTAGTGGCCAAAATTCTGAAACCTTATGAAAATTATTGTTTTTCTAGCAGCATTTCTTTATTTCACAAGACTTTGTTCTTCATAAGAATATTTATAAATATTATTCCATCGTTTTATGTTTCTACTTAACATTTAAGGTTTTTTTAACGCAACAAACCTTCCATAAATTTAAAAATAAATGAAACAACAAACGTTATTAGTATTAGGTAGGGTAACCTTTGCTTTTTAGCTTAGCCTTGATTCTGCGAGGCATGGAGTTCACGAGACAAGCCAGATATTCTGGTGTACTGACTCTGAACCAGCTTTTAATAAAGGCTTCTATCAGTTCCCTCTTGCTACTTGGGTTTCGACGTGATACTAACACTTTCAGCCTTGACCATAGATTCTCTATAGGATTTAGATCATGACTATTTCCAGACCACGGCAGGACAGTAACGCCATGGTTTCTAAACCAATCCATGGAGGTCTTGGCCGTATGACAGGGCTCTCCATCCTGCTGAAAGATGCACTGCTGTGTATCAACCTCAAATAAACTCTGATCTTCGGCAGCAGTTTGGCGTGCAGTATTTCTTCCTTATATTTTTTGCACTAATATTAATATTACCCTCCATTATTGCCAAACGGCCACCTCCGTTACTGGTCATACAAGCCCACATCATAACATTAACAGGGTGCTTCATAATGACGATAATACACTGGGGTACAAGGTCTTCCCCCGTTGGCGGCGAACAAACTTCACTCCATCGTTCCTAAATATGGAGATTCTGGTTTCATCACTCCAATTTGCGTTACTCCACAGTTCTTCTGTCCACTCTCTGTGTCTAAAAGCCCAATCAATTCATTTTTGTCTTTGTTTTTTGTTCAGGTATGGCTTCTTTCTAGGGGTTCTCGCTCACAATCCATTTTTACACAACTTTCTTCTGATAGTTTTGTCTCTCATTTGTAACCCAGATGACTTGACAATAGCATTAATGTCTTTTGCTAATCTGCGACGATCTTCCAAAGACAGGCGGCATATTCTGGGCACATCATATTGAGTAACTTTTTGTTTTCTGCCAGTTTTTTTGCTGATTGTTATGAAAGCGCTTACACACTTTCATTATGCCTGATTTTGTCGCGCCACCACCCAACCTGTTTGCTATTTCTTGGTATGTATAACCTTCTTCACGAAGGGGTCTATAGACTGCGACACCTGTATCAGTACCGTGCTGCCTAGGATGCACGTAAACTTTTGGTGAACTCGCTAATCCTGCCACTGTTCACACATGGCAATTGTGTATATGGTCCTTGCCTGACACGTCTGGACAAGTACCATATCCAGAAGGTGCAGAATTGTTGTGTGGGATTTGTTTTCTGCATACCACGTTTTGCTCACGTTACACCGTACATGAGATCGCTGGACTGGCTGAGCATGCAGGAAAGGAGACTTGTTCACTATGCCACCTTAGTAATCAAAGTTGTTCGGGGAAGGAAACCTGATTACCTATATGACTGTGTCAGCCTTCGAACTGATGTACATGACAGACTCCTGCGAGGCACGAGTTACTCGACTGTTCCCATACATAGAGCTGCAAGTTTTAAAAGATCCTTTTGTTACTTAATATCTTACGTATTCAATTATCTGCACAGAAAGGGTAGAGCTTCCTTTTCAATAAGGGCTGTAAAGTACGCTTTGGGACAGTTTGTTAGCTGGGACACCCTGTTTTAAAATTTTGTTTGTAGCTTGATATATTGAAAAACAGTTCACTGAACATGTCCATTTGTACTGTGTGTGCAATAAATATTATTAACGGGTGATCCAACTTGAGTTTCCTATGTTCGCAGCACCGTAAATCAAGAAGTTGCCAAAAAGCATATGTTTTTCAGGTGTCAACTGTTAGTTTGACACTATACAGCTACGAAATGGATCGCTTAACCACCGCTCAGCGCATTAAAATTGTTGAATTGTTTTACAGAAATAACAATTCTGTACAAACTGTGTACAGAAATGTACGGGAAGATTATGGTCAATTTAATCGTCCTACTGAGCGAACAATTCGCAATGTAGTGCAAAAATTTCAAGAGACTGGAAGCATTGGAGATAGGATAAGGCATGTGCATCATCGTGGCATCCGATCAGCAGAAAGTATTGCTGCTGTAGGTGAAAGTGTGGCCGAAGACCCGGATTTGTCTGCGTTCACAGCTTTTAGGCTTATCTTGGGGCTCCCTTTGGCAAATTTTGCACCAGGATTTGCGTCTAAAGCCGTATAAGATTCAGTTAACAGAAGAACTAAAGCCGAGAGACCATCGACAGCGAAGAATTTACGCAGATTGGGTTTTAGAGTAGCAGGAAGTTGAAGCAGACTTATCAAAAAAAAAAAAATTCTTCTCTGATCAGGAACATTTTCATTTGTCTGGCTATGTCAATAAACAGAATTGTCGAATATGGGGCGAATAAAATCCTCATGTGATCCACGAAACTCCATTACATGGCAAAAAAGTAACTGTTTGGTCTGCATTGTGGTCAAGTGGCGTTATTGGGCCTTACTTTTTTGAAAACAATGTAACGGTCAATGGTGAGCACTATAGGTGCATGATAGCCGATTATTTCTGGCATGAAATCGAAGATATTGACATCGATGACAAGTGGTTCCAACAAGAAGGCGCAACTTGTCACACAGCGGGCGCAACGTTGGATGTTTTGCGTTAAAAGTTCCCAGGTCGCATCATTTCACGTTTTGGTGAAGTCAACAGGCCGCCAAGATCATGCGACTTGACGCCACTGGACTTTTTTTTGTGGGGCTACGTTAAAAGTCGTGTCTACGCCAACAAACCTGAAACATTGGAGCACCTAAAAGCCAACATCCGCCAAGTTATAGCCGAAATACCGCCTGAAACCTTCAAAAAAGTAATCGGAAATTACCTTAAAAGGATCGGTTGCTGCAGAAGGTCCAGAGGCGGCCATTTAATCGATATTATTTTTTATCATTAATGAAATTAATAATATTTTTGATTAATACAAACAAATCAGAATATTTCTTTAAATTTGTGTTTTTTTTTAAACAAGTTCAGAAACTCAAGTTGGATCACGCTTAATTATTATTCTTATTATTATCATTATTATTATTAATTATTAATTGATGTGGGCCTCTTTTCTGATGACCAGTCAACACGCTTTGGATTTATGGGAGTCATTACTAAGAACCTAACTTAACAACCTAACCAACAACTACTTGAAGTCGTTAATAACCACTGGGAGTTGCACTAACTGTACCAAATTCTTCCTCGATTGGACGAATAAATCACGCCACTTGTTGTTGACAGACTAGCAAACTCTGACACGATGCAGTATTGCCACTTCAGAAATCCCGAATTTTCGGTGATTCGCTCACATCCGTTTCCATAATTCTTCACATGATTTACATATATAGATACATACATACATACACACATACATACATATATATATATATATATATATATATATATATATATATATATATATATATATATATATATATATATATATATATATATATATATATATATATATATATATATATATATATATATATATATATATATATATATAGCAAAAAATGCATGAAGTATCAAGCAGAAACATAAAACTATAAGATACAAATGTAATTGTGTTGATAAATTAAACCTTGGCCAAGAGAGGAGTGTTGCTGAAAACACTAATTTTATGAAAGTTTCCAGAACTTTGGCCACTAGTGTACTGTCCAAACTCTGATATGTAGGTACTGTAGACATACTAAGGTCGATAATGTAGATTACAATTACAGTTGCGATTATTATATTGTTATCCCGCTTTCTGAATACGTCCTTAGAGTTAACTTAAAGTATACAGTTTGATTTCTTTTTCTCCTGCAAATTTAACAGTTTTCCACAAAATTCCCTTTGACTGACTTCTTAAATAGTTGAAGTTCATAGACTTCTTGTATTTGTATATAATTAAAAGTACCACATATTGCTATCTTTATGAACCTCTAAGAAAGCTTTTTTTTAGTAAAAAGATGATTGCTTATATGCCAATAATACAGGTAAACATGTGAATATATCTAGTTGATTTCAAGAAAATTCAAATATACAATGTAACTCATTACCTGCACTTTTTTCCAATGTTGGTAACAGTGTCAAAAAATATGTTGGCAAGCTTGTTTCATAATCCAGTTGCATCCATAATTTTAATTTTTTTTATCAACAAAACAAAAATGCAATTTTTGAGAGAATGAATTTGGACTGTCAACTTACTATCTGTAGGATTGTGGATCAAATGTTTTTAAAGTTTCATTATTCACTCAATTAATTCAGTTTATTTAATTATACTTATTAATTTAAATTTTAATGTAGAGAATATAATCAAATACTATATAATGACAATACAGGACACTCCGGCTGATTTCGTGTTTCAAGAATATCAGCGCCCCTAGAGGATAGTACTGATGTTACGTCGTTCGAGAACGTGTAACACTAGCAATTGCTGGTGTCTAGCTGTGTATAATTAAGTTTGAGCTGTGTTTTTTACAATAAATGTTAGTGGTTGGTTGTGTGTAATCTATAATTGTTCGAATTATAACGTGCTAAATCTATCAAAGACATTTCATAGGTTTGCAAAGGATGGCGAAACGTGAATATGATTTTTTGTGTTTTCTTTTGTTACCAACGATTTTTTTTTACAAATTCGCCTAATAATTAATATTAAACAATAATTATAACATGGATTGACAATAATTTTGTATTGTTGATGCAAAAAAAAAGGGTACTGCTATCAAAAAGAACTGATTTGGATATAGTATTGAAGACACAAGGTGCATTTTGCATTTCAATGTAATAATTTCAAATCACTTCCAAAAGAATTAATTTGTTGAAGCAGAAGACAAATTCAGAATCACTTTTATGCCAGTATGTACAGTTCGCAGAAGATAATTTATTGTGTAATATTTACCATCATGTATAGATAAACTTCGTAAACAGATGGTTGAAAGGCTTCAATCATAACTTGTCTTCCAGTGCATCAAAAAAGAAATATGAAGGCAAAAAAGTTTTGCATTAATAATAAATGATATAAGAAAACTGTTTTTCTATCTTCTGTGTCCTTTTTTATTTCAGTATGGCATAAATTGTCACATTTCTTCACATTTAAAATTATTTTACTTGGTAAAGGCTTTTAATTATCTTCCCAAGACAAGTTTTTAAAGAGACAAGTAGAAATAGCAGATTCAGCCCTATAATAGATTTATTCACGGAAGTAAGAGTTAGTCTCACCTTTCATCTGCACAATTTCTTAATTGTGTACTAAGTATATCAGTTACATATTTTAAAATATTAGATTAATAAGACAGTTTTCATGTAGAGATATATCAAATTGAGTACTGTGCTACCATTTATACCTAGAACAATTATTTATAGGTAAGTACAGATTGTAACTTAATATCCTCAGAAACAGCTTTCAGTATATTCCTATACCTACCCTTGAAATAGTAGTTTAATGACGGTTTCAAGGTAGTTCAATTATGATGAAATAAGATTATGGGTAAGAGAAATTTGCAGAATTATTCATGCTGAATTCATTTAGGTTTCAAGCTGATTGTTGATACAAATTCTATTTATAACTATATAATCAGAAAATATTCACTGTTTTGTCATGTACAAGTTTTTATATTCATCTATAATAAACTAATTAAGAATATGCAGGTAAATATACAATTCAAATTACCCGCTCAGTTGTCAGTACTTTACGGGAGGTGGCGCTAGTGTACTTGTCACAAATATCACCAATGCTAAAGCATAGGAGTGTCCCGTATTGTCATTATATAGTATTTGATATAATTCAACAAAACCTGAGCACTTCTCTTCTTCGTAAATTTCGTTTCTTGGGAAACAAGTACACTTCAGTAAACAATGGGGTCGTAACATAATCAAAAATCACAATTGTGATGTATAGAATTTTATTACTGGTCATAAAATAACTCAATGTAGAAATTTTGAATCTTGTTATTTTCATTTTACTTCCACAACGTCAATATGTGTGGAAGTATGGCATCGGCGACAAAAATTTCAAATTTTTTTTTGCTTAAACGTCGTAAAAAGTGTCCAAACATATAGAAAACCTGATTTGGAAACAAGAATTTTGTGTGTCTGTCGATCTATGCCTGTCTCTTTGTAGACACAATAACTTTGGAACGAATTAAGATATCGTCTTCAAATTTGGTATACAGTTAGCACCCCAAACGAACAGTTCGGATTGTTTTTGGGTAAAATCGTTTCAGAGGGTGAGGGATGAATGGGGGATGAGTTGGTAAAAATTCATATTTTTTCATTAAATCGTGAGTAATATAACGTTTTAGGGCTTGTTTATTTTTACAAAACTTTAAATTTTATCAAACATCTGGTATTCTGTGCTGAAATTAAATCAGAGGCTGGAATATCGGTGCCAGAAATTTCAAAAAGTTTGGTCGGTCGGTCAGTCTGCTGGCCGGTCGGTCTGTTGGTCTATACGCCTGTCTGTTAGTACACGCAATAACTTTCGAACGTACTGAGATATCGTTCTGAAATTTGGTATCCAGTTAGCACCCGACAAAGGAATACTTAAAATTGTTTTTGGGTGAGATCGCTTCAGGGGGTACAGATAAATGAGGAGCGATTTAGGGAATATTGACATCTGTTCATTCAAAGTCAAGTCATGACCTTAGCTGTCACTAGGCGGCTATATGGAAAAACGTGGGGACTAAGACCTAGTATGGCCCACTGGCTGTACACAAGGGTGATCAGACTATCGTTAACATACGCGGCACTGGTCTGGTGGCCTAAGGTGACACAATCCAGTGCCAAACAAAAACTAGGCAAGATCCAAAGGATGGCTTGCCTGGGCATCACAGGGGCCATGTCTTCAACCCCAACAGCCGCCATGGAGGTGTTGCTGGATCTTCCCCCTCTACACTTACTTATTATGGGGGAGGCCAGGCTAGGACTATACACACTAGCCTGCAATGGTAGACTGAAGATCAAAAGAAATTGAGGAGATCGTGAAGGAGCCCATGCTTGACATGAGGTCAGACTTTGCGAGCCAGCGAATGTGCAGGGAAAAGTACTTTACAGTGGAAATCCCTGACCGCGAGGCATGGCGGGAGGAGACGCCGGGCATACCACGGGACGCGCCCGTCTGGTTCACGGACAGATCCGGCGGGAAGCGTGGGACGGGGGCAGGTGTTTACTCGGAAGGACCGAGGGTAAGTCATAGTATTTCCCTCGGAGCCCACGCAACGGTGTTTCAGGCCAAAATGTACGCCATCCTGCACTGTGAGCGGGAGAACAAGAGGAGGGGCTACACCAACAAGCGGATCCTCATAGCCACAGACAGCCAGGCAGTGCTTAAGGCACTAAGTAGCCCACAGGTAAATTCCTGGCTGGTGAGTGAGTGCCGAGAGGAGACAAGCGACCTGGCTGGGCAGAATGAGGTGACTCTCATCTGGGTGCCGGGTCACTAGGGGGTCAAAGGCAATGAAGAAGCTGACAGTCTCGTGAAGAGAGGGTCAGCAGAACCATTTATGGGATCAGAACCGGCTTTGGGCGTTACAAAGAGCACTGCCAGGGGAGCCATTAAGTCCTGGGTCAGAAACAAACACAAGGTGTACTGTCCAGGGCTCAGACATGGGAAGTCAATAATTGACGGACCCAGTTCAAAGAGAGCTGTGGAGCTGCTAAATCTTAGCAGAGGACAGCTCAGTAACACAACAGGTCTCTTGACGGGACACATGGCCGTCAAGAAACACCTGCATAAAATGGGGCGGTTCGAAGGGGACCTCGCATGCAGACACTGCGGCGAGGGGGGGGGGGGATCAGCCCAGCACATCTTGTGCGAGTGTAAAGCTCTGGACCACAAAAGACAACTGATTTACGGTCAGTCTAGACCGGAGACAGAGCAATATAAAACTTCACCCTACCAATCACTGTGTAGACTAGTTCAAGGCACAGTGATTTTGGAATGGGTGGAGTAAGACTAAGGGTATGCACAATCAACCAAAGGTTGCAGTGCTATGGGTACAGGAACACGAATATTTTCTTTGCGGTCAAATCATGGACCCCAAATTCATTTCATGAGAATGTATTTCTGAGAGAGTAGATTATCACAGTTATGTGGAAGTTATGATTCAATTTGCAGCACTATTTTATAAAGAAATGAAAATTCACCCGCCAAAATTATCATTTTAAAGCCCGTAGTTTGGGACACACTAGCCTTAAAGCATCTGACTGGTCCAAGTTTCATCCTAAAATTATAAATCTCAATTATCAGCAATACCATTATAAACATCATTGGTCATTCTATTTTAATTAAAATTAAAATGGTCACCGTCAGCTGTCAGAGGAGCGACTAATCACAGGAACGTGTTCCGCATATCACTTTTGACAGTTGCTTTTGTGGAACACTTTTATGTGATTAGTCGCAAAATTTTCAGCGACACAAGGACGCAAATGAGCGTTTCGCGACTGTAAGTAACATGACTGTGACTCATGAGTTTTTTGGTGTTTTATGAAACAAAAGAATTGCCTAAAGTGCTGTTTAAGCATAATCCTGCCCTGGCATCAGTTTGCCCAATTAAAAGTTGAAAGAAGGAAAAGGGGGAAGGAAAAGTATACATTGCGCCCACATGACCTTGATGTATAGCAAGGTTGGTTTTTCGTACTTTTAGCTTTTAATTTGGGGCAGGTCAGTTCAGGCACAATTATGGTTAAACAGCACCTCAGACAGGTCCTTTATTTCGTAAAACGGCAAAAAACTCATGAGTCAGATGTTAATTACTGTGGCGAGATTCTCGTGGGGGCAAACCGCTCGCCGCTAGCGTCCTCTTCTGTCGCAAGTGCAAACTATGTGTATTTTGTGACATAATAGCTCTTAAGTTTGAAATTCCAATTTATAAACTCACTTATTGCAATTTTTGATAATTTTTTTCTGTGATATTAGACAACTTTAAAGGAAAATCACTGGTGTGTCAGACTCATATTCATAGGAACTTTCGAAATCCCAATTAAAAACATTGTGTTTTGACCCCATTGTCCTTATAATATCTGCATTGTGTACAATTTACTTGTTTTACATTACGCCCCATGTGTAATGCATATACTTATTTTTCAAAAAAATAATCAAAAAGTGTACCAACTTGTAAAACAAATGCAAAATCAATAATCTACCACTTAGAACTTATGAAAAAAATTCTGTAACTTAAAAGTTGTTTTCAATATTTTTCTATGATAATGTTTCATTATTATCATAAAATACCGTTTAAAAAAAAATCGCAAACTGATTTGTCATCGGAATATATTTAAATAGAAAACTTTATTGTTTAATAAAAACAAATTATGATTGTACCTTATTAACCCTACGCAAGGCAATAAAAATTAGCCATTTTCCTTATCGATGCATTCACTAAGTACATAATAAGTTTCAGTAATAAAACTTGCTTAGTGAGAAATCTTTGACGTTTACTTAACCGAAAGCAAGTCTCAAAGTAATTTATCACTTAATATATAAAATATATAATACAATAAGAGAGCTAGTGCCCAATGTGCACCATAAATGGCAAAACGCAGTGCAATTAGCAGATTGTAAAATAAATCAAATCAATTTATACAAAAGTATGAAATAAAAACACACCTTTATGAAGCAAGCCACTGCTCATGCTCCTGTCAGCAAGACTGTCTTGTGAGCCACGATAATAGTCACGTTTCATCGATGAAGCACCATAAGAATTGGCTAAATAAAAATAAAACAGAGGGACACATATTTAAAAAACATGCAAAAGAAAATTAAATAAACTATTAACAACCAAAAGGTAAAAAAAACTGCGTATGATAATAATACAATAAAAATCGTTTTTCTTACAGGATATTTTTATGTAATATGATTACAAACAAAAAACATTTTTTATTTTACTTTATGGGCAAATGTATGACCTTATAATTAATTAGACACAGAGCAGCACATCTTCCTTATTGTAGTTGTTGATAATGAAAAAGATGCAGAGTACTTAAATTATTGATTTATCAACGGGATCAACTTCTTTACAAGAATACGACAAAATATCTGAAACTTCTAAAAATGTTAGACAACTAGGGAAGTTAGATGAGTACGAAAGTATTCATATCTCTAAGCTAATAAACAACAAAAGCTCCTTAAACCGAGCTCGACCATTGATTTATAGCCGGTTGTTTGCACTCTCTCTTTGATATAGAAGAGATTTTGAAACTCGGCAGGTAAAGGATTTAAAAAACAACGTTCGGCAATTAAAATACAATACAGAGAAGTTGTAACTTGGTAGCGGCACTGTTTACTCGCTATTGGCCCCATTGAGTCAGTAATTTCAGGAGATCTCACTCATGTGTATTTTTGACAGCTACTGGGACACATTGAGACCTAACAGACCCATTTAACAACAATTACATAACTATTATTTTTTAACCTCCTAGCATCCCAATACTTTTTTCAGTTACAACATTATGATAGCAGTGTTTGAAATTGATCAGTAACGTAAATTTACAGAATTTACGACGATAATTGCAGACTTCGTTCCGGAACTACTAAGTTGAACCTGCTATATTTTACAATGAGCCAAAACAGTTAAAAATTCACAATCAGGAAAGAGTTAAAATTTTAAGTGATTATTATATACATATCGTGCCCACTTTAACCCCACTTAAGTTAACTGACTGGTAATCGGATGTCCTCCATTTCCTATTTATTAGGTGGTGTTGTGGTTATTATATATATATATATATATATATATATGTATATGTATATATATATATATATATATATATATATATATATATATATATATATAATATATATATATATATATATATATATATATATATATATATATATATATATATATATATATATATATATATATATATATATGTATGTATGTATGTTTAGTTTCACATGTAAGAAACTAGACAAGTTTTCGATATACCTTTTTGTATTTTTGATTCAGCGTTGAAAATATCATGTAAGAAATACGATCTAAAATAAGAAAATAATACTAACAAATATTCAAACTTAAAAACATTATTTTCACAAAAACTTGTCATGCATATTTTACATACTTAAAAGACTAAGATAATATAACGTACTGCTAGATATATATACCTGTGAGGTTAGACGTAGAGCCTTTCTTCCCTCTGCTGGGTTGCATCATGCCTTCGGCCATTTCGACAGACCCACTGTCTATGTGGATGGTCTTCGGTCTGGGTCGAGCCGCTGCCCGAGGTCGCATCTTCGTTGTTGTTGGAGTTGGTTTAAGAGAGCTCATCAGTTCAGACTTATCTACCACTTTACCCTAGAAGCAAACAAATAGATAAATAATATATCATTGGTTATACAGGGGTTACACTTAATATCAATGTTTAATAGTTAAGATTATAAGATGTTATGAAATAAAACAAGATAGGCATATAAGAATATTAAGTATACCAGATGTAGTATGATATAAACATATCCTGTGGTTTAAAATTAAATGTTTGTTACACTTTACTGGCAACAAAACGATTTCAATCTGTTTAACATTCGACAAATTGTTTTACTTCTAAGGGGCTATACTAAAGTTTCCAGATAAAATTAACAGGTGGTCAATAATAACAGTAAGCAGTAAAAGAAACAATTTAAACTAAAACAGTTATTTGTCAATTTGACTTGACAGATGGTACTATAAATTCATATTTATAGGGAGAAATAGGTAAGTTACAAGCAATAATGGACGACAGTAGATATTTTTCTTTAATTAATGATACATTTAGGATTTAATAATGGTAAAAAAAAACTCATCTGCATCTTCACGTTGTCTTTGGTTCTGAATAGACGGACACAATGTGTCTCCTTGGTTCTTAGTTATTAATCAGATAATCCAAATATCTGTCAAACATGTAATGGGGAAAACATATGTAGAATAAAATAACTTGAATTTAAAAAAAGCTATACATATCCAGGAGTTTAATGAATGTGAAAATGGATTTCTAGCTACAGTATACTTTCTATTGTCTGGGCCAATGGGGCGATCGGTAACACAGATAATTGAAAAAACATTAATAATAAGAATATATATATATATATATATATATATATATATATATATATATATATATATATATATATATATATATATCTTTTGGAATGTTGCACTACACTGTAATCACTTTTAAATATACACTTTATTTGTTTACTGTACTTTTACAGTTAGAAGATAAAATCAACACCATCATAAAAGAAACAGACCCAAACATCATCAAAAGGATAAGATACGTCGATGATATATTAATAATATATGACAATCAAAAAACCAACATAGATAATATCCTCGAAAAAATAAACCAAATCAACAACAACATAAAACTTACAATAGAAAAATAATCAAACAACACCATAAACTTCCTAGACTTAACACTAATCAGAAAAGAAAACCAGATTGAATACAAAATATACGGAAAACCTACACAAACAGACATCACTATACTTTAACACTCACTACACCCACACACACACACACACACAAAATGGCCGCATACAGATGCTTAATAAACAGAATGCTAAATGTACCACTCCATAATGACGAACGAGAAAAGGACTACAACATCATAATACAAATAGCACAAAGAAATGGATGCAACAAGAAAACAATAGAAAAGCTAGTAAAACAAATCAAAAACAAACAAATCAACAAAACCGAAAACAAAACACCAGAAACAAACACAAAATACACAACATTCACTTATAACCACCACACCAAAAAAAAATAACACAAACACTCAAACAATATGACTTAAAAATGAGATGCAAAACCAATAACAAAATAATAAACAAAATAAATAAAAAACAAGAACACAACCCACATGAATTAAACAGAATATATCAAATAGAATGTAACACATGCAATAAAAAATATAGGATTGACAAAAAATCAATAGAAACAAGATTCAAGGAACATATAACAGCATTAGATAAAATCCACATACAAATCAAACGTAGCTACACACATTCACAACCAGATATCAACCAATTAGAACTAATGAAACATATTAAAGACCACAAAAAAATGGAAATCTAGGAACAATACTACATTCAACAAACAAACAATAAGAAACAACTAATGCCAGAACAAATCGAAGTACAAACATTTAAACAAAACTTAATAAAAGCCATACAAATAAACAATGATCAAACCACAGTGATCAAGACAGAAGACTGATACACACGACACAGTCCGAAAACACAACCAATCAGAGAATAGTAAACCGACCAATAGAAGCTCAACACGCAGGCTTCACGTACAATCTCAGACATAGACCACATAGGAACGATCATAGTCAGTAGCATGCTGATGATGAACCAGGACGGTTCTAAACTGCAGTCCACGTAAACCAATAAAAAATATTGTGGTGATTTGGGTTCTTCAAGTGTGCTTATTAGTGATCATCACAGGTTCCAATCTTCACTTAGTCCCATCTTAAAGCTGTGATTAATTACTTTTCCACTGTTCGGCCAGGAAAACGCCTCCCTTGTTCCCTATTATTTTCCATAGAAGTGCCTCTATCATCACTTATGTGAATAACTCTTTGCTTGGCTTTTTTATATGACAGCGTCCTCCTTCACCCGGAGCCAAAAAACTAAGTTTTTCATATTGGAAACACTTCCTCCCACTTTTACAATCTGTTCAAGCAAATTGCCTGCCATACATTTCTTGTGGCTCTATGTATTGCTCAAGTCACAGAAATGTATATGAGCGTCAGCGTATTTATTATACCTGTCAACAAATTCCGATAATTTTCTATTAAAATTCATTGTTCTTGTTCTCAAGGATTCTGCTTTACAATTGTGATATGGATCAGAGCTCACAATAATATTAGTATGTGGATTACTTTTGAAAACATTAAGTATAGCCTTAAAGGATGGGTACTTCTTCTGACTAAAATCATTGATTCCTGCCAGAAAAACCACAATAGGTTTTAATGTTACATATTTTGTAAGCAATTCGTATCCTTTCAGTATATGATTATAACTTGTACCTGGCTTGATTACTGACAATAGCTGGTGTGATAATTTTAGTGAAAGTATCTTGTTTAAAGCCTTTCCATTCTCATCAGCTAGCAGTAGTATGCTGTTTCTGCCCATACTGGCATTGTTACAACCTGCAGATTGAAACTCATACGTTTATTTTTATTTTGCACAACATTTTTATTTTCATTACCGGCAATGCTCTTATCAGATTCTAACTCCAAATTAATAACAGTTTTGTTGGTGTCTGTAAGATTACTAAAGTAAACATTCTATTTTATCTGGTGTTTTGATTCCTTTCCTAAATATTTTTCTTCCTTATCAGTCTGTGTTGATGAATCCCCTTTATTGCTTTTGTTATCTTTTAACTGATAAACACGGGTTTCCAATTCTTTAATTTTCTGTTTTTGAAAGTTTACAATTTGATTCAACTCATCCTCGATTTCCTCAACATCAATTTAAACTTGTCATAATCACTTTACATCTTACTCACTTTTTTATTACTTTCCTACTCTAGTTTCTTGCTTATATCTTCCAATAACAAGTTTTTATCATATTCTGCCTGTTCACCATTATTCACATTGTTAGTACAGATTATCTTGTTTCCAGATATAAATACTTTTTTAACTGTTTCAGAGCAGCTTCTATGAAATACATTAAATAATAAATTCCTTTTTACAACATTTAAAACAAGAGCTTGTTGGAGAGCACACAGATACACAACCTGCCATATTGTGAGAGGTTACGTTATTCATAGGTTGATGTTGTGTATCTAATCTATCTAAGGCCTTCAAATGTCTAAATCATTCTGTTCTAATTGACAGGATGAGGGCTATCGGATTCTCTGAGGGCTTGTTTGGCCTGTTCAAATCTTACCTGAATGAAAGGAAGCAAAAGTCAGGGGTTTTAAATCTAATATCTATAACGTAAATTCGGGAGTGCCGCAGGATCCCATACTCGGTCCAATACTGTACTATATTTTTATCGACCCTGTTTTACATGTTCCTTTATTTAACGTCAAAAAGGATGACATTAAGATTTCTGCAAATATTTTAAGTGTTGATGACTGTTTGCAGCTCCAGAAGTGTCTTGAGGTCCCTGATGAATTGTGTTGTTAGAGTAACCATTCTATGAATGAATTTGTTTACTTATAGCCAAAGCATTTCTGTCTATTATAATTATACAATTTGACAATTTCCATTAGGTATAAAAATTATTTAAAATTAATTCAAGAACAGACCTTGGAACTTTGAAAGAAAAAAGTGATGCCTAGCAACACATCACTATCCAATTTAATGCCCCAGGTGAGAAACGATAGGCTTTCTGAAAAGCAGCTAAAAAACTTATAGGACAACCTGAAAAGGAATGCTAGAAAGCAGCTGGCTACAAAAAATGTAAGTTTATTTTTGGTACAGTTAGCAACATATTTATTAATAACAAATTGTTAACAGAGACAGAGATACGAGGACCTAGGTGTGTCACGAAATGAGGTGGAAAATTTCAAACAGCAAGCTGCATTGGAGAAGGTTATCTAACCGTTTTTTAAATAAAAAAGTATAGTAACTATGTAGTAGTTAATTAGTTATTTTTGGTTAGACTGTGGTAACTATAAGCATTCAACCATTGTTCCAAGATAATTTTATGTTGAACCATGTTTCATTACACACATGTTCTTATGGTTATAGAAAAGCCATTACTAATTTATATTTTACTTATAGAAAGAACGGCAAGAAACTGGTGGTGGTACCTGTTCTACCACCTACCTGATGTTGGCAGCCAAATATTGGGTTTGCTTGGGGACCAAGTAAGGCATTAGTAAATCCATCTCATAGCGCTGCAAGATATTTTGGTAAGATCATTTGTATTCAAAGGTAATATAAGTTATTAGTTAGTAAGTAAATTACATTTTGATAAAAACTGATGTGGGATAGAAGCTTATTGTTTTTTTTAAAATAATAATCGTATGTACCTAATATACCTTAAGAATATACTGTTCTATACTTTAATGATGGCCTGCAGTTTTTCTAATTATTTTACTAGCAAGTAAGGTTCTTACTTAGTTTTGTCGATAGTTGTTGATTTTATAAAATTTCTAAGAATATATATATTTTTTAACAATGAATCAACAATAGCTAAGAGTCAATATATTTTTCCTAATATGTAAAATGGAAGGTACATTTGTTTTAAAATATTAAAGCCACTTTAAGGTTGGCTTTTTTAATTTGCAGGAGGAAAAAGGTATTGTACACTTTGGGTTAACCTTATTGACTTGTTCAAAAAGCAGGATAACAATAATAATTGTAACAGTAGTTCTACCTTACATTATCGACCTCAGCATTTGTACAGTACATAATAGACTGGACAGTACAATTGCCCAGCTATAGATGTCGTTACATGACATGACAACAACAGGCTTGCAAAAAGTAATAAACAACATTTTCTTTAAGTGTACACATTTAAGTTTTTTATTTGTTTTAAATACATCTTCTATTTCAGATATTGATCTTTCACTAATCAATGATCCCACTTTCATACAATTACAAATCAAATAATTGCCTGCATACAGTAATAATAAACACATTGACGTTTTTTATACAGTAATGCAAAAACAAGAACACAGAGTTTGCAGTAAATATTTAAGGGAAGTATTTTGCAGCTTTCGTTTAATGTATATATTTTTGTTAGTCTCAGATTCCTGAAAATCGTGCAAATACATATTTTTTTCACAGATTAATCAGCTAATACCCTCCAGACACAGATGTTTTGAATTCCTTATTAACAAAGCACAAAGTATTTACCAATGACCAGTAAATATAAGACATCTTTTGAAGATAGTAAAAAAAAACACTAAACAGGAGGTTGCAACACTCGTCATGAAAACACAAGAATAACTGAGGCTGATGTGAATGTCCCTGTGTTTGGCAGAATAACAAAAATAAGGAAGACACTCCAGCAGTTTAAAAATAGATTACTCCAGCTCCAGAGTTCAAGTTTATTTTGTCACTTTTCCATATTAAGGTGATCATGATTTGCAGCTGTCTCAACATTCCTTATTTTCCCACCATGGTTCTATTTATAATGTTCAAGAATGATGGTTATAAATAACATTCACAAGTTTTATATTAGTCAGTAATTTAAAATATGTTTTAATTAGTTAAGACCTGAAGACACATTGAATTCTACATTTCTATGCAACATTTGATTGTGTATACAGAGTGGTCCAAATTTAATCTGGCAAATTTCATCATATTATAGAATTTGATAACTATTCCTGATATAGTGGCACATGCTACTAAGGTTAAAATTATTAAAAAGGCTACTAAAGTATTTGATAAATATTAGCACCCAGTTACTTGATGCAATTTAGGTATAAAAAAAAATGACTTATAAATATATTTACCAACACCAGGAAAACATTTTTTTGTATAGTATTTGTTTTGCTTTGAAGTCTGTCTACTTCCGTGACCATAGCCAATTACCCGATGCTATGAAGCAGTTTCACTACATCATCCTGAAAATTTTGACAAACCCCTATATCTCTGTAGGAGAGAAGGAATCTTTAACGTGCCCAACATCGTATGGTACACGCGACCTACGGTTTTACGAGCCCTCTGTAGGGCGGATCAGACAATCATTCAACTTGCTCAAAAAAAAAAAAAAAAAAAAAAAAAAAAAAAAAAAAAAAAAAAAAAAAAAAAAAAAAAAAAAAAAAAAAAAAAAAAAAAAAAAAAACAATGCCACAACGTAGGTTGATACGAATTTTACAGTATGTACTGAAAAAGTTAAATCAGATATCTACTCGGAATCAAACTTGCAATACAGGGCTTCAGAGGAACACGTTCTTACCAATCCTAAGGTAACAAGAATAATGTTTTCAAAACTACTCAGTAAGATTAGCCACTACAGGGCTCAGCGGACAGAGCATTAGTTTACCAGTCTGGTTTTCTGTATTAGGATCTGCATTCAACCCATTCCTTTTCTTTCAAGGCATAACATCAGCAGTGCAAACTTTCTGGGCATTGTGTTTGTACAATTTAAATCTCTGCATGATCTGCACTTTAGAGACGTCATAAAGTTGTCAATCACAATTATTATGCAATGATAGACACGTAAAAGATCCTTACCACCTTTTTTTTCCTCCCTCAGGCCTCGTCCGCGGCTTTGCCTCCCCGATAGCACAGCAGCACTTGGCCTATTGTGCATGCCCTTAGTCTCTTCACTCCACCCATTCCAAAATCACTGTGCCTTGAACAGTCTGCACAGCGATTGGTAGGATGAAGTTTTAAAATGCTCTGTCTCCGATCTAGACTGACTGTTGATCAGTTGTCTTTTGCAGTCCAGGGCTTTACACTAGCACAAGATGTGCTGGGCTGATTCCTTCTCCTTGCCGCAGAGTCTCCATGCGAGGTCCCCCTTGAACCGCCCCATTTTATGCTGGTGTTTCTTGACGGCCATGTGTCCCGTCAAGAGATCTGTTATGTTTCTGAGCTGTCCTCTGCTAAGACTTAGCAGATCCACAGCTCCCTTTGAACTGGGTTCGTTAATTATTGACTTCCCATGTCTGAGCCCTGGACAGTCTGTCCACTACACCTTGTGTTGGTTTCTGACTCAGTACTTAATGGCTCCCCTGGCAGTGCTCTTTGTCACGCCCAGAGCCGGTTGTGGTTCCATAAATGGTTCTGCTGGCCCTCTCTTAGCGAGACTGTCAGCTTCTTCATTGCCTTTGACCCCTGAGTGACCCGGCACCCAGATGAGGGTGACCTCATTCTGTCCAGTCAGGTCGCTTGTCTCGTCTAGGCACTCACTCACCAGACAGGAATTTACCCTGGCTGTCTGTGGGTATGATGATCCGCTTGTTGGTGTAGCCCCTCCTCTTGTTCTCCCACACACAGTGCACGATGACGTACATTTGGGCCTGAAAGATTGTTGCATGGGCTCCGAGGGAAATACTATGACTTACCCTTGGTCCTTCCGATTAAACACCGCTCCCCGCCGGATCCGGCCGTGAACCAGACGAGCGCGTCCCGTGGTACGCCCGGCGTCTCCTCCCGCCATGCCACGTGGTCGGGGATTTCCACTGTAAAGTTGTTTTCCCTGCACATTCGCGGGCTCGCGAAGTCTGACCTCATTTCAAGCATGGGCTCCTTCACGATCTCCTGAATTTTGCAGTGCTCCCTAAAACCTGGGTTGATCTTCAGTCTACCATTGCAGGCTAGTCTGTATAGTCCTACCCTGGCCTCCCCCATAAAAACTAAGCGTAGGGGGGAGATCCAGCAACACCTCCATGGCGGGTGTTGGGGTTGAAGACATGGCCCCTGTGATGCCTATGCAAGCCATCCTTTGGATCTTGCCTAGTTTTTGTTTGGCACTGGATTGTGTCACCTTAGGCCACCAGACCAGTGCCACGTATGTTAACGATGGTCTGATCACCCTTGTGTACAGCCAGTGGGCCATACTAAGTCTTAGTCCCCACGTTTTTCCATATAGCCGCCTAGTGACGGCTAAGGTCATGACTGCCTTACGCTGTATTTTTTTCAACGTGACCATTCCAGGTTAGCTTAGAGTCCAATACGACCCCACGATATTTTACCTCCCTGGCCATTGGAATGTTCCTACCGTATAGAGCGAGAGTTATATGGCTCTCCCACTTCCTCCTCTTCGTAAACGGTATGACAGTTGCTTTCTCGGGGGTCACCCCGAGCCCTTGACCAACTGTCCACTTTTCGACCACTTTCAGTGCTGTCTGCATGCGCTCCCACACTGACTGTGTAACCTTTCCTCTGACTATGATGACAATGCCGTCCGCATAGCCCTGTACCTCATATCCCTTCTCCAGAGAGCCTCCCTAGCAGAGCAAGGAAGATAGAAAGCTCCCCTGCGGACACCCCGCCAGCAGAGTCCCTCCCGCGAGTGAGGTGAACACCGCCCTGTCCCTGAGCATGGAACCGATCCAACTGCAACAGGTCTCCTCTTTTCCAAGCTCCCTGACAGCTGCCAGAACCGATTCGAATGAGGTGTTGCTGAGGGCCCCCTCTATGTCTAAGAAGGCCCCCAGCGCCACCTCCCTGTTCTCCAGCGTATTAACCAGTTTCCGCATCAGTTGGTTGCTGTTTCTGTTGAGACTCCTGCTCTGTATGCATATTGTCCGCAGTGTAGGGGATATGCTTCCAGCACACCGTCCCTGATGTGTCGGTCGAGCAGTTTTTCCATTGTTTTTAGCAAGAAGGATATGAGACTTATTGGCCTCAGGGACTTTGCCTGGTCTGTTGGACGCCCAGGTTTAGGGATGAATACAACCCTGGCCAGTCTCCATGCCCTCGGAAAGTGCCCCAGAGCCAGGCTAGCCCTCATAATGAGGGTAAGCACCTGCGCCAGTATATCTATCCCCTGTTGGAGCATAATGGGCATTATTCCATCAAATCCCGGGGATTTGTATGGCTTAAAGCTGTTAATGGCCCATCTGATTTTGCTCCAAGTAACCACCTCTTTAGCGACTGTTCAGTCTACTCTAGATGCCCGCCTATGAGGCACCTCTATTTCTGAGTGTTCCCAGTCCGGAGTTGATTGGTTTATTATGTTACAGCCGGGGAAGTGCGTCTGGAGTAAAATTTCCATACTTTCCTCCCCCAAGCTTGTAAAGACTCCCGTGGATGTTCTAACGGGGCCTATGTTGGTCTGTCCTTACCACCTTACAGTGTTTTTGGAAATATTTCAGCTGTCGAGGTGAAACCTACCATCAGCATGGGTGACTAGGCACATTTGTCTTACAAACAAAACAACTTTAATTAAATAATCAGGATAAAATACAATGTGTACAAAGTTGAGGAGGAAATTTTGTCTGTGTTAGTAAACTTAAATGTTAATAATGGTGCTGGTCGAGGTCAGATACCGCCTGTATCTCAGTATCATCTCCAGGCCACCACTTTATTCTGGCATTTTTCCGGAGCCCTAAAAATCTCCGATGCTATTCCTGTATTTAAGTCAGGTAATCGATCACATGTCATACATTACAAGCATGTTTGTATCAGTTCTGTCTTATTAAAAGTATTTGAAATGACAGTGGTGCTGATTCTCAAATTTTCCTTCAAACTTGTCGACGTTGAACAACAGCATGATTTCTTTACAGGTAGGTCAACTGCAACAAACTTGTTTTATTTTACTAATTATATTATTTCATCATTAGAAAGTGGTGGTGAAATACACTCTGCTATATTGATTTCAGCAGAGCTCTTAATTCTGTAAACCATTCTCTGTTAATTCAGAAATTATATGCATATTGCACTGAAGATCCGCTGCTAACATTGCTCCATTCGTATCCTGAAGGCAGAACCATCTGAGTTAAAGTTAGTGGGTGTTACTCTGATCTTATGTTACTTCTGGGGTTCCACAAGGTTCACACCTTGGACCACTTCTATACAACATCTTCATCAATCATATTGGAATGTTCTTCAGGTCAGCTTACCTAGTGTTTGCTGATTATTTAACAATTTTCACTTCCATCTATGCAGCTACTGCAATGTCCGCCCTTGCCCATATTTGCAATGTTCAATCGTATTTTAAATATAATACTGCCGGAAATGGATTTCTTTTTGAACAAAAAAATGTTGACTAACAAGAAGAGAAAGAAGACAGAATTATTCTAACATTGATTAATTCATCACTTAAAATGTAGGAGAGGTTGAAATAAAAAATTGTTCCTTAAATGATGCCGCTGTACCGCAGGACAAATGAAAATATTCCATAACTTGTCTGTGGATTGTGCTAGGGAAGCTTTTCATCTGCATATGGACACACAAGAATTTTTGAGAATTGGTGAAGGCAGTCATTTTTAAATTTCAAAGAATTATTCAGCTGGCCTGAACAGTCTCTCCAATACAATCCAGTTCTCTTCATTATATTAAATATTTTCCAATTTACAATTATCAAATGCTTTTTCTAGGTCTACGAAAGCTACAGAGGTTTCTGTATGTTTCTTAAGCCTCTTTTTTTCCTGTTATTCTGAGTGCTAGCTGCTGCTTTCTTGGTCCGGTCTAAATCAGAATTAATCTTCATCCACAGATTTCCCAATTTTGCCTCTACTCTTCTATTTTTCACTTTTGTCTGTGTTGTCTGCATTTTTGCATACCCACTATTTTTGTAATAATGACACTTTCACTCTTCATAAACTCACAGAGTACCTCTCCTCAATAATACTAATAATACCTAATACTTCATGATCAGTTTGAGTACTTCCTTTTTCATTTTTTTAACATATCTTTTAATTTGAGTTCTGCTGTGGTTTTCACTACATTAGAAGCTTCTTCCTTGTCTTTATAAGCTATTTTTTTCCTTCACATTTTTCCTTTAAAATGAGAGAACCAGAATATCTGAGTTTACGTTATTGTCTATCTCCCCTATTTATTCTTGAATGATTTGAAGACAAAAACGATTTCAAGAACTGAAGAACAATAATTGCTATTTGCTCATTAATCAGAAGAATCATTGAGAGCCCTCGAAAAACATTTACGGAAATTTATAACTATGAACGTAAGCCAGAGAGGATTAATGAAAATACCCGGTTGCCATATTAATATCTCTATTCTAGAAAATATCATCAATGATGCCAAAGTATTAAAATAGAATGCTTCG